>JAJKFI010000116.1:3413086-3562625 GCA_029204185.1 Lerista edwardsae
CACACACACACACACACACACACACACACACACACACACACACACACTCGTTCATGCGTGCACACGCTTGTGTACCCGCACAAGTCCCTGTGACTTTTACTATGCCCCATACTTTTGGCCTCCTGCCAACCTCCCTACAGTCGGTCACGACTAGACCATTCGGTCGTGGGGAAACCTTTACCTTAACCTTTATGCTTTTGACAGCTATGGAAACATACAAGATTTTGGGAAGTGTTGCGTATTGTTCCTTTTGTGAAATGGTGGTGGGGGAAGGTAAATGATGTGGGGAGCATTTGAAGATTTGCCACATCATTTACCTTCCCCCCCCCCCATCATTTCACAAAATGCACAATACACAACACTTGAATCATCTGAAGATTTGTCAGGGCACCAGGACACAGTTCTCTTTTCTGTTCTCAGAGTTGTGAAGTCATGTGGCAGCAATGTGCCCTGCAGATCTCCAACGCCATCCAGTACGTCGTGGAATTCGCCAAACGCATTGACGGCTTCATGGAGCTCTGTCAGAACGACCAAATCATCCTCCTCAAAGCAGGTGAGGCTGTGAAGAAACAGGCAAATTCTGCTAAACTCAGACTTTCTTGGATATACTCCTGGTTTGGATTTTCTGAGATCATCCCAGTAGCATAGCTACAGAAGGCAGGGGTAGGGTAAGTATTGCAGTTGCTACAATGCAATGCGTAAGTAGCCCTTCCCACTCACTGCCAGAGTTATTCTAGGCCAGTGATGGCAACCCTTTTAGGTTTGCTGTGACAAAAATGCCTAACTTGCATCTGCTGGCATATCACTCCCCACCCCCAACAAAAGAGAAACTATTATTTACATATTCATTTATTTAAAAAAAATATAGTCCAATTATGTATGGGGCTATTTATTATATCATTACAGATCATTACAAAAAATCCTCAGTTGTTGTTGGGTGTTGTGAAATGCTGGCATGACACCCAAAAAGCCGTAGTGTTTCACTTTTGACACGTATGTCATAGGTGTGCCATCACTGTTCTAGGCAGTGATGGAAACTGTATTGCTGTCACTGCCTAGAATAGCTCCAACAGCAAGTGGTGCATTGTATGGTGCATTGTGGCACTTGCAATACTTACCGTGAACTCCCACCCCGGTACCTACTCTGCTGGAGCATCCCATTGAACTAAATGGGACATCATCCCAGATAACAGTGCACAGGGTGCTCACCCAGTGCACAGGGTGCTCATTTACATGGAAATAAGCCCTATTGAGCATAGTGAATCTTAAGTAAACATCCATAGGATCATGCTGTTTATCACACCACTAACATCTCACAGATTTCAATGGGATTTAAGTGTGATCCAAGCCTTCTATGGTATATTTTTTTCCCTGTGTACCACCAGTAAAGATGCTGTGAAATGCTGGCTGGCTGCAGCTTGCAGTTTGAATGGGCCACTGTGTTAAAATCTTACTACCGTTTTGCGAGGAGTAGCTACTTATATTAAAGAGAAATTTGAACCAGAAAAAAAATGGAGCTCAGAAGACAGAAGAATTTTAATTGTAGAGATAAAAATAGGCGGGAGGGAATGCTTGGTGGTGAACATTTACGTGCCTAACTCCCAACAAGAAAACGTTTTTAAAAAATTATATCAGACATTAATTGAATGGGGGGACAGGGATTTATACATTTTAGGAGACTTTAATGCAGTTATGGATAGAAAATTAGACAGGAAAACTAATAAGAAAGTCAAAAAGGGCGCAATCCTACCAAGAGTTTTTTGGGAAATGGTTGAAGAAAGATCACTTATTGATGTATGGAGGTTACAATACCCACAAAAGAAATCATATACATACTACTCTAGCAGACATAACTCATGGTCAAGGCTGGATATGTGCTGGGCTTCCACAGAATGGATAGAAGGAACATTAGAAGCAGAAATATTGCCAAACACATTTGCTGATCACAACCCAATTTTAGTAATAATAAATAAAAAAGTAAGAAGAATAAATTGGAGATTGAACATAACTCAGTTAAATGATGAAGAGTTCTTAAATGTTGTAAAGAAGGAAATGGAATGGTTTTTTAAGACTAACTTACAATCAGATATTAAGACTCAAGTAGTTTGGGATGCGAGTAAAGCTTTCTTTAGAGGATTGGCAATAAAAAATGCAGCAAAACAAAGAAAAATTCAATGAAAAAAACTAGTTACTGAACAAGAGCTAAAAGAGAAAAAGAGAAAAGAAAATATTCCTACAAATCAAGGAATCCACCAAAAAGTTAAAAGACTGCAACATGAAATAAGGAAAATGCAGACAGAGGAAATGGAAAAGAAATTGAAGATGACAAGGCAGAACTTTTTTGAAAACGCAAATAAAGTAGGAAGATGGTTAGCATTCAGATTAAAGAAAGAAAGAAAAAGAAATCATATTAAGAAATAATCAAGGAGAAGAAGTGACAACATTAGAGGGAATGAAAGAAATAATAGAAGAATTTTATAAAAATTTATATAAAAGCAAAAAAATTGATAAAGAGAATAAAATTGAATATTTAAAAAAACATAATAAATTAAGATTATCGGAAGAACAGAAAAGAGATTTAGAAAAACCTATAAGCATTAGTGAATTGGTGGAGGCTATTAGGAAACAGAAAGTGCAGAAAGCACCAGGACCAGATGGTCTTCCAGCAGAGTATTACAAAAAATTGGGAGAAGTATTAATGATACCTTTTAAGAATCTAATTGGGGAAATATGGGAAAGTGGAGAAATCCCTAAAACATGGGAGGAAGCAACCATCAATTGATACAAAAACCAGACACTGATCAAACAGAAATCAAGAATTACAGATCAATATCATTAAACTCAGATTATAAAATATTTACATCAATATTAGCCACAAGACTAAAAAAAATTCTGGTGAAAGTTATACATGAAGATCAAGCAGGAGTTTTACCAAAATGACAGTTAAAAAATAATATTAGAATGATAATAAATATTCTGGAATTTTACAAAATACACCCGGAAAAGAAATTAGCTCTAATATTTGTTGATGCCCAAAAAGCTTTAGATAACGTGGACTGGAATTATATGGTAAAACAATTAGAAGAAATGTACTTTGGAGAAAAGATGATTAAAGTAATGAAAGGAATATACTCAGAATGCGAAGATAAAAATAAATGGAGAATTTACTAAAGAAGTAAAGATTGAACAGGGGACAAGACAAGGCTATCCATTATCGCCTTTACTGTTTATCTTAGCATTGGAGACTTTAAATAATATAATAAGAGACAACAATAGAATAAAAGGATTAAAAATCAAGGTGAAGAATATAAATTACTAGCATACGCAGACAATTTGGTATTTATCTTGGAAGACCCTACGACTTCACTTCAATCTTTATTGGAGGATGTAGAGAAATACGGTGAAGTAGCAGGACTAAAGATTAATTACCAAAAAACTAAGATGATATTAAAAAATATTAAAGGGAAAGAAGAAGAAAAACTAAAGAATTTTGACTTGCAAGTAACAAATAAAATATTTGGGAATTATAATAACTAAGAAAATGAGTAAATTAATGGAAGATAATTATTTGAAGATCCTAAAAGAAATTTCAAAAAAGTTGGAAACATGGAATAGACTACAACTATCCCTGTTGGGAGGAATTGCAGCTATTAAGATGAATATTCTCCCCAAGTTATTATTCCTCTTCCAAACTATTCCTATAATACTCAAGAAGAATTTTTGTATAGAATTAAATAGGACAATTATCAAATTTATATGGCAAGGGAAAAAAACCCAGAATAAGATTGAAATTATTGCAGGAGGATAGGAGAAGAGCGGGCTTTGGTTTACCAGATAGGGAATTGTACTATCAGGTGGCGGCTTTACAATGGATTAAAGAATGGGTAAAAGCTGAAAAGACAAGATTGATGAAATTAGAAGTAAAGCAAATGACCTATGAGTAGGATGGCATGCCTTCCTAATATATGAAAAAGATAAGCAATATGGACAGTTCAAACAACAGATTTTGAGAAGATCATTATTAAAAGTGTGGGAACAGATTAGACATAGGATATATATTAAGATTCCAAGATGGGTTAAGCCCTTGGAAATAAACAGCAGACCAGATTGGATAAACAATGATCAAAATAAAACATAAGAACTTTTAGATGAAAAAGGAAATATCTTAAATAGACAGGAGTTAGAAAAAAAGGAACATATCTAGATTGGTGGAGAGAAATGAAATTAAAATCCAGAGTTAAAGAAGATAGAAAAATAGGAATATACCAAGTGGAATTTGATAAGCTATTACTAAGAGAAGAAGATAAATACATCACAAAGATGTATGAATATCTTCTTAGATGTAAAACAGAAGATGAAAAAGAGACGATAAAATGGATGAAAAATTTCAGATATGAGATAAATATAGAAGATTGGGAAAAGATTTGGAACATGAACATAAAACTCACCAAGGCATCAACTTTCAAAGAAAATATTTATAAAATGTTCTACAGATGGCATCTCACCCTGGAAACAATAGCCAAAATGTATAAAGGAACATTGAAACAGTACTGTAAATGCAAGAACACAATACAAACATACTACCATATGTGGTGGACTTGCAAAAAAGCTAAAAAAATTGGAAACTCATACAAAACTGGATTCAATCAATTCTGAAATGCAATATCCCACTAAAACGGGAAATTTTCCTTCTCAACATGGTAGAGACAATACAAGATAAACTGAGTGAATATTTAGTAATACATATCATAACTGCAGCAAGATTAGTATATGCACAAATGTGGAAGGGTAATGAAACACCAACATTAGAAAATTTATTAAAGTGTACAATGTAGCAGAGATGGATATATTAACAGAAAGATTAAAAGATGGAAATTTATATAAAATAGAAAAGTGTTGGAAACCATTTTATGAATGGATAGGTACACAATTATATAATTAAGAATTAAGTAAAGATGTCTAGTTGAACTATAAGAATGTATGTAAGATAATTGATTAACAACTTAGCCTTCTCGGAACAGTGAACCTTATGTGTAACCCTTAGTTACCCCTCTCCCAGGTTATCTTTTACCCTACACTGTATCCTTATGTTAAAATCAATAAAAATTATTTAAAAAAAAATCTTACAACTGTTTTGCAACAGGGCTAGCTGGGTAACAGATCTACTAAGCCCTAGCGTGTAGCGTGCTAAGCTGGGGGAAATGGTCCTAGCCATCTATGTCCCCCCATGACTCTCAATATGGCGAAATACCAAACTTGTGGTCTTCTCAGTCCCATGACTAAACCAGCCTTTCCTAGTCACTCTCAAAGAGTCACTGAATGGCTGAATGGCTTAGCCTACAGGTCAAACCTTGCAGAGCCTTACCCGTCCATTCAAGTGTTTGCCAGCCAATCTTATCAAGCCAGTTAGGCATCATCAGAGGGGAACTGACTCACACCTTTCCTTGCTGCCTCAGATGCACACCAAGATAGTATCTACCCACCCTACCCTGCACGCTTCATGCAAAGCAACCAGATTTTAAACATTTAACCTTAACTGGGGAGAACAAGGGAAAAAACCCATCCCAACCCTTGAACCAGTCTGGGGTAGGTGAAAAAACTGCCATCCAAAACCAATTAGAATAACAAAAAAAAAATTCCTACCCACCCCTCAAAATGAGCAGCTAATCTTAGACTAGCCTTAGGGGAGGGAAGGAGGGGTTGCCGCTCCAGGCTGGAATGAGCTTGATTGGGCAAGCATGCTCCTGACCAAGCTAAACTCCCGCCTCCCAGGGGCTGCTTCCACCAATAGGAGGTGAAGCCCTAGCCTGGCACCACGAGGCAGGGCAGAACAATCAGCCGCTAGTGCACCAAGGCGCTAACAGCTTTTATTGGCCTGAGTTGCATTGGAATAGGAAGTTGCATGGTTTGAGCAGAGCTAAGCCCTTCCCCAAACAAAAATTAATGGTGATATTATTTAGGTAATATGCTTGTATCCCACTCTGTCCTGTGAGTTCCAAGAGGCTGATGGTAGTGTTTTCCAAATGCCAATGTTTTCTGTCCCCAGGGGCTCACAATCCATATTTCAGACCATTTAGGCAAATGTTGATTTCATTTCTTTTTTAACCAGGTTTGTTGCAATCACCTCTACTTAGCATGGTGTTAAATAACTCTTTACTGAAGCAAAGTGAAATGAAAATCTGGGCTTCAGAAAGAACCGTTAATATGAAATGATCTGACTTTCAGTCTTTTTTGTAGTCTAACAACTGTGAAGCTAATCTTCTCCTTGTCATCTTGCTTCCATTTTATTATTTTATCTTCCTCTGTTCCATCTCCTCCTGTCTTTTGGGGTAATTCTTCACATTTTCATTTTTTGACTCATCGGTACTATTAAACTTTTTTTACCAAACGGTCCTATTTTGATTTGAAATATACATGAAAATTTGAAAAAAAAAATTACATTTGGTATTTAAATTTAACCATGGCTTTCCATGTACGGTGGTTTGGTTCGGCCTGATGGAAACACGCCTTCCCCTTCTCCTCTTCCTCTTCTCCGTCCTCTGCTGGTGTCTTTGTCTGCATCAGGTTGCCTGGAGGTCCTCCTCATTCGGATGATGCGGGCCTTCAATCCGCTAAACAACACGGTGCTCTTTGAGGGCAAATACGGCGGGATGCAGATGTTCAAGTCACTCGGTAAGGAGTCAGTGGGGCATTTCCCGATCTAGGTGGGACGCTGGCATCCGTTTATTCAGATTTATTATTTTAATGGGTTTTTTTTAACCCCGCTTCTCCCTATTGAAATGAGCACAGGGCGGCTTACATGAAATACAAATGCAGAAAATAAAACATAAGGTTAATGAAACACAAGAAAAGTTTTTAATATACATATATATAAATGTCGCAGCCTGAAATAACAAATCTTACTGATGTTTGGTTTTGCTCACATGGCTGCCCCATTCACTTATAAAGTGGGAGGATGGGCACAATCTGGTTATATTTATTATTTATTTATTTGAAGAACTTATACCCCGCCTATCCCATGCCAAAGCAAAAGCCCAAGGCGGCTGGCATGGGCAGGCTAATCTAAACCACCATTTTTCAATGGGTTTTTTTTTTTACAAATATACAGTGTTCTGTGATTCACCAAATCCTCAGTCCCAGATGTAGTCTTCATAGTGTGGTTCTCTCCTCTGACTGTGTGCCATCGAGCTTCAGCAGGCAATCATAAGTCTAGTGAGGACACAATCCTAACCTGGAATTAGGCCGGCAATTAACCACAGTTAGGCCAGCAAAGTTTTGCCAGCACAAGGGCCACCGTAAAGCACGTTTGGACCACTTTCGGAGTCAGGGAGGATGGTGCACGTCTGTGTGCTGGCCTCTCTGACTCCGAGAGTGGTCCAGACATACGTTACGATGTTCCTTGTGCCAGCCAAACTTTGCTGGCCTAACTCCAGGTTAGGATTGTGCCCTGAATTGTGTTTCCAGCATGCTAGAGGTATCAATCAGTCAGTCATTCACTAGTATTCATATACTGCTTTTCAACACAAAGTTGAACACAAAGCAGTTTACAGGCAAATAACAACATTAAATGGCTCCCTGTCCCAAAAGGGCTCACAATCTAAAAAATTGGTACGGTAGCAACTTAACCTCCTGCTATTTCGTAGCTGAAAAACAAAGATGGCCTTACTCACCTGAAACAAGCACCTCTACTCATGAGTTTTCTTTAAAGAACTGTGGAAACTGTATTCTTTGTTAAAGAACATTCTTAGTTAAAGAACTGCAACTCCCTGGGTTCCTTGGAGAGGAACCACTGGCCATTAAGCCAGTTTAAGCTCAACTTCAGTATGCATTAATTTAATGTGCCTTCTCTTGTTTTTTAAAGGCTGTGATGACCTTGTCAACTCTGTCTTCGAGTTAGGGAGGAGCCTTTGCCGGCTGCAGCTCTCAGAGGAGGAGGTGGCGCTGTTCACGGCAGCAGTTCTGATCTCACCAGGTGTGTGACTTGGCCTTGATGGAAGGGAAAAGGCAGCCGTGGCACTCACTGTCAATAGGGGCTGGGCAGGGCAGGCGCAGCACCTCGGGTTTTGCACCCAGCACCCATGTCCCTGCTCCCACTTCACCCTCAAAACAGTTATTGGACTGGGATAGCCATTGCTACCACCACCCAAAGCCTGGCACAAGGAGGCTACCTTGGGAAAACCTCCCTCCCAGATTAGCAAATTGCAAAGAAAAGAAAACTGTAACAAGGCTTACTGGATATGTACTCGCAGTAGTCCAGGATTGTGCCCCTTACACTCATGCCTAGCTGAGCTGGTGGATGACTCTTATCAGTGGTTTCACTGCTTGAACTGGAGACCAGGAAGATGTACAAAGGGAGGTTGTTGCATGTTTCCTCTTTTTGTAGCCTGCAGGCGTTTGCCAGGTTTTAATCTATGGCAGTAGTTCCCAAACTGTGCTGCAGTGCCCCAGGCGCCGGCATTCCCAGAAGGGGAGCAAAGCACTACTTTTTTCAGGTGCATGAACATGCTATGTAATCTGGGGCCCTCTCACTTTTAGAACCATTCATGGCTACAACAGCAAAGCGGAGAGATGCCTCTGCTTGGCTTTCACAGCCCTGAATGGCTCTGAAGGTGAGGAGGAGGGGCCGCTTTACACAGCTGAGAAACGTAGCGCTTTGCCCTCCTCTGGGAATGCCACTGCCTCAGGGCACTGCAGCAAACCCATAGGGGCATTGTGGGATATCCTCAGTGGCCCCTTCTTCCTGGCTATCCCAGGCACTGCCATCTTGGCTGGGACGAGATTGTGCTATTCTCATCACACCCTGTTCTTGCAAGATGGCACAGGATCACGGGAGAGTGGCTGGTAGCTGACCTCCCGTGGCACGGCACGGCTGCAACAGGGCACTGTGAAAGAACAGCAGTGAGACCAGGGAAAGTTTTGGAACCACTGACCTATGGGATTGGATATCGGAGGTGGGAGATTGAAACCTGAGCTTTCCTGCTCTTGGCAGGGGAGCTTCAAAGTTCAGTGAGGTGGTCAGTTTGGGGAAGGAGAAGAAGAAGGGTGAACCATCAATAACGGCTACAGAGCAGTAATGGCTGCCACCTTCAGCCCCTTTTGGATGCTGAACTCATATAGGAGCCACCCTAAGGGATAGGAAGGTCAAAAAGAGAGCCACTTCCGGTGGGCAGGTCCTGACACGTACCAATCGAAAGTGAGTTCCTGTTCTTAAATCATTTAGATGCCACCACTGCTTCCCTCTAACCCACTGTTTTTTAATCTGGCTAGCAGCACCTCTCCAGTGACTTGGGCAGAGAGAGTCTTTCCCACTTTTGCCATCTGACATAGCTCCTCTTCCTCTCTGCCCTCCTCTTCCTTTTCCAAACCAGGGAGTAGAAGGAAAAGGAGGGCTGTGGAGGTAAGTGGGCAAACCGAGATAGGTGTGCCCTCCCAATCTGCTGCCTGATGCAACTGCTTTATTTAGCCTTATGGATGGACCGTCCCTGATCTGCTGGCAAAAGTCTATGCTCCACCATCAAACTCCTCCCCCAAAGAACTTTGCTTTCTGCGCCACTGCAGTGCATTGGCAGAAGAGAACTGATGGGCTCTAATATTGTTTGTGTTGCAGCACCACCACTGCCAATGGCCAGAAGGTGTATTACACCTACTAAGTCAAGTGTTCTGCCTGGGCAAATAAAGTTGAGGACTCTGGCTGGGCTCCTCCACTTGAATGGCTTGTCAAGTAGAAACTTGAGTCACTTCTGGAATGCCCACCCAGGCTTCTCTGATTCACTTTCTTCTTGCATCCTGACCACCTGCCCTGGCACTGACCCACTTCCCTAGCCCAAAGCAGCAGCAGTGTGATTTTTTTGCTCAGTTTTACAGCAGTTTACAACCCAAGCAATGCTGACCGAATGTGATTAATTTCATTTCTTAGAGCGACCCTGGCTCTTGGAATCCAGGAAGGTGCAGAAACTCCAGGATAAGATCTATTTGGCTCTGCAGCACGAGACCCAGAAGAAAAACGCCAGCGAAGACAGACTCTCAAAGGTAATAGTAATACAAGAGTGTGTGTGGACATACGTGAAACTCAAGGCTCCATAGGAGGGGAATCCCTAAGAGATACGAGCAGATTTTATCCCAAAAAGAATACTTTGCAATAAACTGTTGTTGTTTTTAAATAAAAAATAGTACTTCTCTTGCGGTGTCTTAATGAGGGTCTTACAACAGCCTTGTAAAGTAGGAAAGTATTCTTTTCTCCATATTACACACGGGGATGACTGAGGGCACAATCCTAACCTGGAGTTAGGCCCGCATAGTTAGGCCAGCAAAGTTTTGGTTGGACAAGGGACACTGTAAAGTATGTTCGGACCGCTCTCAGAGTCAGGGAGGATGGCGCACGTCTGTGTGCTGGCCTCTCTGACTCTGAGAGTGGTCCGAATGCGCTTTATGGTGGCCCTTGTGCCGGCCAAACATTGCTGGCCTAACTGTCTCGGCCTAACTTCAGGTTAGGATTGCACTCTGAAGCTCAGAGAGAGTGGCTTGCCTAAAGTCACTGAATGCATTCATGGCAGAAGTAGGATCTGAACTTGGGATGTCCTGTTTTGCAGTTCAGTCTCTTAGCCATTGCCAGCTCTCGTCAAATAATGGAGACTATGATGCAAACGGAATTAATTAGCCAAGCTGTCGGGGACAAAATCAGGCTGTTAATTGAATGCCTCTGAGGACATAGATTTGTAAAGATACTGGAATTACAGCCTTCTCGTAGTGTACTTCTGAGGTTACCTCCCTCACTTAAAGTGTGTCATGCTCGTGTCGTCAACACCCGTACCAATTAAAAGAAAAGAAAGCACAACAAGCTATCTGTGGAGTCTATTGACAGCTCAGTGGGGTTTTCTATGGGTGCCTCTTTTTCCCTAGCGAACATTCCTCCATCTTGGGGAGGTCATCCTGATGCCAACCCAATTAGCACTCCCTTGGACCTTAGCGGGGAACGGATTAGTACCGCCCCCCCCCCAAGCATTAGCAGTCCCTTGGGCCTTTGATTGCCTGAAGCAGTCACCTCAGTTGGTCTCATGGATGGGCCGGCTTTGGTGCCCCTGAATATATAAGTTCCCTATAACTGTCATGGGTCAAAGCCAGTGATAGGCCTACCTTCCTCCATGAATGCTCCTAATCCCTTTTTAAAGCCCTCAAAGCCGATGGCCATTATCACAACCTGTGGTAGCAAATTCCACAAATTAATTCTATTCTAAGTGCAATCCTAACCTGGAGTTAGGCCAGCACAGTTAGGCCAGCAAAATTTGACCCACACAAATGCCAACTTAAAGTGCTTTTGGACCACTCTCGGAGTCGGGAAAGATGGTGCACATCTGTGTGCTGGCCTCTCCGACTCTGAAAGTGGTCCAAACATACTTTACAGTGTCCCTTGTGCCAGCCAAATTTTGCTGACCTAACTGTGCCAGCCTAACTCCATGTTGGGATTGCACCCTCTGTGTGACAAGGAACTTTCTCACCTGCCCTGATCTACTGTTTTTTTTTTAAAGAAGTTTTACCACATGTAAAAAAATTATCTGACCACAAGGGGATGCATTCGCTAGAATGCTCCATTAAACGTGTGGGTGGGGAAAAGAGACTACAAAGGAAGTTGTTTTTTCTCCTAGTTAGACATGATTGATGAGACTTGATTGCCGACTTCTCAGCTTCACCATCATTCAGGCTCCCTTCCATGGCTCCCTCCATGTTCTCTGAGACTGGCTTTCTCTTTTCTTGCAGATGGTCTCCAAACTGCCTCTGATGAAGACAATTTGCAACCTGCACTTGGATAAGTTGGAATTTTTCCGTCTTGTCCATCCTGAGACTGCCACGAACTTCCCTCCCCTTTACAAGGAGGTCTTCAACTCAGAGCACCACTACAGTGACCCCCGGGAGAGCTAAGACCCTTCAGGCAGTGGTGGTCATCCACAGCGCCAATCAGGAGGCAGACCAAAACTTTGGAGGCTGGTGGAGGATGGGTTGGAAAAGACTCTGAGAGTGTTTTTTTTTTTTAACCCACACAAGGCTTTCAGGTCTGGATTTCCTTTTCCTCCCTATCTCGCTGTGGTCTGCTGTCGCTATTGAATGTAATTGCACCTTGAAGGACTACACGTGGACTCTTTTGCCAGTACGGCGAAATGAATGTGAAATGTCATTCGGTGAAGAAGTGACTCCGTTAAGTTGTGTGGTCTCACCTCCCATCCCTTGTTGCGCGCACAGTCCAGTGGTGCACATGTCTCCCCCGACACATCGAGCACCCCCAGAAAGCCTGCTGAGACAGCGGCCAGCTGCCATCCACCCGCAAACCACAACTGACATCCAACCAGTTCGCTGCGATTTGTCAATTTTTGTTGCTGCTGTTCTTTTTGGTTTAAATGAAACGACGCTGGACGTGCGGAATGAAAAGGTGGCTGTATAGGCCCATTCAGTTGGAGGGAAGGAATCCGACGGGTCTCTGAGTAGAGGAGAAGCACATTTGAGGAGCCTTTTGGTTAATTTTGTACAGAGATTTAAGACAGCTGAGAATCCAAGCCAGGAGGGCTGGACCCTCTGGTAGAAACAGGGGAAGCAGAACCTGAAGGAGATCTCTGATACGCTCCTTTATTCCAAATGATGCTGCTAATAGGGTCTGTGAGCACATGAAACTGCCTTTGGCGGAGTCAGACCACTGGTGGTTCATGCCCATTAGGATCTGCTCTGACTGGCAGCAGCTCTTCAAGGTCTCAGCGGAGAGAAGCTTTTCAAAAGCCTGCTACTGGAGATGTTAAGGACTGAACCTGGCACTTTTGGCATGCAAAGCAGGGGCTCGCCCACTGAGCTATGGCCTCCTCCCTGAGGGCACAAGGGCGTCTCTCTAGGATCTGATAGGACAAGGGAATTCAGGTGTATATATTCATTATTTACAAGGGGGGGGGGAAGGACTCGTCTGTGATTTCATGCATGTAGAATTCTATTGTAGGATCTAGTATCTGGCACAACATTCAGCTATCCAAGCCTCTCTTTATTAGCAAGCAAGAAATAAAGCAGGTTCTAGTTCTCGATATTGGCTGAAAGGTTGGCAAGCGTGTTCAGGGGATGCAGGCCCTGTGATGTGCATCCCAGCCTCCTGCTTTTCAACAGCAAGAAGAAGGCTCCACGGCGTTTGGCACTTTTGTCTCTCAAGCAGGCATTTGCCACCATCCCGTATTTGGTAGCGTGGTTGGCAAGAGACACTGACCCGCAAGAGTGAAATTGATGCAGCCGTGGGGGAAATCGGCCAATCTGATGCACTCTTGTTACTTGCCTGCAACTGAGTGCGTGGGGCCCAGTGTGTGACTCTTCCTCAGAACATGGGTACTCCTACAGGGTGTCTGTTCTGTAGGAAAGCCCACATGATGGGCCCTGCCTGTATTGCAGGCTTTCTAAACATTCCACTCACATGGTCAGACAAAGCAATGAAAAAAGATCTTCCACGGCACTAATGTAGTATTCGAAGGGCACCTCAGAAGTTTGGGAACAATGGCTTAAACAGCCTGTCTGATCCTTTGAAATAAGCAAGGTCCATTCCCCCACAAGAGTGTTGTCTGGGAATAGGATGTAATCCTCACCGACTTTAACAACATAGTTTCTTTTCCATTAATCAAGACCGGATCTGTGGGTCTTGCTGTCCTAGAAGGTAAGAGACTATCTGCACGCAGTGGCGTCTCTACAGGGAGGGCAGAGCTCTAAGTTTTGCAAGAAGCCTTCCCCTGTCATGTAAATCCCTCCTCACCCTTGCTGCTGTAGCCAGTAAGCAACGCCAAGATGTTGCTTTTCCCTGTGAGGATTGGCTAAAACGGTGCAGGAAAGGAGTGATTTCTACTGCAAGGTAAGGCTTCTTGCAAAACTTAGAGCTCTGCCCTCCCCGCCACTGTCTGCATGATGGGCACTTCGGGCAGTGTGGCATACGATTCTGGAGTGCTGTGCTCTCCAGCCCTGTTGCAAGATGACCCTGCTGGAAGAAGTGCTACTCTTTCTAGCATGGCAAGTACCCTTGAAACTGCCATTCAAGACAGCAGGCCAGGGGTTGGACTCCTGCTCCCTGGCTTCAAAAAGTAAGAGGGGAACAGAGTAGAAGTGGAAGTGTGGAAGAAAGGAGAGTGGCAGGGGCACTCTAGCCTGCTGCTAATCTCAGGTTCCATTTCTCTTTTTGGTGTGCCACCAGGAAAGGTGGAGGAGCATTTGGCTAACTACCTCAGGCGTCACCAGGTGTTGGGCCAGCCCAGGTTTTAAATACAGTACAGCTGGGTGAAGGATGAAAATAGGGTGTTTGTTCCAGAAAATATGCATTGCTTGATTATGTTCAAATTTGCTGGCGTTTATCAGCCGCCTCAATAGCTATTTGTTGCCAACTTTAGCTGCTGCTATTCTCCATGGAAGCTTTCGGCTGTGAGGAGGAATTGTGATCCTCTTCTTTCTGTTCCTTTAAAAACAATTATCCTTCTCCAAACTTCTCTTGCAAAGCTGCGTGGTGTCGAAACGTCAGTGCTGCCATTTTTCAATGACTCTGGGTTGTGCCTTTTAACACACACACACACACACACACACACACACACACACACACACTGATACACAAGTCAATGTCAACACACAAGTCAATGATAGTTTTGAGTTGTACTGAACTGATGGTCAGCCCTGAACTCCGTCTGGGAGGGAGGGAGGGAGGGACAGAATGGTCATATGTTGTAGTGGCAGATGCACTGCTGTGTTCTTAGGCCACCCACCTCCTTTTTTCAATAAAGAGGACCGACTGCATTGAGACAGACAGGGACAGGCATTGCTAGTGTTCTTGTTTCATCTACCTTGATAGCCAGGAAGCACCTTACATCAAGAAAGACTGACATGTTACCTGCTGAACCTTGTTAGGGCCTGTCTACACTACAGCCTGAGCAGTCCTATGCTTGTTTGAATTTCTCGAAAAGACCAGGAAAAGAATGACAAAGCACTTTACTAATCTGGCATCTGGGTGACATAGACCCCCCCCCCAATGAGTCATAGCTTAAAAGGTGGCAACGGTGAAATGCATTTGACAATCTCCAATTAAATATATTGTTTTTAAAAAATCTGACTTTGTATTAAGAGTTATTGTTTATGGCTTAAGGGATTTAGCAACTACTGTATATAGGGATGGTATCTGGGGGGGGGGGGAGGGAGTGGGTCTAATGACTCCAGTGATAACCCTTCTGGGGGGGATTATAGACTCTTGATAACTAACGCTCCTGGAGCAGGCCAGACCAAGAGCTCCTCGCACCTGAATTGGGGTGTAACAAGCTGCTCTCTTTACCCAGTGATTCTCCAGCCAGTGCTTCCAAACATTCTCTTCCTCCTATGCCCTAGTTCTGAAACAGAAGAAAAATGTCTGCTGGCATGCTGTAGCCTGCACCCTCCTCAACACTTCCTCTTCTTTTCCCTCCCCTTCCTTTTCAAATCCAGGGAGCTGGGGGGAGGGGGGAGAAGTGTGATGGAGGTGGGTTGGTGGACAGAAGTGGATTAGTTCTCCATCTGAGGTAACAACCTCAGCCAGCTATCTAAATGGGCTGGCCCTTGTCCTGGAGGTATGGATGAAAGAAAAGACTGGTGGACTTCCAACTTTTGCTGTATTAACATGCAAGAGCAATGCAAAACATAGTTTGTGCTGGCAGACATTCAGCAAGCCAGGATTTGGCACTGCTTGTCCACTTTGCTTTCCATCTGCATGGCTTTGTAAGTTCATACTTGAGGTGGAGCAATGGTGTGTCAGTTGTCTGGGAGTCTAATCAATCTATATCTAACTTTACCCCCAATGCGTAGGAGATTTAAAAGGCATTCTCTTGACCCAATAAAGCCTGCGGTGTAGAGGGATCTAACTAAAAATGTGCATCACTGTTGCCAAACTATAGTTCCCAAACCATACAAAACTGGCACTTTGTATGTTTTTAGCTGAGACGTATTATTAGAGTTTCAAGAACCCAGAAACTGGACACAGCAGTCTGATTCTAAGCAATAAGGTGGAGGAGGAGGATGGAGAATATAAGGCTGTTGGGCACGTTGCAACCCCATCTTCACATTCCCCAGATGTGGAATCTGGCTCCTAGCACAGAATTCAGCAATCTGAT
This sequence comes from Lerista edwardsae, assembly GCA_029204185.1. Lineage (NCBI taxonomy): Eukaryota > Metazoa > Chordata > Lepidosauria > Squamata > Scincidae > Lerista > Lerista edwardsae. The sequence continues at coordinate 3,429,214 of JAJKFI010000116.1, forward strand.
TTTCAGTTGTTGGCAAACCACAAAAATCCAAGTTTCTAGTCCTTGTGGCGCAAAGGATATAGCTGAACATGTACTGTCAGTGTTTGAAGGAAGAGCCACAGTGAGGCATGAACAAAACCTCCAGTGGTGAGGGCATGACATTTCTGAGGCCTGCAGGGAAGAAGTGATGAATGAAACCAAACAGCGAGCGATTATTCGTTTCCCAAATGAGAATCTAATATATAGTTCTATATGAATACATCTATATAGATGTATAATGTATATATATACATCTATATAAAATGTAAAAAAATAAACTTTTAAAAATGGACGCTTAGATGTGTATTTATCACCTCTAGAACCCTCACACTGTGTATGAAAAGAAAAATGTTGGTTAATATATTTATTCTTGTGAATGTTGGTGCAAAAGAGAAATATACAAAATTGCAATCTGTTTTATGTTGTTTTTAATGTTTGGGATGAAAGACAAAGGAAGCTGAAAGCATTTGCTTGTTAAACACTACCCACAGAGAGACACACATGTTATGGTATGGACAAGTTTTCTAGAGAAATACGGTTTGTAGACTTAGGAACATGAAATCGCTTCTGTTTGCATTGAATGTCTTGTTGTGTAAGATTGTAATTTCTATTTTTTTAAGGAGAAAACAAACCACCCCTAAACTTCCTATTAGGGACCGAGTCAACTTAAAAACATGAGAAAGGTGAATGGGCAAATGTTTATTTAAAGGGGGGAGGAGGGGGAGGCAGGAATTTTTCATAAAGTTTAAAGTAATATAATGTATTTAAAAACAGCAACAACAACCCTTTCAATAAGATGTATTCTATAGAAAGATAGATGTATATTCATTGCACAAGATCTTATGGGACGAGCAAAATAAAGTTTTACAGGGTGAAAGAAATCATGGATTTGATGTCTTTTTTTCCCCCCTGCACTCTCTTAATAAACGTATGTCTCTCCCATTCCATTTCAAGAGCTCAGGCTGTGGGTGACAACAATTAAATGGAGACATAACATACTAAAAACCTGCCATGTAGGTTGTGATATAGGTTGTGCAGGTTCAGAATAATGGTTTTGCATTATGTCTAAACATAGCCGTTGCCAGAGTATTGCTCACTACACTGGGGTCACAGTACTGGGGATCTAATCCCAATACTTTTGAAGCACAATGTTTCATTTTTCCCAATTCACTTTAACGGGGCCTTAAACTGACGCTAGTGCCCTCTTAAGTAATGAATGAAACTAAATTTAGAAACACCACCAAACTCAGGCTGCATTCCTAGCCACGCTAACCTGGAAATAAGCCCCATGGACTATAATGGGACTTACTTTTGAGTATACATGCATAAGATTGGGCTCTCAGTGGCATTGGGTGGGCATTAAGGCTGAAACACAACTAAACAGTCCACCCATTTCTTGTATAGGGTGTGTAAAATGGTACTATTTAATGCAGTGGTTCCCACCTGTTTTTACACTGGGACCGCCTTGTTAGGTACAACAACCTGTTGGCACCCGTCCCACCAAGAGCTAAGGCTGGAAGTGATGTCATTAAGCAATATGTGATTGTTTTTAATAAAACACTTTGTGAAAGTCAAAAGAACTTTACATCCTTTCTAGAACGTTCTGAATGTATCTAAGCGATGTTTGAGTTCAGTGATTGATTCAGCACCCAGAACAACATTGCACATAATGCATTGTGGCTTCTTTATGCCATTGCGGATCAAGGTGGTAAAGCCAAAGATTAGATTGTCTTCAAAGTATTTACATTCCTCTTCCCATGTGCTGAGACTCACCTAGGCATGCACATGGAAGGTGTGGCATGCCCACTCAGAAAGAGACCCGGGCAAGACTTCATTGCATGCGTATGCACACACCAAGATGAGCCCATAGCAAGGCTAATTTCCCTCGCCACCACAAGCATTGAGGAAGTGGCAGTTTAATGGGGAAGCTTCTGACCTAGCCAAAATGAAACTTCCAAGATAGTGGTGCCCAGTGTTTTAAGATGGCTGCCCCAAGCTCTTCAGAAACCCCTGGTTGGGAACCACTCATTTAATGAAATCTTTTACATGCACTTCCAGCAATGCATAGAACAGTTAAACCAATTATCAAGTCCTTCTCTTGCCTGAGAGAACCCTGTGAACAGTAATGTAAGAAAGCGGAATTACCATCAGCCAGAGAACTCTGAACCCAGGGAAGCTGCACTCCCTGATCTGTGGGAAGAGGACGATTAGCCTGCCTTTCCCACAATTCACCAGAGAATGGAGCAGCTACAGCGAGCTCACTTTCCCCTCCTTGCTTGAAAAGAGCTCTTTAGCAGCCACCAGTTGTCTGAGGACTGGAGAAGTATGTTGAGACGTCAGCTAGATGGCTAAAGGTTTCCAGGGCTGTTTTGCATTGTAATTGTACACTGCTTTGGGATCACTGTGATTGTAGAACATGGTATAAAATTTAAATCTATAAAATTATAAATCATAAATAGATTTAGGGTGCAGTCCTAACCTGGAGTTAGGCTAGCACAATTAGACCAGCAAAATTTGACTGGCACAAGGGCCACCATAAAGTGCGTTTGGGCCACTCTCAGAGTCAGGGAGGATGGTGCATGTCTGTGTGCTGGCCTCTCTGATGCCGACAGTGGTCCAAAACTACTTTACGGTGGCCCTTGTGCCGGCTGAACTTTGCTGGCCTAACTCCATTTACACCAAACTTGGTACACATATGCCTTACGATCTGGAAAGAAATATTGCAGAAGTCTTCAAAAACCATCCGGATAAAGACTAGTAACTGGGCTATGTCTCTTATGTCTGTAGATTCATCCAGTTGGAGTGAGAAAGCAACACAATTTGAAACATCCTCCAACAATTGTTCAGTTGTGTCTCCACACATCTTTTCTATTTGCTTTCTATTCACAACCTTCTCCTCCTTGATGGGGTTCCATGACATCCTGGTCTGACCTTCCCCTTTCTAGGTCTTGCATTATGTGCATCTGACCATTGAGCATAGCAGTGCAAGTGTTCCCTGGAAGGCCAAATAACCACAATGGGGTACAGAGCCACATCTGAGAGGCTGCCAACAGTTGGACTCCAGCTAATAAGTGTTTTCCACCAAGAATTACTGCTGGCCGCTTACTAGACCCTTGAACACCCTCTACAACACTATGATACCATCACCAACCTTCCACACGTGGCACGAACAGAGCTCTTCTTGGTGAGTGGGGGGCCCCCGCAGAGAGGGTTGGGGGCCCCGCCGCTGCTAGAGCCGGCCCTGTGCCTCACAATTGGTTTAATATTATATTATTGCCATTATTATTATTAATTATCCTTACTGTGCTTTTCAATACAAAACGTTAACAGGACTTAAAGAACTAAATAGTCTCAGAAGATTTCACAGTCTAAAATATATTGACTGCATGTCCACTGCATAGGAAACTAAGCTGTTCTTCCCGTGTTTGAGAATTTAGATAACAACAGAATTAAAAAGAAAAAAACAGGAAAGCAAATCCCGGCAGCCTGAGATAGTGCGAGAATCCAGTAAGAAAGGCACGCTCTTCCATTTGGCTCTCTCGGCCCGTTAGCCACACCCCTGTCATCACATGCTGCAATTTGTCTCTACGCCCGCCCAGCCCCGGAGCACGCTGGGAGATGTCCATACCCTGTTATAGCCGGTGGAGAGAGCCGTCAGGCGAACTACGACTCCCATAGCGCACGACGCCGACGGAATTCGACGAGAGCAAAGGGTATCAGCTGCAGCCGCTGCACCAGATGTCGAGAGCGACGGAGGCGGTCGCAGACGAGGTAAATAGCTGGGGCGTGGGGCTGAATGGGCGAAGTCTTCCCACCTGGTCTTCGGTTTGGGGGTGCCACTGATTGGCTGGCGTCTCAGAGAAGGACTTGCACAAGGAGCCCGTGCAAAGTAAGGGTTTGCACGCCCAGTGCGCGCGCGGAGGGGGCTGCGTGGACGGGGGGCGTCTCCAGAGGTTGGTGAGTGTGAGAGGTGGGCTTTTTGAAAGCGTATTTTTAGCAAGGTGATCCTCCTAGTGCAAGGAAGGTGCCGCTTCTAAAAAGCAGTGAATCAGTGCAGTTCATAATGTTTGTGGCCTTTTAAGCGTGGCTCCTAGTGACGCGTAATACTCGTTTCTCTGTTAATTTAAACTGCTTGCTTCTCAATGGGCTGAAGTTAGTGTATTACTTATTAAACACAGACCTGCATGAGTAGCCTAACTAAGGAATTGAGGTTAATATACCTTTTTCCCTCTTCTACCCGACCCTGCCCCCCAAATAAGCATTGGGCCACATATCATACGGCCACATGGGTGGATGGCTGCCCTCTATACTAATCAAACAGTATTTATATACCGCATTTTAACACAAAGTTCATGAAGCGGTTTACAGGCAACTAGTAGTAGTAATAATAAAGTTAAATGGTTCCCTGAACAGACGGGCTCACAGCTGAAAACAATACTATACAGAACACCACCAGCAATGGCCACTAGAAAAAACACTGCACAGGGGTGAAGAGGGGCAGATGTGCGGTTCTGCCCAAGGCAGTGACTTTGGGGGGGGGGGGAATGCCTTAATATGTCTGTGGCCTTGGACAGCGCCTGAAAGTAGAAATAGTTTTGTGTTCCATAGTTTTGTGAAACAGCTTTGGGGCCTCCTGTGTCATCATTTTGTGTGACAATCCCTGGGAGGGAACTGAAGTCCTTGGAGCTGGGTCTCCTGCCTCTAAGCATGGAAGCTCCATTTAGGGATCTTAACTAATAGTAATTGTTATACCCCCTCCACGAATTTGTCTGATTGGAAGCTATTGCCACATCTTGGTATAGTTGGGTCCATAAATACCTGCCCAACTATCTGTGGTGTTCCCTTTTGTCCTGCAAGGATCTGAGAGGCCTTCTGGACCTTTAAGAGCTAGACAGAGCCGGGAGACAACCACCAGCTGTGGTGCTTCCTGGTACTGAGACTCTGTGAAGACAGAAACTGCCTTAATAAATAAGACATTATTTATATTGCTCTTAAAAATGCAAGAAGCCCCTTGCCCTGCTCCTGTGGGGCTTGATGCTGCCCGCATTCACCTTGTGAAATGCAACCTTTCTACCCCAATGAAACTTAAGTGAATGGTTGGCAGATTATGAAGCTTTCTCTTAAAAAGTAACTGAATCTGTGCTTGGTTCAAGTAAACACATGTGCCCTTGTTATGTGGTTGCCAGGCACGGTTTTACTACATTGATCTTTGTAGCTGTGGGGGGTTGTGTTAATGCATCTGTGCCTGACTCCATGTTTCCATGCTTAATGTATTTCTAGTCCTCCCAATTTTAGCATTTGCCTGGGATCTCCTGTGCCTTCCAAATTCACCCAGTTTTCTAGCCATCACAGTGCTCTTCTTTCTTCATGGAAGCCCTGTTACCCCTTTCCTCAAAATCATTTATTTATTGTAAAAATGTATACTTTTCTAAATAAAAAATCAAGACAGCTAACAAGCTGTTTTCATTGGAGGCTCTGTGGGACCCACCAGAAATTGGGTCATGACCCACCAAGTGGGTCATGATCCAGAATGAGAAACACTGGATTAGATTTTGGGTGTATAAAGGAGTCCAAACATTAGCCTGGCATTGCATCGCTTGATGAACATAATACATTTTGGAAAGCTCTCTAGTCATTATAAGAGAAGCCAGTTCAATAAGCAAGACTGGAACAAAATAGAAGACAAAGCACTTATAAATGCATACAAGTATGCGTTTATATAGAAACAATATATAGCATAACATAGAATGACCCATATACAACAGCTCAAGGATTTTCTCTCTATATCCTGATTCTGCATAAAGTAAAACTGTATTGGAACTGAAAAGGCTCACGCACTTTCTCTTCTTTCTCAGGTGAAGGTATATGCCAGTATTCTGTGCTGACCTCAAAATAAGTTTTTTTGAGGTGTGGGGGGGGGGAATTAGCTGGTTAGTGCAGGGGAAATTCTTGCCTGAAATGAGAATTATCCAAGTAAGCAATCAGCCCAAATGCTGGCATGATCTGTTGCAGTCATGGTTCAGAAGCTTGTATCCAGTTTCTAATAATGTTATATAAAATGCATTACAATGGTTTAAGGATGATTCTTTGTGTCTTGCTAGCCAAATAAAACAAAATGTAAATTTTTGAATTTACATAGCTTTTCTTCTTTCTGTCTCCAACACATGGTTTATCTTGGATCCTCTGGTGCGTACAATTGTAGCCATTCATCTTGGACAGGAGCTCAGACTTTTCATCATAAAGGTAAGTCTGTGCCAACAATCTCCCAAACACTTTCTCTGCAAGTAATACATTTTATAACCCACAACAGTTCCTCTGCTTTTTTCCCCTTTAGCACCTTCCAAACTCTTTAACCAGTAGTTTTCAAACGGGGATGCTGTGATGTCCCAGCCAGAAGAGCCCTACTGCTTTCTCCGTAAGGGGCGGGAGTGGGGGAAAGGCATTGCCACAATTGCTACTGTTGTGTTGCTGCTGGGCACATAATAGGGCTGGGGGGACCTACCACTGGAAGCAGGGAAAAATTACACACGTTTGTTGAAAAGCAGTGTATAAATCCTGTTGATTTCAGTGAGGCATACGAGGGCTTGATTACAGTAAGGTGCAGGGACAAAGGGGTTGTGGTAAAAGTTTTGTGGCAGGAGGGAAGTGGCCAGCTGCTCTGGGACTCAACTTTAGATATGAAGAAGTAGCAAGAAAGGGCAAATTTGAGGGATCAAGAAAATGCATCATGAAGCACTGAGAATCGTCTGAAATATGAATTTGCAGTCTCCTTGTGACATACCATTTTTAAAACTGTCGGTGTGGCAAATGCACCAAGATACGTTTAAATCTGATTACATCAGCTGTGATTATATCAAGTACGTGACATCTGCTAATTACGTTGTGGCAGATATATCAACCCCAGCATAACACTTTTCCAGCGGTTGTGCTGGAGTTTCTTCATCTCTTTAGAGAGGCCCTTTGGGGACAAGGAACCACTGGGTTTTTTTAATTCTTGTTTGGCTGTGTAAACTACTCTGAGCTTTTTTTGTGGGAAAGGGATATGCAAATATTCTTTTTAAGGATATATACCTCAACAGGGACCTCATATAGTCGGAGTGAGCTTAGGATTTCCCCTGTTCAAATCTCCCCTCTGCCATGGACTCGTCTGGCGGTCTTAGGCAGTCTGCTCCCTTTTGGCCCCCGTCTTCACCATCTGAAATTTGGGACTAATACTTGATGGGCGGCTGTAAGGTTTTCACCACAATAATTCATGTGAAGCCCTTTGCATGCTCCAAAAGCATTAAGCAAATGCTGCTTATTTGTTATCTACCTGCTAATTTCATCTGAGGCTGCAATTCCTTCCCCAATTCTACAATGATAGCTCTGTGATCCTGTTATATATGTTACAGGCTTTGTCTGAAAGTTGGATATTCTGTAGAATGCCTGGCAAAGTCTGAAAGAAGCGTATTTCATTCTGACCTTGCATACTTTATTTAGGGATTGTGTAGAATGCCTAGGTATTCTTCAAGGTATTTAGTCCTTTGATGTACAGTTAGCTGAGATTCTGGGAAATGGGAACTCTGTGCCCTGAAGGCCATTGGATCCCACACTCTGATATGTGGCTATGATAGTGAAGCTGTGTCCATTCTAGAAACTAGATCGCCATCAGTTGTTTTTTCCTGTTTCTTTTCAAAATTATCCCACTAAGAGCAGACACTTCCCTCTTTGTTCTTACTATATATATATTTTAAAAAAAACTAATTTCCTTGATTTTGTACAAGAGGGCTTTTGTCCATCTGCCGAAAAGGGAGGTTGTACTGCTTTCAGGGGGTCTGGATAAGACTGCCTGAACTGACACTGGGGCGAAAGGGCTGTGTAAACGTAGCAGGTGGGCAGTTGGTCACGAGTCTCCACATCTGGCCCTCCCTTTTTGTCATTCATCTCAGTTACTTTTGCTTGTGCAAACTGAGGTCTGGCATATCGTAGCACTTAGTGTGGGACTGTGGGTGGGTCGGTGGGAATGCTGGTTCTTGTCGCTGCTTGACCATGGAAATTCTCAGTGTTCAATCATGCACTTTTAGCTTAACCCACCTTGCAGGGTTGTTGGGAGTTGGCAATCTTCTTCCACAAAGGGGCCTGATACCAGGTCTGTCAATAGTAAGAACACGTGTGAACATCCTGAGTAGGCCAAAGAGATGAGCATGGCATAGAGAATGACACTCAACAGAAGCTTCTGCTCTTGGTATGCTTATACAGCAAGCCTTACAGAGAGAATGAAAAACTTGAATTCTTTTTTAGGTCCACCATGAGCCAGGTGGGTTTTGTGTTTTTTGGAGGGGGGCAGGGGGACTGCAGGCTAGAAAGCTTCAGATGGCAGGGCAGATCTGGCCCATGAGCCATAGGTTGCCCACCCCTGATCTAAGCCAAGTCTGCTGATGGTTGTGAGGTGGAGGGCAAAGAGACAAGAGATAATTGTGCTCTCTGAAGTTGAAAAGACCTTGCTGGTCCTTCTAAGAATATCTGGTTTTTGGGTTAAAAAAATTAACAAGATCCTTGTCCTCGTGGTTGCATTGCACGATTTAACCATGGTTGAAAGGTTATAATGTTTCTTTTCATCTCTTATAGGCCCAGATTTGTGTGACAAGCATCCCTTAAGTGACACTTTCAGAAAGAATGGCAGGTAACCAAATCAGTTTGATGCTTTTGGCCTGTTGAGCTGAAACTGCCTTGTTCTGTGGGTGTGTATGCACCATCCATTGAGGGCTGTTCTTGACACCTGTTGCACTTTGCCTGTTACGCATGCTGTTGTGCAGAGTCACAATTTGCAGTGGCAGGGAAGCCAGTTCATGGCATGACTTGTGCTAGTAGTAGGAATAAGGAGCAATGGTGGGACTGAAAGTGGGAATTAGTAGTACTACTAATGAACTTACTAATGATAGGCAGTACAGAGCACCTGCATTATCTGCGGGTCTGACATTTTAGCATCCGCAGATGCCAAACCATCCCTGTCTCCACGCCCTCTAAGCCTAACCTGAGCACAGCTCCAGTCGGGTCCAGAGGCATTCTGAAACCCACAGAGGCCACACGCATCCACCCGCTGCTTCTGCAGGTTTCAGAATGCCTCTGGAACGTGATCGGGTTTGTAGGGTGGGGGCCTGAAAATTGTGGATTTCAATATCCACTGTTTCCATTAATGTATTAGAAACATAATGTAAGTAAAGTAAACATACAATGCAAGTACAACAAATAAGTAAAAACCATCAAAAACAGAAGGCTTAAAACATTAACAGTAAATGCATAGAACATTTTTTAAAAAGGGGCAAAACCCAGCATATTTCATTATGCCATGGGAGGGCACAATTGTCCATGGGAGCAGTCAAGCAATAGCACAGAGAAGACAAACATCCATCCGTAATCTAATTGCTGGACAAAATAGGAATGTTTTCAGAGCCATGAGGGAGTGCTTAATTCCTGGTACAGAACCCTCGCAGATAACAAGGGCCTACTGTATTAGAATTCCTAGTGTTGGTACTTGCAGTAGGAATTGGTAGTATTACTGCTTAGTAGTATAGGTTCAGTACCTCTTATCTCAAATTCAGAAACACAGAATTTTCTGAAATATGGAATTCTTGAGTGCCAACAAGAACTTTATTTTTTGCATAAAGAAATCACAAATTGTGGTTCATATGCAAATCTTATTTCATGCACAAAAATATTAAAACTATTGTATAAAATTACCTTTGGGTTATATGTATAAGGCGTATATGAAACACAAATTATTGTTGTGTTTAGACATGGGCCCCATCCCCAAGACCTCTCATTAAGTATATGCTAGTATTCCAAAATAACAGAAAAATCTAAACACTTCTGGTCCAAAGTACATTGGATAAGGCATATTCAATCTGTAGTACAATCTATATCCTGCTTTTTGATGTGAAGCACTTATACCATGAACAACTTATAACAAGAAGTATCTAATGGTGTATTAGCCCATTTTTAAACGTCCCAAACTGCACAGTTGGTAAATCCAACAGCTAAAATGATTAAAATGAAGCATGAACCTGGGCTTACCTTGGAAAAAAGTAGATTATTTAAATGGGGAAAGCAGATTATTTAAATGGGGAAAGCATGTTTGAAAGCATTGAGTTTTCAAAGAACATATAAAGACATTTCAGGGAGAGACCTTGCCCGGACGGGTATGTTGGAGTTTCTGGGCCACCACGGAGAAGGCCTTCCCTCCTTTGCTTGTTGAATCTGTAATGAGGACAAGTAGGAAGCAGGAGCCTATGTTTGTATCAAGTATTGCAATTACTCCTCTCTTCTATAGAAAAAGTGAACAACTTTCCCCCGCTGCCCAAATTCATTCCATTGAAGCCGTGCTTCTACCAGAACTTCTCTGATGAAATCCCTATCGAGCACCAGGCACTGGTGAGAAGGATCTATCGCTTGTGGATGTGTAAGTTTGCAGAGCGCGGAAACCAAGCTAGCAGCGGCCAGGTGGGGGGAAAGAGAATGGAAATGAAACTTGCGTCCTGCAGTTATTTTTGGCCTGCCTTTAAAAGTTTTTGGAATAGCTCCCCAAGATTGTTAGAAGAGGACCAAAGCGTAAACAAAGGGCTGTTTAAACCATTGAAGCCCTGGTGCAGATGGACATCTTTAGATCTTGCCCAGCAGGGCTCTTCTTAATGCGTAATCTATATCTTATATTAGTGGCGATTGCCCTGATGTTTTGGTTTTGAAGCAGTCTACTTCTGAATGCCAGTTGCTGGGGAACAAATTGGAGGAGGGACAAATGGGAAGGGGTTGTTTTCATACTCTGCTTGTGGGCTCTGAGAAGCATCAGGCTGGTCTCTTGGAAAGGACCACTGGACTTGTTGGACCTCTGGCCTTGTCTGGCTTGTCGGTTCTTTTTTTTCTAAAGACTAAAACTAATTCATGTAAGTTAGATGCCTTGACAGCTATTGATTGTGATACCTCAATGGAACCTCCATGTGCAGAGGCAGTCTTCCTCTCAGCATCAGTTGCTGGGGACAACTAAGAGTGGAAAGCTATTACACCCTGGCCCATCCCATCCCAGTAGCACCTGGCCAACCACTTTTGGAAACTGGATACTTGGCTAGGTGGACTTTAGGATTGCTCCAATGAGGTGATATTCCTCATCAGAGAGCCAAAGGTCACTTTCACCAGAGATCCAACTTGATATCATACACGTAGAAGCCACACGCTCCAACTCCCTTGAGACAGTAACTGATCCTTAAAGGTGGCTTTTCTCTGCCACATGGTTCAGAGGTTCCATTGTGGCTAATAGCCAAAGATGGATCTGTTGTCTGTGAATGGTCTACCTAGCTCATACCTATTGCCTTAACCTCTTTCTCTTTGTCTAGTTTACTGCATCACTTTGGGTGTTAATCTCATTGCTTGCCTGGCCTGGTGGATCAGTAGCGGATACGGTGTGAATTTTGGCTTGGCTATTCTCTGGTTGATACTTTTCAGTCCCTGCAGCTACATCTGCTGGTTCCGGCCAGTCTACAAAGCCTTTCGGTAAGATGACATGAGGTTTCAGGGGAGGTTATGTGTGATGTTTTTATCCTTTGAAATTTTACACATCGGACACCTGATCTGCACATGTTGGGGAGGGGAGTAAGGTGGTAGAATCCTGATGCAGTACAGTGGCTGTACCACATAGGCTGCAGGTGGGTTAGGGAAAAGTAGAGGTTCTCTGGGCATCCATCCAGTATCCAATTGTGCTTGGGGCACTGTGGAAGCTTACAGAATGGTGCATGCGTAGGGGGAAGAAGCCGAATGGGGAGGCGCTTCTCTCTTCCTCCTAGAACCTGGGGTGGAATGGGGGTCTTCAACAAAAATGAGAGAGAGTGAGGTCAGGTAAAAAGTCCTTTATATGCAGAATTCACTGCCACAAGTTGAGAGACGGTGTTGGTTGCTAGCTTAGGTAAGTTTAAAAGGGCATTGGAGAGACATAATTGTTAAATAGACTTACCAATGGGTTTTTGTAGTAGATGGATAAATGGAACCTCCATGATGCAAGGCAGTCTACATGTGAGTGCCTGGTTTTGGGGACAAACGTCCAGGGTGTGTCAAAAGCATCTGATTCACCACTGCTAGAAATGGGTTGCTGGTTTAGGGGGACTGTCTATCAAATCCAGCAGGGCTCTTCTAGAGTTCAATCAGAAACTGAACCCTGTGGAAGTTCCAAGCCCTTCCCTCCACCTGTACACCCAGAGTCTTGCATTTTGCTTTCCTTTATCTGTTTGGAGTTGACATCCCAACCTGCAGAAATGTGACCAGGATTCTCCTTGCCAGGCTTGCTGCCCCTTCCATGTGACACAGTCCTACTCAATATATATATTCTGAGCAGGCCTCAAAGCTCTGCTGACGCGGCTTCAGGGAGCTATTTTCCCTGCTAATCCCACTCCCAGAGCCGGATTATCGCAGGCTCATCCCTTTAGCCGAATAGAAGGGCGTGTGGGCTGACGACAGAAAGCCAGCGGCTGGGGGCCAGGGAGGAAAGCTAAAGAACCGCTCTGCTTCTGGCAAAGGTCTCCACCCCCAGGAAAATCACACTGTGTGCCTGGCCGATTTGGCGTAGCTATGATTGGGGGACAGTGATGTGTTGTGGCCTGATAGTCTCAATCCTATAGAACGGTAATGGGCAGATTCTTTCTTCTGAGTTTACCTCTGCCCTTGCAGAAACTCAGCTTATCTTGGTGTAAGAATAATCTTGCCATGCTAACTGGGCAAAGACAGTCTCTCAAGTGGTGATCCTTATATTTAGAAGGGGGAGAATAACTGTCCCTCTTCACCCCATCACAGTGTCTTTTCTAGTGGCTGTTGCAAATGTGTCTTCTGCGTCTTTTTAGACCATGGGCCCTCTTGGGACAGAGAGCCATTTAGTGATTTGGTTTTTCTCTGCCAACCACTTCAAACTTTTTTGTTTAGAAAGCAGTACGTAAATATTCTCCGTGGTGATCGGCCCTTGGAGTCGTACTCTCCCATGTCCAAGTGTTCCTGAACAAGTTGCTATTTTGGGTCAATCTGCTGGGTACAATGGGAACGGAGGATGGGCTGCTCATTAAGCAAGGGAGGAATTGTTCCAATCACACCTAAGTCAGCAACCTGGCCAGGACCAGACTGTCTACAGGACCACTGCGGTGGCTGTCTTGGGCAGCAGACTGGCAGGGGGCGCACACCACTGTCTCTACTGTACCTCCTTCTCCCACTCTCTGCATTGGAAAAGGAGGGGAATGAAGCAGAAGGGGATGCTTTAGTCCAGCAGTCTCCAAACCATAGTGCACTGTGTAAAGAAAAAGCCATTCGGGTGTGGTGCTTTCCATTCTGCAGTCTCCTGTCTTTCCAGCCCAACTTCCAAACTCTCACGGGGCAGCTGATTCTTCTGCCCATTGCCCCAGCAGTCTCTTCAGCCTGGACCAGAAAGTGCTGCACCTGAACAGCTTTTTCCTTTCACTGGATCTTGCTTGCAGGCTGCCGTTTGGAGCCTGCTGTTTTAAGTCCACAATTCTCTTTCCCTTTCACGCTTTGCCTTTCTCTGTCCCCCTTTTCCAAGCCAGGGAAGGAGAAGCAGCATTTTGTGCATTGCGTCAGGTGTCAACTGGTCTTAAGCTTGTCCTGGACATGGCAGAGATGTCTGTTCAATCTGAAAGTGAGTTGTAAGGGAAAGAGCTTAGAACAGTATCTCTGGAAGGGGGCAGCAGGCTGCAGCCTCCTGTGGGTGGGTAGTTCTCTGCTTGGGAAGGAAGCAAGCCCGAGACCTTGATTCCTACAGAGCTGCAAGGGGAAGCCCCCTCTCAGGTCAGGGTAACTCTGCATCAGGAGTGATTGATCTGGATGGGAGCCCAGTGGAGGCCTGCAATGGATAGTCCCCCAACCTTTGCCATGCAGTATTTGCAAATTGCAGACGATTCTGGGAAGCATCTGAGGGAGAGTGCTCCGTTTCTGCAAGGTGCTGACTTCACAGTAGCCCTTTGGGAACTGGGCGTGGATCCTAGAACACTCTCCAGTGCTCTCCTGTGGCATCGCAGACAGCAATGGGTGACAGACAAGTCTCACTTGCATTGGAAACCTTGTCAACCATTACTGACTCTTCTGATATTGAAACTCTTGACTCTTCCATGGAATCGAGGGGTTTCCCAGAAGACACTTGAAAACAATGGTGGTAGATATATTTTGTATAGGATTCATTTCTCTCTCTCTTCCTCTGTCCAGATCAGACAGCTCTTTTAATTTCATGGCATTTTTCTTCGTCTTTGGAGCTCAGTTTGTCTTGACAGTCATCCAAGCGATCGGCTTTGGCGGTTGGGGAGCATGGTAAGGAAAGTGTTCGTAATTTGTCTGATGAGGCATCCCCACTTTGCATGTTGAAGGCCCTGGCGTCAGTTCCTAGTAACATCCATTAAAAGTAACATCCTAGTAACCTAGTAACATCCATTAAAAGGGTTTTGGGTACTGGGTTGGGGATGACTATCTAAGACTTCAAGCCCTGCTGTTCAGGGTAAATAGTACTGGGCAGAAGAGACCAAGAATCTGATTTGGTATAAGGCAGCATGTTCCCTCTACCTTTTAAAAAATAACACTTTTTTCTTTCAGAATCTGCAAGGATATATTTTGGGGCAATCCCCTTGCTAAGCCTGTGTTGAATATGCATGAATTTGCATGTGCAGGAAAAGCAATAGTTTAGAAGAAGTTGACTTTGTTTTATGATGAGGCTGCTGTGTTGCAATAAGCCTTTTGGAAGAGGCATTCTCTCCCTCTTGCCACCATTTGATTGCATAGGAGGGCATGCCTCTTTTAAGATGTTAGTTTCAGGAACTACTTTTTAAAAGTAGATTTTTAAATCTGCCCTATCATGGTGGAGTCTTTCTAGTCTTGTGTGTGTGTTTTTTCTTATCAATATATAGATTAGATATTGCTGCCTTAGTATATATATATATTTTAAGTAGTTTGGCCTTCTGTGTGAATTCTATCAGGACAGTATGTCATGATTCCACAAGCCTCTTCAGAGATGACATATCTCACAAAATTCCCTTACTAGGGAAGATAGCTGGTCTTTTCTCTGGCCATCTGTAGACAACGTAATTTTTTCTTGTCTGGGAAGGCTTTTCATTCTGCAGTATAATGTCATTTACTGATTGCTAATGCATTTAATGAAACATTGTTTGTGTAGTTATACTCATTTTGTAAACTGCTCTGCTGTTGAATAACAGCAGTTCATACCCAACTTAGAAAGCTCAAATAACCATGGAATGCGACTGGGGGCATCAAGCTCGACTTCCTGTTAATCTCCAAAAGGCCCCATTTCAGGTTGTTATGGTTGGAAGTGTGTCAATGATGCCTTCTGAAATCTTATTGGCCAGAGGTGTTTAAATATGTGAATTTGAGGTTCCACCTAGGGCCAGGATGACCAAAATAGATAACATTATGCAAAATAGTACATTGCAGAATAAATTAGTTTTAATCTTAGTAAAAACTTTGATTAAATGGGGATCCCTTTTCAGTCAAGTCAAACAGCCAATGTTTCAAAATAGTTATGTGCCATTTTAGAGGCACTCCTTTTCCTAAGATTCCTTTTGCTGTTACACTGTGCACACATAATCTAAACACGAAGATGCTTTTTAGAAATATTGTGTATGCAAATACGCAAATTCAGTTGATTGACTCGGCTTCATACAATTTTTAAAAAAGAAATCATTCATTGGTTTTATTGGGCTGAAACCCAAACGTGTCCTTTCTCCCTCTCTTTCAGTGGGTGGATAGCTGCTGTGTCGCATTTCAGCCACAGTATTGGGGCTGCCGTGATCATGCTCTTTCCAGCCATAATGTTCACATTGTCGGCTTTCGGAATGCTCATCTGTCTTCTCAGAGTAAGTAGGGAGGGGGTGTTATGATGTCAAGAGGCAGTCGATTCTCTGGGCTTAAGACTGACCGATAGTGGTTGTTGCACAAACTGCCTGATCTTTCTAGACATCATTTCCACATCATTTTCTTCCCCAATACTAAAAATCCCTAAACTGTGTCCCTTCCCTCACAAGAGGCCAATGAAAGAACATTCCTTATTTACTCCTGCCTCCCTTGCCATTCCATTCCTCTGTCTCCCTTGTGTTGGTCCCTAGGCAGTGAGTTCCTTGGGTCTGGCTCCAATCTCTTTGTCCTATGTAAAGGCTATATAGCTAGTGGTGGCTATATAAATGATAGAAGTGCCTCTTAATTATTTTGCCTTTCTCTGCACCTCCAATTCTACAGTTGTGTTTTTGGAGGGAGCGACCAAAGCTATACTCTTCCAAGTGAGGTTCCATCATTGACTTTGTACAGGAGCACTTATGCTGCTATCTGAGTTCTTTGCATTGTTTCTAAACGAACATATGAAGCTACTTCTGACTGCCCATATTTCCAAGCTGGTTGGCAGTGGCTCTCCAGGGTGAGTTTTTTTAATCCCTACCTGGAGATCCCAAAAAAGCCACCTGCCAAATATCAGAAGAACATCAGCCTTCCATTGAACCTGGGACCATCTATCTTCAAAGGAGGTGCTCTACCCTTGAACTGATGACTATATGAAGCTGCCAGTTGGTGCCAGACCATTGGATCACCAATCTGGTCTGCTCTGACAGAGAGCAGCTCTCTCTACCCCAGCAGTCTCCTAAATGGAGATTGCTGTGTGCCTGCAAAGGCTTCCAAGGGGTGAACAGGACTTACTGTTCTGCTGAGAAGCCTGTACAAAGTCCCTCTAATAGCCCACAATCATTGTGCCAGCCAGCTGCATCTGCCCAGGGCTCTGCACAAAATCTCCTTGGATGGAGGAGCTTGGAAGTGGGTGGCCAGCCTGATTGGAGGTATTGGAGAGACTTTGCAGACGCTCACCAGCAAAACAATAAGCAACATTCCTGCTGGGGGTAGGAGCAGGATGGGTGCTGGATCCAGCCTGTGGGTTGGAGTCTAGGGTGCCCTCCTCTACCCTGATCACTCTAGCACCTCCCCAAATTCCGATTAAATTACTTGTTTTGAGTGATTGACCTAACTGGATAATCTGTGCAGGAGGGCGCTGGCACTTCAGGTCATTGGACACAAGGCTGCTGTATAACAGGGAAAGAGTAGGGGCTTTGTGGCAGAATAATTGCTTAGCCTTACCTGAAGATGTGGGGGAAAAGATGGTCTGTCTGAAACCCTGAAGTACCTCTGCCAGTTGGTAGGCAGTTCTGAGTGCAGTGGGCCAAGGGTCTCTGTACAAAGGCAACTAGCTATGATCATTGGATCAGCAGTATTCTAACTGTGGCCCACCAGTGGGTCATGACTCAATTTTTGGTGGGTTGTGAAATGGCCTAATCTGCCTTGGCAATGTGTATCAAGAGTTTTAAAAAAAACCCTCTTTGCTACTTGATGGGGGGGGGGGGGGGCGGGAAGCACTGCTGCCTAATCACCATTATAGCCACAGAGGTTTGAGCAGCTGGACACTTTTAAGCGGGTCCTGATTCCAAAATGTTTGAGAATTGCTTCACTAAATCAAGGGTTGAAGGAAAAAATAAGGTGATTTCTTTCTCCTCTCTTAAATAGGTCCATCGGCTCTACCGTGGAGGCGGGGGCAGTTTTCAGAAAGCCCAGGACGAGTGGCACAGTGGCCTCTGGAAGGACCCCCCCAAGTCGAGAGGCTCAGTATAACAACTTCTCAGGCAACAGCCTCCCTCAGTACCCTACAATCCCCAGCTATCCCTGAATGACCACCTGGACTACCTGACTGGGTTATTCTGGGTTGTACCAAAACATCTCACCTTGGGGGTTTGTGTTGGGTTTTTGAGGAGAGGAGAACTTGCATTCTTGCTCTCCTGTACACAGACCTCTACATCCCCTGTATCCTACCCCTATCTCAAATGTAATGGTTCCCCCTTTCCATGATGGCAGAAGACTGACCTCTGGTATCTTCAGGAATCGGCCATGAGTTGGCAGTAGCCAGTGCTTTGACTAGTTGTATCTTGGAGATGGGACCCACCATCTTGCTGTCTGTCAGTGGCACCCTTCACCCTTTATTGGTAAAACCAAGAAGGTGCAGGGTGCCTCACCCATCAGTTTGTGTAGAACAGCTGCACACTGCCATATTCCTCCATGGATTCAGGTGAAAGAACTAAATTGTCTTCTCCCGGCAACTGCTTTGTATCTGCACTCCTCCCTTTTCCTTTTGAAACTTTGCGTGCAGCTTTGGTGGTTATGATCACTGGCCAGCAAGTAATTCATTTTGGAAAATGGCAGGCCATGTGGTTAGATTGTACCACTTCAAACTGCAGGAGTGGGATGGCTGGGAGTTGTGTAGTTTAGTTCTCGCATTTTGAAAACGGCCACTGCCAGCAGACAGCTAGCACTTCAGGGTTCTAGTTCTTACCTTCCTGAAGTGCTAGTTTTCCATGGACAAGAATGTCTGTTTCATGAGAAGACACTCAAATATGATTCTCCCCCCCCCCTTCTTCCCATCCCAATAATCTGAAGTATCGGTCTAGGAATACTTGTATTATCACAGGACTTGGTGGTCTTTAATTCCATATCTTAATATAGCTTGCATGCATTACTGCTGTTGAATGTGTTCAGCTTTAGCAAAATGCTGGCAGCTTTTTCTTGCAAGTCTTTTGTTGTTGTTGTTGAGACCTTTGAGATGGTAACAGTGGGGGGGGGAGGGGAGTGAGTTGGGTGCTAAATGTGCTTGCCTACTAATTTGTTTTGCTAAAATAGAAGCTCTGGGGACATAACTATACTTTTGGAAGCTGCACCCAGTGTTGTACTAGGAGCATCAAAAAGGTGCTGGCCTCGGTGCAGGTTCCGATAAGATTTGTGCTTGTCCCTGGTAGGAGAGGGGATTTCTTTAAGGGGCTCCCTCAATCTTCTCCTGTGGGACCCACCTGCCAGTCTGGGCCTGCAAGCATCTGCCATTATTGTCCTGCGCCTTTCTCCAGTGCTTGCGATGGCTGTTATCTCAGATGCTGCAGTTCCTCTAAAGAATGCATGCAGTAGCAGGAATATGAATGCTGTTGTCACCAGCCATGGTGACATGGCTCATCCACCTCACAGCTTGAGCAAAGCTTGCTAAAGTTAACCACAAACCTTTAATGGTTTTGCTCCTTGACATCCACATCATGGGGATCCATGACATCCACAGCTTCTGTGGGCGTGGGAACGGACTTGGATAGCCACCAAGACCATAATATCCCAGGGTGGATTTGCATCTGCTGTAACCCCCAAAGCAGAGCACAGGGAAATCTTTGCTCCAGCATGGTTGATGCATTAGTGTAAAGTTCTAGACCTGAAACTAAGGGGGGGGGAAGCAAAGTGCTCATTCTAGAGAAGAACTCCAGCTTTGTTTGCTGTGAAATTGGAGCATCCTGGATGATATTCTCTGTGCTAGAATAGCATGTAATGGGTGGGGCTTCTAATTTCCAGATGGCTCCACTTCTCCCCAATGACTGACATACATTCAAACCCCAAGAACACAGGTTTCAGTTTGCAGTTCCAGTGCAGAGCTAGTCGAACGCATTTCTTGCAGGGAAATTTTTGCAGGCTTCACAGGCTCTGGAGGACACCATAGTGTGGAAACCAGTTTCTGTATTGCAGTGAAGCTGGCCCTCTTGTTGCTTGGTTGGTGGTAGCAGTAGGGGAGGAAGACTATGCGCAGAACTGATGGTCTTAATGAAATGTGCCTTAATCTCTCCTGCTATACTGCATTTATATATGAAAAATGGGATTTCCTGCCCATCCCCTTACCATCGTGCACAAAGGGTTCCCTGTTCTGAAGATCAGTACTGTATCTTGTACATAGGACTTGAAATTGGGCTCACATCCATCCATCCATCCCTACCCACCCCCTCAAGGAAATATTTTTATATTACGTTAACAGGAGAGCCAAAGGGAAAACAAACTGTTAATGTTCAAGGCCAAACTTCTCATTAAACCTCTTGCTTTTGGAATGGGGCCGCCTTTCTCCCCTATGCCCACAAGGCAATTTGTTTACAGGCCTCCTGAGACCTCTCAAGACATTCCAAACTATGGTAACTGGTTTTAGGATTTGATCTGTGCTTTTCTTCTCCCTTCTCCTAAATTTCCAGTCTGTCACTTTTGAAGCCTGCTCCTAGATCCATGTTGTGTTGCCAATGTGCTTTGATGCCACTGTTTGCCTTAACTGTAGCTTCTCTGCTTTTTGTTCCGACAAGAGCCAGTAGTAAGCTTTTTGGGAGTGGAGGGTGTTGTCTGATTTCCTTGGGATTACAGAAATGGCATGCCACTGATCAGGGTATCTATCATGTCTTGCTGTGTCCTCATCAACCAAGACAGCTGAGCAGAAATGGCTGTTCGAGCATTTTATTGGGGGGAGGGAGAGAAAGCAGCAAGATCTCTCTTGGCTTCCTTCTAGTGGCCCCTGCTAAACCGTGATTTATAAACCCACCCTAGATAACTTGGTAATTGCTTTGTACGCCGCTTTCAATGCATCGTCATCTCTCCCATTCCCATAGTGGGTTGCTACTTTAAACATTTTATTTCTGTGGAAGGGAAGGCAAGAAGGGAGACAGTCAAGTGGTAACTGCTGGGTCAGTTACCATCTTTTTTTTGGGGGTGGCTGGATTTAGCAGTTTGGGTGTTAGCTTCTGACCTCTAGTGTAGGCCAACTTTCAAGACTGCCTGTGAAACTTGGGGGGACTTGAACCCACAAAAGCTGAAGAGTCTGTCTATTCATTTTGAGCCAACTTGAAGGGCGGGCTACAGAACTGGGAGTACTAAAAGACTTGACAGGATTCCTCTTTTTCTGTAGGGCAGGGGTCCTCTATAATAGGAACAGGGAGCATCTCTAGCAGACAAGTACAAATTGGGCTTGCTAGTGTAGTGGGAAAACATTGTCATAAAGAACTTGACAAATCTGGGTGACTGACCTTGAGCTAATGTCCCTGTCAGGGCTTGCCCTACATCAAGGACCCCTGGGAATTGTACCTTTGCTGGGAAGTCTGTTCCAGGCTTCACCACCCCCTCATAATGCCCTGCTTCTCTCAGCATGAGGCATTGCTTTGCAGCCTTCCTTTCAAGAACTGTGTATTCTGCCTTGACCATTGTCTTAATATGCTAATAAAAAAAATCTCATGCCATGTTTACACTAGATTCCAAAGGAATGACTACAATGTGTTTGAGAAACTAATTCTTACCTACCTGACTTATTATTCTGCGTCATGTTGTGGATTACATTTTTGCATTGCTGTATGCGCTACTTTTTATGCAGGGTTTTTTGTTTTTTCCCTTAAAAAAAATAAACAAAAATTTGCCTACTGGACAGATGACCTCTTGTGTATTTCATGTGCTGCTCATATACCACACTTAATTGTATATGTTGCTGCAATCCTTAAAATAACCCGCATGTCTGATTTTGTAGTTGAGCAAGGCCCAGTTAGCATCTTTCTTCACCTGAACTTGCTAGATGTGTCCTTGGGCAAGCTGTTCTCTAAGCCTCCTCAGTGTGTAGTTTCCCATTTTACAGATTAGTACAAAGGAGGGGTTTCATTTTTCCAAACTAGTGGTTTTAGCTTACCATTTCTCCAAAGACTTTGGCTTATTTTTCCAACCTCCAGTTTTCTGGCTGACCTTTTTATCTTTTCTGCCTAGAGCTGAACAGAAACTAATAAAGCAATTCTGTTACAACACTATATAATGTAACACTAATACAAGATGAAGGAAATGAGTACATTCCTTCACAACCCCATTGAACAAAAATGGGACTTCTTATGACCAGTTTCTAGCAGACTTAGTGCAAATTCAGCCTTCTGTGCAAGTAATCCCACATCTAAACCTTAAAGAAATGGCACATACTGATAAAACATTCCTTAACTATATAGTATTAATTACAAATTACAGAATGATTTCAGATCAGACATGGGCATCACATCTTCACATTTAGAAATACTTTCTTGTGTTTCAGTTTGGGAAAATTCATGAATAACATTAGAAAAATCAAGCAACTTTTCCTTGACACTGCTAAGAGGCCCCTTAACTCTCTCGGTGTAGACCCATGCCAACTGGCCCCATTGCCTCCCCCTCCCCCAGTTCTGGTTTGATTGTCATCCCCTAGAAAGACTGGGTGCAGAGGTGGTTTTGTGGATCAGCAGCACATACAGTACTGTAACAGCCTCCAAGACCATAGAGTCAATGGTACTGGAGTGGTCCTTTGCATAAGGGAAGCCCAGAAGTAATTCCAAAGTACTTTGAAGATTTAGCTTCAGATATGTAACTGTAACAGCTGGTACAGTCAGCCTGTGGTTTAATGGACTAAGGGGGCAGGGAGGAAGAGTTGTCAATGCCAAAAGTCTGTTAAAATCTGAATACATTAAATCCAATAGCAATGTGCAAGCACAAAACACGTCACTAGCTTTTTTAATAAAGTAGAAAATGTCTGTTTCCAAAGTATCTTTAAAATTAAGGTCCGTCAAATCAAAGCTTCACTGTAGTACTTAACAATTTCTCAGCAGGCTAGCTTCTGGAAGCAACCAATCCTTGAAACTAATACGGCCGCTCTTGATGAAAGTAGTCTGCTCTCTACGTGCAAAAGCTAGAACTGTTACAGTTTCTGCCATGTTGGTATGCTGGACAGCTGCCTGGCCGGATCTGGGAATAGCAGGGGTGGGGGAATCAGGAACTGGTAGTGTGAGCCTGCTTTTCCATTTTGTTTACCTGCAGCTGTTTCTGCCCTTGGGTTACTGCCAGGAAAGTGATGTCAGATGCTGACCCTTCTGAGACATAGTTAGAGATGGGAATATCAGCTCCTTGTCTAGGGTCTGCTACCCCTATCCCAAATTCCATACTGAGCAGTACCAGATTGCTAGGTATCCTGGAGTAAACCCCTGCACCAGACCCCCATGGTTCCCCCAACCTTCTAATACAGCATTTTCAACCTTTTTCATCTCATGGCACATTGACAACGTGTTACAATTGTCAAGGCGTACCATCAATATTTTCACCATTGACATGGCACACCGCACTGCTGCTAGGGGGCTTACATCCCCCATGAGCCTACTAAGAAATAACCCTCACCCAAATTCCCATGGCACATCTATGGACAATTCGCAGCACACCAATGTGTCATGGCACACTGGTTGAAAATGGCCGCTCTAATGGCATGTTGGACACTGCCCCTAATAGTAAGGGTTCAGGAGTCAACCCCTGCTAACTAGGCAAAGAGACACCTTTGACAGTAGTGTCCTCTTTTATTTAGCAGGGGGAGAGCAACCCAGCATGTAATCTTTTCCATGGGTTGTTGCTTCATCTGCATCTCTCTTTAGACTGTGAGCCCTTTAGGGACAGGCAACCATTTATTATTTTGCTATGTAAACTGCTTTGTGAACTACTTTCTGTTGAAAAAAAGCAGTATACAAATGTTCTTCATAATGCTACAGCTAAGCAGGTGCATTGGAGAGCGTGGACCTTCAGTCAGTGCCCAGCCTGGGTGACCACGGAAGCTGCTTGGTACATTCTGCAGAATTGCAAGAGATCTGAGGTGGGGGATAGGGTTGCTAACCCTCTAGGATCCAGGTGACCACAGGTTGATTACCCCTTATCCAGACTGTTCTGAAATCTGGACATTTTGGGGGGCCATGACTTTTAAAATGTTTCCAGTATGTGGCTGGCATAGCACTGCTACTTACCCAACACAGGAAGCTGGCAGGCTTTTTTTGTTTGCATTTTTTGCATGCTCAGTGCAATTCAGTGAGGAAGCCAGCAGGGATTTCTCAGGTGCCTGGCCATCGCATGATGTACTATGGGGTGCATGTCAGTGCTAAGCCAACAGGACTTCTGTTTGAATTTTGCACAGGCCCAGCGTGATGCAGCAAGCCAGGGATTTGTTGCACACCTTCCTATAGCTAGGGTTACTAGACACAAACTGGGATAGAGTGCCTATTATATACCTTTAACCATTGTATAGAAAAGGAAGTTTTGGCAGATACAGCTTTTTCAAAAGCTTCCATGATGAACTGTACCTCCCAAATTCCCTCTTCTATACCATGGTTCAAGGTATAGGCACTCTGTCCCAGTTTGTATCTGGTAACCCTACCTGTAGCACAATGCTTTATGAGGTGCTACTTGGCCCAAACCAGGAGAGGAAGCTGGCTGCACTGTGACCTCTGGGATGTGCAGAGCGGAGCCAAGTGGGCAGCAGGTGATGGACTGCAGAAAGAGCACTTGTGAAGACAACACAAGAAGCCCTTCTAAAGTGCTTTCTGAAGTGCGAACAGATATCTCGTTATACAGGTATTTATGTAAACATTCCAAAATCTGGACCACTTTCTGTCTCAAGCACTCCCAGTGAGAATACTCAACCGAAATACTGAAAGCAAGACAGGAGATTTTAACAGCGTCCAAGATTTTACAGCGTCATGTAGGGGGAAAAAGATATCCAGGCATAGCTCTAGTCAGAGCAGGCAATACTATGGTGGGAGGGGGAGTTAAGAGAACGTTTCCCACCTCTCATATTAGAAAATAAGTATGGCAGTGTGCTTGATTGGCAGGGAGTGCAAAAAGAAAGTAGTACGGTACTTCAGTGCAGGAAACTCACTGCAACAAGATGTGATACTAATGGCCATTTGCTTGCGATTATTTTTCAAGGATTAGAGAAACTCACGGAGGATGGATGTTTCTATTAATGGTTATTAGCCAGTATAACTCAAATGGAGCCTCCATCCACCATGGAAGTCTACCCTTGTCCCCTTCAGGTATAAAGAATTTAAGCAGCTGCTTCTGAGTTTTCCGGAACATTTGCTAGCTCGCGGTTGGAAACCGAAATTCTGGACAAGCGAGATCTAGATCCAAGATCATGCTCATTAAACTCTAAGAAGAATCACTTTCCCGCCGTAAGTGAAGCGGAGTACCGTCGCAAAACCTCTCTCCCTTTTCGCCGTCGTAAAGCCCGCTTTCCCGCCTCGCTCCTCCCACCCTGGATCGTCACAATGCGTTTCTGCGTCGTGCCAAAGAGATATAAAAACCAGCAAGTTCTGTAAAGAATCTAAACTTCCGGTTCCAATAAGGGCTCTTGCGGGGCAAAAGGAATAAATGGAAAAAGTCAACTCGAACACGACAGGACTCTTTCTTTGCAGCGTTGAAAATTATTTATTGTATTTATTTTATGTTTATATGTCACTTTAAATTTAATTTTTTTCAAGGTGGCTTGTAGAGATTACAATGATTATTATTTTATTATGTATTTATTTAGTGCCATCGGCATGTATGATGCTTTACAAAGAGACAGATACGGAAAATAAACTATACAGTCATCAATTAAAAAAGAAAACACAAGAACATAAATGTAACAAACCAGATAAATGTAATCGCAAGCTGACGTCATTTTCCCCTGGCCAATACGATTATTTATTCACGGGATAACTCTGGGCGGCTGTTTTAATCGTATTTAGTAGTTAAGCGTAGAGAAAGAAAACAGCCGAGAAAGCTTAGCTTGACATTCATTGAAAGAATCTAAGTTCGCTTTATGGAAAAAAGTGACATTAAAGAAGGAGCCTTTTGCAGAAATTTTTTTAATTGATTGTTTACTCAAAGGTAAGCCTCGCCGAGTTACTCCGAAGGAACAAGATTGCAGCCTTAACCGCCTGCTTCGAGTTTCCAGAAAGATTAAAAATTCCATGTGGGGGACCAGCTATTTTCTGATTGGCTACACAGCTTTTGCTATTAATTTCGGCCCGTATCCATCAGGCTCCACCCCTGCACCGCCTGATACAATCAAGCCCCGCCCCTTGTCTCTATAGGTTCCTTATAACTCCATGGTTCCTCCTCCTTGGCCTCACCAGGCTTATCTCCTGACCCATGAAGCACCGCCCTTTAGCTCCCAGGGTCTGCTCCATTTCCATCCGGCTTCTCGCCGAATCTACCATGCACAGTCAAGGTCTGCACCCTGAACTATGAGATCCCTCCTCCCACATCTCTTGCAGGCTCTTCTTTAGAACGCAGGCCGTTCTTCAGAGCAGATATAAGGAAATACTTTGTTTTAACCCAACGAGTAATTAATATGTGGAACTCCTTGCCACATGAGGTATTGATGGCGCTTAGTATAGTCAAAGTGCCTTTAAAAAGGGAATTGGGCAGATTTCTGGAGGAAACGGCCATCGCAGGCTACGGACCATGATGGGTGGTGCAACCTCCTTACTTTAGAAGCAGGTTACCTCAGAATGCCAGGTGCAAGGGTGTGGCAACGGTTTAGAAGCTGTGACCCACTTTCTCTGCGACCCACCAATTTTAGCACCTTGTCAGTGTGCCATGAGATGAAAAAGGTTGAAAATCACTGGATTACAGCACCCTCCCCCACCAATCTTCTAAATAAAAAAAATAAAATCTGACGTCTGAGGCAACTGCTTTAGTCTGCATTAGGGGTGAGCGACCCCTGCTGCAAGCCAGCTACCCCTGCTCTAACCCCTCCAATCAATGGCTGGCAATGCAGTCCTCAGACCCTCTTTATGTGTGTGCGCGTGCACAAACACTGACACTGCCTATCCCAAACGTAGCAGTGTTGCTCCCAGATGCAGCCTTAGCATGTGCATATGCACAACAAGCACATGCCCACTCTGGGAGTGGCCACTGCAAATCATAAAGATGCAGTCTGGGCTGAAGATATTCCTGGAGATTTTTTTGTTGTCCCCAGCATGACATCGTGTGAAGGAGGCCCTGTTAAGATCTCCCAGGCTGGCTTGCTTTTGTCACCAGGTGATTCAGGCTGATTCCTGGAGGCTCCAAGCCAACTGTGCTTGGCTTGGCAACCCTAGAGAGAGCAAGAAACTAACCCTTTCTATTTTTATCTCAGAAAGTTCTCTAATTCAATAATGAGTGTTGCAAAAATGAAAAGTGGACAATGAATCGAGTGTGTGTGTGTGTGTGTGTGTGTGTGTGAGAGAGAGAGAGAGAGAGAGAGAGCTATGATGGTCACTATAATTTACACACAGTATGGCCTTCTGTATGATTTCCATACCCACAATGTGATCTTTGTGTCAAACAGTTTGCTCCCATCACCACTACTGGAGTCAGATTAGTATGTGGGAAATCTGGGTTCAAAATCCCCTTCAGTCATGAAGCTCCCTTTCAATCATCTTTCAGTCTAACCTACCACACACAGGGTTGTTGTGAGCATAGCATGGAAAGGAAATATACCCTGCCCTGGGCTTCTAGGAGGCTGAGCAGGGTATACATTAAATGTAACAAATAAATACATATATAATGAATTTATAAACCAAGGAGGAAATTGCAATTGGGCATTTAGGAAGAACAATAAAATGAGATTCCACAGCCCCCCAAATGGAAAGGGGCACAGTTGGCCCCTACATGAGGCCAACTGAAGCTGTTGTCTCAGGGAGCACCCATCTCCACTTACTTGCCTCCCCTTCCTTTCCCTTCCACTTCCTGGATTAGAAAAGGTCGTGGAGGAAGAGGAAATGTGGAGGGGAAGAGAATGCTAGAACATTGGAGAGGGAGGAGCAGAAGCTTGGCCAGCCCTGCAGAGGAGAACTGTTCTGGAACAAACATCCCAAATTCAACACTTGCTTACTTGGAAGCCCTGCTCAATTTAGTGGAACTTTCTCCCAACCCTTTAACTGTGTGTAGGTTCAATAACAGCTTCCCATAAGTGTGGAAGTAAATGTTTTAGTGACAAATCACTACAAAGCTTTTGCTGAGAGATTAGTGGGTGACTCTCAGCCCCTGTATTGTAGATATGATGGTGGTGCTCCAATTGAGGAAAAGCAGCCTCATTTGCAGGGCTGTGTCATGTTGATCATGCTGGTTGTCTGGGTGAAGGGAATGTTAATGCTCTTCAGTATCAGTGTTCCCCCCTATACACTGGAAAAGTAGCATGTCAAGAGAAGGTTAACCTACAACCTAGACACACTAGTTTTCTATATGAAGGGTTATCTTTTTTTTTTTTTTTTTTTGGTATGGAGAATTCTGTCATGTGAGCAGCCTGAAGCGATACAGTCCAGATGCTTAATTGGCATCCCTGTGCAAAGAACTAGGAAATACTATACCTGCTGCCAAAACTGACAAATATGCAGAAATTCAACAGATAGGACTTTCATAGAATCATAGAGTTGAAAAAGATCCACAGAATCATTGAGTCCAATCCCCTGTCAATTCAGGCTGCCTCTGATGGGGGGGGGGAAGGCTATACCTGTTGAATTTCTGCCTACCTGATGACACGAGAGCCCGCCTCTACTCCCAAAATTATGCTTTTAAACTCCCTGTAGCTCGTTTTCTGCTCTTGCGAGGTAGAACTACTTTCAAAACAAAAGTAGAGTGCCTATAACGCTGCCTGAGCCAATCCATGTTTACTCGGAAGTAAGGTCTGTGTACAGTGGGCCTTACTCTCAGGTAATATGCACAGAATCGCAGCATCCATTCTTTATTTGATCCAGTCATGGTCGAGCCCACCCATCGGATGCCGGAATTCGTCTTAAAAAATCATCGCGCTTCTATCCCCTTTATCCATTTCTCAATTCCCCTCCCGCCCCTTGCCTTGCTTTTTTATTATTTTCCGCCTCTTCTCCTCCCGTTCTTCTCTGCACATGCGCGGAAAACCCTTACGGGAGGGCCCCCGTGGAGGGCCAGACATAGAGAGAGCGCCGCCTAAGCTGTTGGAGCAGGCGGCGAGAGGAGTTCGTTATTCACTAACAAAGTATGCGCTGGCGGCGTGACATCACCCTCATAGGGCGCCGCTGGGCTGTACGCCGTTGGCGCAAAGGCGTTGCTCTTTGCCCATTTCTGCCTGCCTGGGTTGGGAGCAGAGAGAAAGAGGTTTAAAGAGACAACAGCGGCAGATGGAGGGGCTGATGGGGGGGCAGGCCTCTGGGCCCCCATCCCTGAAGAACCAGGGGTGAAGAAAGCCAGGTGAGTTTGAGAGGAAGGGAGGAGGAAACTTAATTTGGGAAGGGCTTAAATTGCTTGGCGCTTCCTCCTATTTTCTACTCTTATTTACCGGGGAGGGGGGAGAGAAAAGCATTCCTAATACAGGAATTTAGAGGAAGAGGAAGGCTCATTTGTTTTGAAGGGGTCTAAGTGGGTAGAGGGGGGGGGTTCCTTTATTTCTGTTCCCCCTTCTCCCTCCCCCGATTCCTCTCCGTGGGGAGGAATCACTAGGCCAACATTTGGACGGTGTGGGGAAAGAAATAGGGTGAGGGGAGTTAAAACTTGGTAGGGGCTTGAGAAGGGGGGACCTATTGGCCTGTTGCTCCCCCTCTATATAGTTGCAGCCCCATAATCTTATGACTGGGGAAGGGGGGAGTGAGTGTGAGCAGAGGGGTGCCGGTGCCCTCTTGCTGCTGTTTTTCACCCCTTCTCAGTTTTAATATATGTAGTCATCTCCTTCTCTCCCCCCCTGCCTCAGCCTCTCCTGGTTTTGCATTTCTGGTTGTGTTTTATTAAAATACATATACATGTATAAGATTAGGTAACACTTTCTCCCTTCAAAACAGTGTCCAAAACTTAAAATGCTCTTTAAAAAAGTAAATTTGGGGTGTATGGGGAGGTGAAAGGATGGATTGAATCCATATATTTATTTGTGCCAGCTAAGGAAGGAAAACTGAGCAATGGGTACACTGGAGAGAGAGAGAGAGAGATCTATAGTATATTTTAAATAAAGCAGGAAAAACCAACTAGGGGGATTGATAGTTGTGATTTATAAAAGAAAAAAGTGACTTTCTGAGAACAAGTCTAGTCTTGTTGTAATATACACGTATATATTTTTTTAAATTTTCCCACCGTCCCCCTTCCAATTCAAAAGGTTAGCAGCCTCCATAACATGGGTGTGTTTGTAGAAAGAGAAGAAATGGGGGAAGGCTGGGAAGAGAGAGGGACGGAAGAGAGCAAGCAAAAAGCAGTTTTAAAAATTAAACCAGAAAAAGAGATCGTAGCAGGGAATTCAGGCCTCAGAAGACAATCTGTACAGTCGTAGGTGGATGCAGTTTAACATCCGGCTGTAAAAGAAAGAACAGCCTGGAGATCTAGGCCTGTTCAGTTTGTCTCCTTCAGCTTTATTGTGTTGGGTAGATACCTTGGATGCAGTTGGTTCAGGCCTTCCTATTTTTCTTTCTCTGCTCTTGGTGCAAAATATATGTAGATATTCCTTTCAACTGTTCCCTCCTCACCTCCCACCCCCCAAAACCAACTGTTGTAGTACTTGCTTTTAAAGTCTCTCCTCTTTTTTTTTTTCCTCCCTCGCCCAAAGGCTCTTTCTTGTTGCGGAGGACGTTTTTGTGGTGTCTTTGTGTGTTTTCAATACGGAGAATATCCATAAGGCTAATGAACCAACTGCCTCTTGTTCTCTTCCTCTTCTTCCCCCCCCCTTCCTCGAACCTTAGTTTTATTTGTACTTAGTTGCAAACTGGGAAACACTTTTGGGAGATACAGGTAATGGTGGATTTGGAGTAAGTAATGCCCTTTTCACATCAGCCTATTTTAAAGCTTGTGGCAAAGAGTGTCCTAAAAGGGAGCCTACTTTGCCCATTCTGTTGTTTAAAAAACTTTGGTGAGAGGAAAGGATTTCTGTCAGAAACCCATCTTTTGAAGGGGGCAGGAAACGGGATGAAGGGCCTGTTCCTCGGCACCCATAGGGCCACCCACCAGATCCTGTTGTGTTCACTTCCCTATGTGATAGCATATTTTTATTTTTCAAGAATTAACTTGTTACATTGCCGGGTTGCAATGAAGTTAGTTCTTGACTGATTTTGGTATGCTTGTTGGGTGCAAACGTTTGATACAAAAGGTAATATTTTTCCTGTATTTGCAAAGCTGGTTTGTTGGTTTTTCTCTTCTTTCTTCCCCCCCCCCCCTGGTAAGGCCTTTCAGGAGCCAGTAATACAAATCCTTCTGCCAGCAGAAAGGTTGACCAGGAAGTACATAAACAGTGTGTTTTCTCCCCCCCCCCGTATGTTTCTGGTTGTCAGCCGGTTTGTGGAAAAATAAAATGGATGAGGAAGAGTCCAGAAACTGGGAGTGATGGCTTAGGGGCACAGTCACATTAGTTGAGGAGTATTTTGGCTGAGATAGCTGAAAACATTGGAAAAGGTTTGCATTTGGGCAGAAATACTGTTTAAAGTGTGTATGTATACATGGTGCCAGCTTCCTCTTTCTTCAAAGTTTTCATTGCCTCCTGTCAAAATGTAGATTGTAAGACTGAGATCTACCACAGCGTTTATCATCATATTGTGCGCTTATCATCTTGGAAACTTTAAGGGGGAGGACTTGCTGTCTGACTCCTGGGGGCAGGACTAGAACCAAGTGGTTGAAACTAAAGGGAAGCAGATGTAGGCTAGACATCAGGAAGAATGTTGGGTAAGAGCTGTCCTGCACCACAACACTCTGCAGCGTGCAGTAATGGGCTATCCCTCAGAGGTTTTCAAGTAGAGACTGAACAGCCGCCAGTCAGGGGTGTTGTAGCAGTTGCCTGCACTGGGTAGGGTTAGATTAGATGACCTCTTGGGATCCCTTCAGCTCTCGCATTGTATGATTGTAGGTTAGGTTGTGATGTGGCAACTTTGCCCCCCAGCTTGTGGTTGAGCAGGGATTTGAACCTGGATCATCTTGTTCCCAATCCAGCAGAATCCATTGCACTGCTGTAAATAGCCTTTACTCTTTAACTCTTAGTCCTGGCATGTGGAAGAGAATAACTTCCTTGTAATGCATTTGTATGCTATGCATTTGTAGCTAAATCACAGTTCAGGCTTGGGTCTGAGACCCATGTTGGAGCTGCTAGATTGTGATGGGGAATTCTGTGTTTACTTTTGTAGTGTGAGACCCTGTCCACAGTGATTTTCCTCCCATTGCTCTCTGTCTTCTGTGAAGTGAGCTTCCCTGTGTGCACATAACATAGAGAGAACCTGGAAATACATCAAACCAATAAATGTCTCTCTTTTGTAGCTCTTATTTTCGTGGGGATGGGATTAAGGTTGCAATGAGGTGGTAAATCAGTGCTTTTTGAGCTGTGTTTTTGAGGTTTCTTAGAGACGTGCGGAAGGGTGTAAGTTATTGGCAGAGCCTTGCATGCAGAAAGTTCAGTTGCTGGCATTTCCAGGTAGGACCGGAGGCCACTTCCTGTGTTCACGCTCAGTGAGAAGACTAGTAATGGCTGGTGAATTTCCTCAAAGGGCAGCCCAGACATTCCTACCAGTCATTCCTTGCCATGTGTGAACTTAGAGGAGCTGCTAATATTATTAGAATTTATACCTTGCCTTTCCCATGCCAAAGCGGCTCACAGAGTTGCATTATAAAAGTACAAAAAAACCCAAACAATAAGTAAAAACATCAAAAACCAAAGCATCAAAATATTAATTTTAACATTAAAACACAAACACACACAAAATATTTGAAACGGAGCAAGACCCAACACATCTTGTTAGGTTATAATTGTCCAAGGGACTGGTCAAAATACAGCAGTATTCCAGAGGCAAACATCCACCCATCATCTGAATATAAAATAGGTATGTTTTGAGCCCTCTGTGAAAAGCTATGAGGGAGGGGGTTGTTCTTAATTCCACTGGAAGGGATTTCCATATTTGTGGCATCACTACAGCTCCTGAGCCACCATCCTTTAACTTGAGTTAGAGGGGGTACTTGAAGGAGATCCCCTTCAGATGACCTAAGAGGGTGGGCTGGAATGTATGGGAGAAAGCTATCTTTTAGGTAGCTTGGACCAAAGTTGTGAAGGGCCTTGAAGGTTAATACCATCCTCTTCAATTGAGACTGGAGACGAATGTGTGCGCGCATGAATTGAAGGCATGTACCCAGAATCGCCAACTATGTGCTCAGGATTTGTTGGTGAGATTTAGGGGTTCTTTGGCAGACAGGTTGCTGTGGAAGATAGCAGGGTCAGAAACTGAAGTGGTAGAGCAGCAGCACATGGGCTGTGTGCCATTGCATAATTTGGGCCAGAGGCTGGCTTTCTTGTCTGTGTGAGAGGTGCAGCCCAAAGTACCCCATGCCAAGAGCTCATCTCTTTGCCTCTCTGGTTGAGATGATGGCCCATCTCTTTGCTTCTGCTTGCTTGTTCCCGGTAGTTGTCTGAGACAGAATTCCTCCTTTTTCTATCACCGCGAGAGGGAGGTGGCAGGAAATATGTGGGTGGTGATTTTTTGGTTCTGCTTGGTTCCCCTGAGCTGTCTGAAAAGACAGTGAAGAGCAACCTCAGATTAGCTTTTTGTTTTCTGCCAGCTGTGTTCTGGATATGTTGATCTGCTGGATAATTACTTGGCCTCTTGTTTTTAGGCTATGTTCCAGGGGGAACATTGGGGTTCCTCAAAAGAAGTGAGATAAGAAATTGAACAAGACCACCAGTCATGGTGGTTCACCATCTAGCTTGGTCATGATGCTGTTCCCCCAAAATCGGCAGGGTTGGGGAGGGTGGCATGTGATGGGGTGTACATTCAGTTCATGTAAGAAGCTAAGATGAGCCAACAAGATATTTCCAGGAAGCCCACGAGCAGAGCATGAAGGCAATAACCCTCTCCTGTTGTTGCTTCCCAGCAACTGGTATTCAGTGGTTGACTGTCTCTGAACATGGAGGTTCTGACCAGCCATGGCTGATAGCTATCATCTCCTCCATAAACCTATCTGATTCCCTACTGATCTTAGACAGAGGCCTTTGCCACACGTGGTGGCAGTGAGCTCCATAAATATAAATGTGCGTCTTGTGAAGAAGTAATATCTTTTGTCTGTTCTGAGTCTATCATTTATCAATTTTTCATGGGATGACCCTGCATTGTAGTAATATGAGGGGCTGGAAGGGAAAAAAAATCTGCCCATTTTCCCCATGAATGTTATAGTTTTATAAACCCTGATCCTTCTCTTTAGTTAGGAGTGCCAGGATGGTGAAGTCAGTGGTTTGGGAGTTGCTTCACCCTGGCAGATCCAGCTTTGATCCCTTCTCAGCCGTGAAGGTTCCTGGGTGACCTGGGGCCAGTCATTATCTCTCAGCCTTACCTATCTCACAGGGTTTGTTGCAGGGACAAATGCAGGGGAGCGGGTATGTACACCTCTCCGAGCAACTTGGAGGAAGATATTAAAAACGTAAAAAATAAATGAATAGTTGTGTCTTTTTTCCCCCTAGGTGAAACTCTCTAAAACTTTTGTGTGAATTAGACCTGAGGTTGAGCACCTGACCCCCACTGGCCAGACGCACTCAAATGTGTCCCAGAATCTTCTGCAAAGTGTGGGTGTTCCATCATTTCCATCATAGAACAGTCTTATCGAAAGGGTTACTTTAAAGTTTGGAACCACAGCCCTAAGCTTTAAATGCTTTGGTTTTTTACCAATCCAAAGAGAGACCCACAGACTTTGGCCGGCCTTTAGCTGTTGGTTGCCGGCCACTGCAGCTCATTGTCACTCATCCACTTTTATTTTAAAACCTAAAATCTAGAGAGGTTTAGGAGCTATTGAACAGACTCCAGCTCTTTCCTCTGCAAAAAGCATCTTTTTCTCATCTTTTTGTCATCACACAGTACACACTTCCCTCTCTTCCACGAGCCAGTTCTTAGCTCCCACACAACTTGAGTCTTGCAAGCATCGTCACCAGACTTAATACACAAGTGACTCAGTGGATCAATGAAAAGCAGTTTTGTGTTTTTTATGGACAGTTGCCTTTTAGCTTTTGCTCCTTGACAGGCTAAATAAAGAGAGCAGTTCTGTGGTAGTTTCATAAGAATGGAGGAATAGCTTCTCTGGATTAGACCAGAAGATCTACCTGGTTTCCAACAGGTAGCTGGCCAGGTGGTTCTGCATAGCTCAACAACACAACCCTCTTCTGTTGGTTTGTCCCCCAGCACCTGGCATTTGCAGGTAAACTGCCTCTGGACATGGAGGTTCCATCTAGCTATCCTCAGTAGATGGTAGTGGGGCCATTTAAGAACGTAAGAAGATTGCTTTGCTGGACCAAACCAAAGTTTTCTAACAGTGGATAGCTAAATGTCTTGAGGATGCTTCCAAGTTGGGCATGAAGGCTTCTCCTGTTTGTCCCCAGCAACTAGTATCAGGGAAAGACTGTTTTTTTTAGGTGGAAGCTCCATTTAGTCATCATGGGTAATTAATCTCCTCTGCTGTGAATTGGTCCAGTTGTCTTTTAGTAAGAGCTCTACTGGATCAGAAATCTAGTCCAGCACCCTGTTTCTGACAGTAACTTGCAACCTGTCTTTGGGAAGCCCATAAGCAGGACATAAAACTGGGAAGTCCTTCCATCACTTGTTTCAGAGGTTGATTGCCTCTATGCATGAAGTTCAATTGAGCTGTTCAGTCCTGGTCCTCTCCTTCATCGATCTGTGTAATCCAGGCCTTTTCAACCTTCTCCCCCTTCTACTACTACATTTTACAGTTATCACTTCTACAAATTCCACCTGCGTTGGGGCATTGTTCTACATCCTCCTTCCCAAGCCACATCTTGTCCACTAGTGTACCCCAGCCTTATACCTACCCCAGCCTTGTGTTCTTCCAGTGGAAGCTGGTCAGGTAAGGCAGCGCACCTGGTCACATGGCAAGTCCCACCTAGCATTGGCCTAATCCATTAAAAGAAAAGAGAAAAAGTTGTCTATGCTAGTAGCCGCAAGCGTTGCGTCTTGCTGCTTTAAATTCTTGCTTCTCAGTGTTTTTCAAGCTGTGTGCAATGAGGAGGGCCAGTGTGTGGCTTGGAAAAACACTGGCTGCTGCTATTCCATGACTTTGTATGCCTCGGGGTAGGGAGTTTCATACATATGACCCCCTCCCCCATTTCCACTTTGGACAGGGGTTTGTGGCATGCCAAGGGACTTTATGGAGGCTATAAACAGGAGGCTGTATGCGTATGCTTCTTGCACTGAGGCTTGTGTATATTCCAGCTTGCCTTTTAGTGCTGAGTGATCACCTGCATCTAAAATCAATGGGCTAGTGGCAATCCTGACCTTCTTCCCAGGCTCAGAGGGCACCTCTGCACACCTGGATATGTTCTGCAGTGGCAGTCGCTCATAACTTGCCCAATAGGAGCTGGTTGCTGCTGTCATAGAGCTGGAAAAAGGTGAAGCAATAAAACTGTATTCTGCTGCGTTAAACTGCCAGTCCTTAACTCAGTAGTGCCTACGCTAGCTGGCATCAGTTTCTCAGAGCTTCCCTACCCGGTATGGAGATGCTGCCAGGGATTGATCCTGGGGCCTTCTGCATCAAAGCAGATACTCACCAAACTGCTGCTGTTTCCTTAAAGTGCTGGAAAGGATGGCCAAAATGGTCAAGGGGTTGGAGCACTCTCTCTCTGAGGAAAGTCAAAAGCATTTCTGGCTCTAATTTAGCAAAACAGGTGACTTAATGGGTCTAATAGCTATGCATTATTGCAGTTCCATCTTTAGAGGCATCCTACCTCCTGAATAGCAATGGTGTGGGGGGTGATGACAGTGAGGAAGAGTTATTGCCTTTTGAGCCCTGCTTGTGGGCTCCCCAGAGTTATCTGGTTGACTGTTGCTGGAAACAGGATACTGGACTAGATAGGCTTTTGCTCTGGACTCCTCTTATGTTCTTGTGTGACTGATTGAATCTGTGCAGTGGCAGCTCCTCTCTCTCTTCCCCCCCCCCACCGCTTTTTGTTCTTGGCGGTGAAAGCCAGCCATGGAAAAGGCTGCCAGTTGAGTGACGCAGTTGTCTCTTTGAAGTGAAGCTTCAGTGGGGGAGAAAGAATATGTCCCATGCCTCACAAGAGACGTTGGGAATTAGTGAAGGGTTCAACTTGGATCTCCCCGACCCAAATCAGGGCTCCTACCAATTATTATATCACACCAGTTTCTTGTTGCTGAAGTTGTAGGTCTAGGACAAAATCCCCAAACTTTTGCTTTCCCAGCAAAGTTGTGTTTAGCTGGTTTATAAATAGCCACTTGCCTTGCAGCTTTCTAGGAAGGACCTATAGGTAATCAGTACATTGCGAGAAGGCTGTTAGGCTCTTGATGTGGCAAAATGACCAAGTTGGTGGGAGTGTGTGTGGGGGTTGGCAGGCTATTGACGCAAATAAGTGTGTGTTTTCTTAAAAGCTTGACTTCCGCTGCTCATTGATTCCTGGGGCTGCCCTTGGAAATGTCTGAAACTCAGCTAATCGTTTGTTCTCTAGGGACGTGCCATAGCAAATGGATTTCTCCAATGCTTTATGATCTCTAGTTGGCATCCAGTTTTCTTTCCAGGCATAATGTGAACTGCTGGTTTTGATCTATAGATGGCCTGGATCCCAGGCCATCTGAAGGATTATCTTCTCCTGTATGAAGCTGCCGAGCAACGGAGATCATCACCAGAGACCCTTGCCGTTGGAGGTTACCCCGATGAAGGGTCTTTCTGTCATGGTGTCCAAGCTTTGTTATCCCCTCTCTAGGCCAATCCCTGGGAGAGGGGGAGATTTGCAATACAGTGGCAAAGCACTCCTGCTTTGCATGCAGAAGGTCCGAGGTTCAATCGCCAAGTAGGCTGGAAAAAATTCTTCTTTGACCAAAACCCTGGAAATCTGCTGCCAGACAGTGCTGGACTCTGTATGGCAGCTTCAGTGTTCACTTGCTAATGCTATGACTGTGTGTTAGATGCAAGGCTGAGCCTGCCCTGTTCAAGTGAACTTTTAATAGAAACTAATACTAGCTTTTATCATTGTCTCTATTACTGGTCTGCATGTATGGCTTACTTTGTACTTAAGGGTTCTTTCCCATTTAAATTGGGCAATGATTATGCTGACAAAAGCTCTTTTAGTGGCAAAGGCAGGATATACATTTTATGAATAAATAAATCCCAGTTTATTTGCAACAAAACTGCAACAAAAAGTTGCAACCTCTGAACTGGACCCTTTCTGTACACTGGAGGTGTATTCTGTTGCAAAGTTGGGAGCGTGACAATCTCCTGTGCAGACATGACCCAAAAGCATTTGACCTTTTGTTCTCCTCTTTCCCCTCTGTTCTTTTAAGTGCTCTTTCAGCTGAGACCTGTCTGTTTCGATCAACCTTCTATTGAACCTCTGTTCCCCTCCATAATCCTTTTTATTATTATTGTAAAATGGAACAGAAGTAATTTTGGGGTTGAAAGCAAAATTTTCATGCGTGTGCAAGAAAATCAAAAGTGGGAAGAGAGCAGGTACTAGGCCCATGTTTGCTTGTAACAGTGGCCAGCTGCTGAGAGAAAGGAAAGTGGTTATGATCTACTGGGCCACGTAGCCAGCACTGGGCTCTTTGGCTTGTAGGTACAGGTGGGCAAGTTGGACTGAAAGTGGATCATTCATTCTCTTGGAGGTATACTGGAACATGCATGCAGCATCTCCCCAGGATCCCCAAATTCTGTTGTTGGAGCCTAAAGTACATATAGCAAGCCGTTTACTAGGCAAAGGTGGAAGGCTGGACTTGAGCAGAACCTGAACCCAAGCCCAAAAACTGGCTGAGCGGGATTTTTGGTGAACTGTAATTGAACCTAAACCTAAAATCTCTTCCTTACCTCAGACTTCAACTAGTAATAATTGAAGAAAGCAGTAACAGTTCAAATAAGCTGCTCAGTAATTTGGCAGTGAACTTGGTGTGGGTTGATTTTTCTTTCATACATAAAATGCTTGTCTACAACTTAAATAGTGATTGTATTTGTTTTATAGATTGCAAGAAAAAGAGTTTTGATATAACTGTATGAAATGTCTCTGAACCAGGCTCTGGACAATTTTTTAAAATTGGTGCCTGAACCAGAACTGAAGAATTAAAGTACTAATGAACCTGAAGTGGAACTGAGCTCACATTTTAAATGGTACAACTTCCTGCTTTCAATCACAGTATCCAGCGTTGCACCCTGACACTTCCTCCTGCGTCCAGTGATGACTCCAAGAGTTGACGACACACCGTCCTGGGTAGTATGCTGGGGCCTCCTTCTCCAAAATTGTCTCTGGGCTGTTCTATTTCAGTCTGCAGGTGTGGTGCTTGAGTGACGGCAGCGCGTTCCAAACCTGCGCTGGGACAGGCTGGCCGGCTGGCCTGTGCTGTATCCAACGCAAGTTAGGAGCAGGCTGGCGCCTCCACAGGGGAAGGGCACGTTCATCCCTTTACCCGGGAGTAGGCCCCAGCCACGCTGATGGGCCTGCTTGGATCTTTGCAGAAAGTCGTGACAGTCAAGTCTGAGAATACTGCACAGTCCGAATTGGGGCCCTGCGGCCCAGGGACAGAGGATTCGGGGATGCGGCTATTAGGCTGCATCCAAACTCCAACCCGCCTCTTCATGCCGCCCTGCCCACCTGAACACCCGCCCTCTGCCCACCTTCCATCCACCTAGAAAAGCTCCTACTCTGGCCGAACTTGGCCAGTGCAAGGGCCACTTACCGGCAGCTCTCTCCGGAGCGACTTACGTTGACGCAGCTGCTTGTGTCAACACAGTCTTGCGTTGCATCTTGTGCGGGCACAAAAGTGCCTTATGGCCCTTTCATGGCAGCACCGGGTCGAGGCAGGCCACATGTACCGGTCCAGCAGGTGCCTTGGATTGTGCCCTAAAACTCCTCTCATTAGAATAAGGCTTTGTGTGCAGAGAATTAGCATATCCGTGTTCCAGCTCTCTCCCTGGCGTGCTGGTTTTCCGCATATAGAAATAAATAGAGCATCCCGCTGCAGTGTGAAGTGGTACAGCCAGGGGTGGATTGGGCACATTTGGGAGAATTGGGGCTAGGGTTAGCCGTCAGACTTGGGCTCTGTTTCTCCATTCAAACCCTGGAGTGCCATGAGCAATATGACATGGCCACACCTATCGGTCTGCTTGGGCTTCCTGAGCTATCCCTATTTCTTGTCTGTAGCTTTTACTGACTTGCCAGGGCTGGCCCAACAGAAGTAGCCGTCTCAGTCAACGGATTGGTGGTGGAGCCCTCCTCCATCTGCCTCTACTACCTGCTCCAAGGATTTGAAACCTTGGATTTGAAACACAGTAATGAAGGAAGTGTGGCGTGGGAGAGGGAAGAGCATGTGGTACCCTGCCTCAGTTGACCGGGGGGGGGGGGTCTTGGACAGGTACTGTGACTTGTGCTATGATTTTCTTTTTTTCCAAACCCAGAGAATAACAGGGTCTGAAGACCCGGAACTGTGTTATAGAACTGTCTTTTTCAGCCATGAACCCATTGCTCAGCAAGTTAATCTGGCGATGCTATGGAAAATTTCCCTCTCATTCTCCATGTCGGGCATCATTTTATAGATGTTGGTGGTGTCCTTTCCATAGCAGTTCTTTTCTTTCTTATTCAGAAAGTATTTCGTATTCATATAAAAAGCAAAGAACAAGAAGATTCTGTTTAAGACTAGAAAATGAAAATAAGTATTGGGTGTATTTCACCCCGGCATTTATCATTCTCGAATAATAGAAAAGTAGACTACTTCTGTATTAAACTGTTGCAAATATGATTCCCTCAAACACCAGTGTATTCGGTAAGCTTGGGTATTACTGCCACACCCCCAGTTCTGTAGAATTGTCTGCTAAAGGGGGTGGAGGCGTAGATGGTTTTTCAATACAAAGCAATCTGTAATTAGCAGTTCTCAACCACTGTGCTGTGGCACATTGGTGTGCTGTGAATAGTCCACGGTTGCACAATGGGAGCTTGAGGGAGGTCACTTATTAGTAGGGCCATTGAGGTGTTCGGGCCCTCTGCTGGCAGAGTGGTGTGCCTTGTCCATGTAAAAAAAAATTTAAAAAAAATGGTGGTGTGCCTGGATCCTTTTAGTGCCTTGTCAGTGGGCTGTGCTTGAAAATAGGTTGAAATTAGCTGAAGTAGCACATTCTCTAGATCTATGTTTTCAACCAGCAGGCCTAGCAGAAGTTTATCTCTGATGATTTGATCAGTTGTCATTTTTCTATCCCCCTCCTGTGCCCCACTTGTGGAATTCTCTCTTTAGGGAGGCTCACATGGCACCTTTTTATTTTCTTGAGCCTTTTTAGAGATGATACTTTTATTGCTGTTTTAATCTGTCTGAAAGTTTTAGGCTTTTGCAGAAGGGCTTCTGCTCTTCCACCTCCTTCCCCCCCCCCCGAAAGCAGGCAGGCGCATCTTCCACAAAAGAGTGAGTCTACTACAGCAACATTCTCTCCTCCCTT
Source organism: Lerista edwardsae (assembly GCA_029204185.1). NCBI lineage: Eukaryota > Metazoa > Chordata > Lepidosauria > Squamata > Scincidae > Lerista > Lerista edwardsae. The sequence continues at coordinate 3,470,308 of JAJKFI010000116.1, forward strand.
GACATCACTGTGCCTCTATAAAGAAGCCAGTGGCTTGACATTTCTGCCTTATTTCCTGTTCTAGTCCCACCCTTTCCTTCTGGGCTTCTGCCTTGCCTCCTGGGTGTTTTTTCCGCCCCGGGGCTCTGATGCTGTGCCATCCGAGCTTCCAAATAGGCTAGAAGTGTAAGCTCCACCTGGATTTGGTAAGAGAACATAGGGTTGGAGAACAGGAATGCGGATCACCTTTAATTGTAGTTGAGGCCAGAGCACAAGGCACTTGGCTCATTCTGGGGTGGTTGGGATTCCAGCTTTTTAAGACAGGAGCCAGGAGAGAAGCATTGCAGGTTATGTGCAAATGTTTCTAAGCACTAAGTGTGCATCTAAGAACGTTTTTGCACATTTTCTCTAATGTATAAAATGTTCCTGAAAGCAGAGACATGTTAATCTTCTGCATGCAGAATTTTAGGCATGGTGTGTGTGTGCTCTTTGGGCGAGAGTGTGCCTGTGTCATGATGTGTGGGAAAAGCCTTGCTGGAGCTGGCAAGCTTTTTATAACCTGCTTGGGTACTGCTTGACGCTTTAATATTTAATCCATTTGTCATACATACGTTTTCGCTCCTGTTTCTGTTCTGTACTTTGATTTCTAGGTAGATTTTTGATCACAAGAACATAAGAGCACTGCTGGACCTGCCAAAAGGTCCATCCAGTCCATTTCCCACAGTGACCAGTGTGACCAGAGCTTTTCCTAGTATGGACAGTGCACCAGCCCGTTTATAATTTTGGCTGTCCTTTTTCTGCTGCTTTTCTGCTCTATGATATCTTCTTTGAGAGGTTAATCTCAAGAGCTAACAGTCTGTTAGCCCTCTATTTAGTGGGAGGCCTGGCCTTGCTTTACTGCATATTTAATCCAGATTTATAGCTGTGACACCCAGAGTTACTGCAGGACTTGGCTGCTGCTAAACAGGGCTGTGCTGTGATACCACGAGAGAGCAGAGCCAGCGTGGAATGAGCCTGGAAAGTCAGCTTTTCAACAATGTCTCCTTTCATGTGACTATATGATATAAAAGCAAGATTTCCTTATTTTGTGGGAAAGTGTCTTCATGCACTACCACAGCCCTTATTGGTGCTTCTGCCTTGTTTTCCACTCTCCCTTCTGGCACTAAATGCAGTAAGGGACACAGCACCACTACTCTGCCCTGTACTGAATCATAATAAATGTCATCTTTCAAAGTCCTCATAATCCTTTGGGAAAGTGCTAATGGCAGAATGGACACCTCTCTATTCAAGAGAGCAAGAGGATACAGATATCTTATGGTCTTGAATGCTCCCAGAGGCATCTGGTGGGCCACTGTGAGGTACAGGAAGCCCTTGGCCTGATCCAGCAGGGCTCTTCTTATAGCAGGGTTGGGAAAGCTCCTGCCACCTGGGTAGACAATATTTATCTGAATCTATGGTTTTCAGCTTGATGGGAGCTGGGACTTGCAATCAGGATGGAGAGGGTGTCTTGGTGGCAGCAAGTTGGCATATACCATTACTGTTTCATTCTGCGCCACCTTTCTTTCCAGGCCAGTTGGGAGGAGAGGAGAGGTAGAGAATAGAGCAATGGTCACAATGTGCATTCCCATTGAAAATGGAAGCGAGGGAAGAAGGTTGGACAATAAAGGGAGTGTTGCAGCAGGAAAGGGTAGGCCAATGTTTGGGAGATGGGGGGGGGGAAAGCTGAAAATTGCTTGGCCAAAGCTGTCTTTCCTCAGCCCAAGTCTCCAGTGTGAACTCTCTCCTGCAAGACTGTTCTGGCTACTGTTCAAGATATGGTCGCCTGAGCCTCAAAACAAAATGGCAGTGCTGGACCTACCCAGCCCTCTTGTCGAAGACCTCTATCCCAGATGGACTGATGGGAGGGAGAGAGAGGGAGAGAGAGATTGTCCATAGTTCAGCAGGAAAGCATTTGGCATGGAGAGAGATCCCATATTCAGACTTTGGCATTTCCGAGTAGGACAGGGAAAGGATCCTTGCCTGAAACCTTGAAGAACTACTGCCAGTCAGACCCAGTCCTGGGCTAAATGAACCAAAGGTCTGACTTGGTAGAAACTAACTTTATAGATTAAATTTTGTGTTATTAATTCTGGGTGTAGAATTCCGCTATTCTTGGCCAAAGATTCTGTGTGTAAACACACAGCTTTGCACACAGAGCTGCCTATAAGCCACTCGGTTGCCCTGTATGAAACACCTTATTGACCAAAATTTGTTCTTCTCCCTCTCTCTCCACCCCCTGTCAAATTGTAAGTGTTGCATTCCTCCTGGGGTGTCTGCCCAGAGGAAGCAGCTGGGATGCAAGGGGGCTGTAACAGTAGACAGTGGCATTGCTGGTTGGCAGATCATAACTAGTCTGGGTTGGTTGGGGATGTGGAGTTATTTGCAAAAAAATAAAAGGAAAGAAACTTCCTTCCTTCCTTGGTGTGTATGGGGGGAGGAAATAAAATGGACTGGGCTCAATCTAGTATGAGCTCAAGCTGCATTTTTCATCTTCTGCACAATCACTGAAGTATCTGGGTGGGACAGCACAAAGATCTAGAGGTTCTGTTGATTCAGGAAAGAGGCTTAACGTGGTGGTAGAATGCAAGCTTCGCATGCAGACGGGGCCCATTTCAATCTTGGTTTCTCCAGGGATGGAAGGTCTTGGATAGCAGAGTTGGAACAGCATGCTCTCCCTATCTGAGAGACCCCAGAAGGCAAATGGTACAAGGGTAGATGCACTGATGGTCTGGTCAGCTTCATATGTTTGGTGGAAAACCCCAAGAGGGAACACTGACAAGGATTATTACCCTTACTGCAGAGATTAGATTGGCTGCAACCTTGCCAAGTGAGTCCACAAAAAATAAATGCTTCCCATCCATATATAGGTAAATACCTACTTAGGAAGCTGTCCTGTTGGTCTACCCAGCTTAGATTGTCTGCTCTGATAGGCAGTACTTTTCTAGGGTTTCTAGCCTGACGTGGAGATGTTGAGGACTGAGACCTTCTGCAAGCAATGCCTTCCCCTGGTTATAAAAGAAGCACAACCCATTTTCCCCTTTGGTTGCCTGGAGGAAATCTTAACTCATCCCAGGAGACTGAACAAATGAAAATATAAAAAACACTTGTTTTAAAAACTTCCCCTTGGGTGGGAAAACAGAGGCCCTTCTGCAAAGTTTGGCCAGAGATAGGCTTGCTGGGGAAGAATTCCTGACCTTCTGAGTGCCTCTGTGTTCTTCTTGTACTGCCTTTTTTTGTTTGAAATCCCTTTTTTTAACACAACTACATATCATCTTTAGACATTTGCCTGTTTGTGTGTGTTTAAAGAAGTATTTTTAGTACTGTACTTCCCTGCTTTACAGTCGCTGTGCCACCCTCTTAAATTTTTTTTCCATTGTGCCGTCTCCAGTCCCTTTGGTATTGCATGGCTTGGTGCGTGTGATTTTTTTTTTTTCCACCCAGGTACAGCTAGTCTTGAAAGGGGAAACCCAGGAATTATGGAAGGTGGGAGGCCACTCTTGCCCTCATTTCAGCATCGGGGAAAACAGAGAGAGCTTTCACGAAGCTTCGGTGTAGCTGGTTTGCGCCAAGAGAGCTTTTTTTAGACGTTGCCCTGCGAAGGTGGCTGTGTGTGTTCTTCCAGGAGTGTGCGTGAGTAGTACAGGAGAGACAAAGTGAAGAAAAAACAACATGAAGCAGAGGAGGAGAGAAAGATCCTTCTGTTAGCTGGTCTGAACAGCTTTTCTTCTTTTTCCTTGATTTTGATTCCCCTTCCCTTAAAGGTGGGGATTCTTAAAAAAACTAACAAGAATGAAGGGACTGTTCCCTGCCCCAAGGGGCATACAATTTAGAAAAAAAGACCCAAGCGAGGCCAGAGGAGGAGGAGGAAAATGAAGGCAGGGGGCAGATGGGGGAAGGATATGTCATTCTTACACTTGCTTGGGCTTTTGATAGGGGAGAGTTCAATGACTGAGGGACTGGGCCAAAGCTTTGCAGAAAAGGTGGGTTGTGAGGAAGCCATTTGTTGTTGTTGTTGTTCAGTCGCTAAGTCATGTCCGACTCTTTGCGACCCCATGGACCACAGCACGCCAGGCCTCCCTGTCCTCCACTAGCTTCCTGAGTTCACCCAATTTCATGTTCATCGCTTCGGTGACACTCTAACCATCTCATCCTCTGCCACCCCCTTCTCCTTTTGCCTTCAATCTTTCCCAGCATGAGGGTCTTTTCTAAAGAGTCCTCTCTTCTCATGAGGTGGCCAAAGTATTTGAGCTTCAGCTTCAGGATTTGTCCTTCCAGGGAGCAATCAGGCTTGACTTTCTGGAGGATTGACCGATTGGATCTCCTTGCAGTCCATGGGACTCTCAAGAGTCTTCTCCAACACCATAATTCGAAAGCATCTATTCTTCGGCGCTCTGCCTTTCTTATGGTCCAGCTCTCACAGCCGTACATTGCTACTGGGAAAACCATAGCTTTGACTATGCGAACCTTTGTTGGCAGGGTGATGTCTCGGCTTTTTATTAAGTTGTCTAGGTTCGCCATAGCTTTTCTCCCAAGAAATAAACGTAAAAGGAAGCCATTAACACTGCCCAATGTCAGGGAGCAGCAAGGGAGAGTCGGTGATCACGCCCAATCTTTGTGTATGTTCAAATCGCACCAGTCCTCCAAGGAGCTGAAGAGAGTGTACAGTGTTCTGCCCCCTTCTTTTGCCTTGTGACAATCTTGTGAGGGTGTGTTAGGAGAAGAGCAAGGGAGTAGCTGGCCCCAGGTGTGTCGAGTGATCATAACACTCCAGTGGGTCTCCGAATGTCAGTCTCTTTGTTCTTAGTAGTACAGTCTCACCTGCTACAGCTCACCAACTCTCTTGGTTCTGTTCTAAGTTTTATAAGCCACCCAGTTCACCATTATAAATACTAATGAAAGGCTGCTGCTTAAATTGACCTGGCTCCATCATTGGAAGACCCAGACTTGCTTCCTCTTGTTGGAGTAGATGCTTCTGTTTGAGGCTGGAGAGTGAGTGTTGAGCGCTGATCTGCTGCCAAAATTCTGATTTTTGGTAAAGTGGACTTATATATATGTGTGGGGGGGGGGGAACATGCCAGGCAGGAAATGAGCTGAGTAAACATGTAGGCATTTGAACTAGAATTGGACAAGGCTCAACTATGCTAAAGACAACCCTGGCTGTTGTTCGTTCTCACAAAAAAATAAATTTCAGGGCTATCTTGCTGAGGCTGGGTATACTGCACACATGAGTATATGTGCGCATTCTCTCTCTCTCTCTGTCTACACACACACACACACACACACACACACCTTTAAGGAAGAGCATTCTAGATAGCCTCTACGTTGCTCAAGGTTGTATACAAGGTTTGCCCTGCACTGCCGCTTTTATCCTCCCAACACTCCTGTGAGACAAGTTTTGCTGAGAAAGAGCAGACAACCCAAGATCCTTCTGAAAAAACAAACAGGGTGCAGCCCCCACCAGGCAGAGAAAAAGGGGAAGAAACCTTCAACCAGGTACAGTTAGAAAATATTTTTTGAACAAGGTGTTTTAATCAACCCAACGTATTTTGGCATAAGCCTCATCTCTCAAGATAAATAATTATGGTCAAACATTCCACCAGTAGTGATAACCAATACTAAAACATGTTGGGCTGATTAAAACATCTTGTTAATCAGTGGTTTCCAATCTGTGAGTTGTGGCTCCCCAGGGAGTTGCAGAAGGCAGCCAGTGGAGCCGCAGAATCCTCACAGAAACCCTCTTGCCTTATACAGAATATAGAACTAGCTTGTCCTTACCCGACGTTGCCCGGGTATTTTTTCTATTAGACAGGAAAGGGAATGAATTCTATCTATACTGTAAAATCGAAGTAATTTTATGTATGGGTAATTAAAAGTATAAGTACAGTATAAAAATTATAAAGTCTTTTATAAATTCACTATAATATTAATTTGACTCAGAACTTGATTATAAACAACATTTTTAGTTTCACCTCCAGGAGCAAGAATAAATAAATTCTTGGGTGAACCCACCCTTGAGCAAGCAACAGAAAGTTGTCCGTGGGAGAAACATGGCGATCTCAAATCCACTCCGCAGTACTTCATAGACTGCCCCTGTGACTTGTTGATCGTGATCGAGAATGCCCGTCTCAGTGGAAGTTGCAATCTCATAACGTTAAAAGGGAGATCCGTCGGAATGAGTGTTATCCGTGGGATAAAAACTGTTTCACCCTCTCCCTTTCCTGTTAAGATAGTCGCTTAAATTACATTACCCAGGATCTTCTTGACATACAGCCTTGTGCCGTTGCAAAATTTTAGCGGGTCGAGGTTCCGTAGTAAAATAATTGGAAATCCCACTGTAAGTAAAAGACAATGTGGTGGCAATGCAACCGAATCAAGTGAGTTTAGGAAGTCTGATGGGAAATTGACGACCTCATAGGCATCTACTATGGTATCGATAGCCTTGTATTCCGTGACTATGCCTGGTAACATGGCAAGTATTTGATTGGAGTCCAAGACAGGGGCATAATGATTTCTAAAAATTTCCAGAAGGTTCTGCAGAGCTCTGTTCTTGCTATTCGACTACACCTGGGCTTAAATGCCATCAGGACTGTCACCAATAAGCTTAGCGACCCCAAAAACTATGGATTTGACACTAATATCAGTCGTTTTCAATTATTTTTACATGTTACCCCCTTTCCACCCCTAGGGGCGCTAGGGGTGTCTTACCACCACAGTATTTCTAGAACTGGGATGAGTTTTGAAATCTGAAATCAAATGGTGTCCTCTACGCCACCATCAGCGTGCTGCGGATATTCTATGTCCAAGCACTGTATCTTGCACCCCTTCTCATATCCCATGCCGATGGGGGCTGAACTTGGACTTAAATGGCATTGGGAGTGTAACCGTTCATCTCAGCGACCCTGAAAACTATGGATTCGACAGTAATGTCGGTCGTTTGTGATCATTTTTACATGTCACCTCCTTCCCACCCCCCCGGTGGTAGGGGTGCCTTACCCCCCGCAGTATTTCTTTCCAGATCGTAAGGCATATGTGTACCAAGTTTGGTGTAAATCGCCCTAATGGGGAGCCACAGCCGCTGGCCCAGTAGGTCAAGGGAGCCACCAGTCAAAAAGGTTTGGGAACCATTGCTGTCGATAGATGTTTCCTTACTGCACTAGGCTGAAGACTTTCTCCTTTTTTATATTTTTAAATTCATGGCTGAGCCAGGATTGAAGTCCTGAACTCCCCAGCCATAGTCTTCTTTGCAGCGTTGCCGTGTGTTTAATGTATGCTATCAGTTCTCAGTGAGTGCCTGCCTGGATTATGTTGTGGCTGGGACTAGGGAGAAGTGGTTTCAGATCTGTGCTTGGCCCCCAAAATGATCGAGAAGTGAGGCGCTATCTTTCCCTAATGAGGAAAAGTTAAGCTATTTGGAGCATATACATTTTTAGAATGGAAAGGGGGGGGGAAACTTATGTATGGAATGGAACGTTTTTCTCCTCCTCTCTTAATAAGAACCTGGGTGGTAATCATCCAACAAACTTGATTGGAGAGACGAAAAGTCTTCCTTATAATCAGTGTTGAGCATTGATTTTTTCCCCCCCAGCATTTTTCTTCTAATAGCACACTGACCGCTATGGTCTTCTCAATGGTCTCCACCTTTTGTGATGTCGCTTGCGGGAGACGCTTCCAAATTCTGTGGCTCTTGGTTCTCCGGCAACTGTCTATAGTACTTTATTGCCTGTCCCTCTTTCTCTGCTGATTCTAGAAGCAAAGCCACAAAACTTGGAAGAGTTTTTAGCTATTTTCAACCACTGTGTTCCAAATTCCTGCAGCATGCCTGCGGACCTGCCACAGCACACCAATTGAAAATCGCTCATCTAACCCCTGCTAACTGGGCAAGAGGCACTTTTTCAAGTGGTGTTCCCTTATATTTAGCAGGGGGAGAATAATTGTCCCTCTTCAACCCTGCCCAGTTTCTTTTCTAGTGGCTGTTGCTGGGGGTGTTCTGCATTTATTTTTTTTTAAGATTGTGAGCCCTTTTGGGACAGGGACCCATATAAGTTTATTATTATTTGCTTGTAAACTGCTTTGTGAACTTTGCGTTGAAAAGCGGTATATGAATATTATTGATTGATTGATCTGAGATTGGCAACATCATGAGTGGTTTCCACATTTTCTGTCTTCAGAGATGTCTCTCCTACATTGGTACATCAGTTGAGTAGCCCTTGAACATCTGCTGCAGAAAAAACTTCCAAAACAAAAGAGGTGGGTGGGTTTTAGAAGTTTCTAGAGCACTTTTTGGGCATGCTCAATTCATGCATGGTGCTGGAAGCATTCTTGCTTGGCCTTCAGTGTAGCTAGTGTATCTGTGGATTGTGGGGAGATGGACTCATAGCTAAGAATGTTCAGGTGAAGGGGTCTACACTGGGGATATGTTAATAAGTCTGTATGAAATTACAGAAACCTAAGTCAATGTTTGTTATGTTTAAATAAATTTTATTTTTGTCGGCAGGCTGGATTCTGAATGAGGTGCTAACCCCTCCACAGGTTTCTATGTGGCTATAACCCAGATGTAGGATAGTGGGGAGCAGGTGCGCCGACCTGCTGTCAACATTGGGGGTGTCCATAGTCACGCCCCTGACGTTGATGCAGCCACGCCCCCTGATGTGACCATGCCCCATGTCATGCCTTCTGAGGCTTTCATCACCCATTTCCAAGGCTGGAGTGGGCGATCGCTACTGCCCAGCCTCGGAAGGGGCTCCCTTGCAAAGCACGTGCCCGGCCCAGCGCCCAACAGCACCCCCAGAAAAATTATTGTGGGTACCAACAGCATACTGGCACCCACAGATTTGGCGCAACTGGCAGGGAGTAGTCGGGCTGCTGCTTTTTAGTTGATCCTTGTCATTACCAATCTTCTGGCGGAACCTCAAAGTTCCCCCGGAACTCCCGGAACTTCCTTCAGTATGTGTCTCTGCTCTTACATTTTGTACTGAGAAAGTTGGTGTATATATAGGATAGGTGGAAACTGAAGATGAGAAGTGCAGAAAATAACCAGAACATGGGGACACCAGAGATGGGAGAGGAAGTGGAACTGGCCAAGAAGAAGTCTTGATGGAAGTTCCATCAGTAAAAACCGACTGAATGAGTGGGCAGATTAGCAATAGCTAGGAAGTGTACCTATTGACACAGAATAGGGATATGAGCATAAGAAGAGTCCTGCTGGATTTGACCAAAGGTCAGTCTCATTCAGCTTCCCTTTTTGAATAGCCAGCTGCCTCTGGAAAGCCCAGCTATCACCCTATTCTGTTGCTTGCTTCTGGCATTTGTTAATAAGAGGTAGGCTGCCCTTGTACATGAAGGTTTTATTTTGGGAACCTCATTAATACCTGTTGATAGACCCTTTGACTTTTTTTTTAAAGGTCCACTCAATCCCACAGCAACCAACCAGATGTGGCCAGGAAGCCCAAACATAGGTCATGAAGGTAGTAGCCTTCTGCCACTATTGCTTCCCAGCAGCTAATACTTAGTGGTATATTGCCACTAAATGTGGTTGTTCTATATAATTACCACTGCAAATGTATGAATGTCCTTTTGTTTTCAGTGGGTCTCAGCAGTAGCAGCCTTTTGTTGTAGTTTAGGTTGCGAGAAACACTGCTGGATGGCCAAGGAGATGCCTTGCATAGGGAAGGTTCCGGGTTCGATTCTCAGTGGATCTTGGATAACGGGGCAGGAGAACTAAAGAGAGACCACAGAGTTGCTTCTAATCAGCAAATATGATTCTGGGCTAGATGGGCCAATGATGTAAGGCAGCTGCCTTTTTCAGGGTTGCAGACAGGGATCTTCTCCCCACCTGGAGATATGGGACCTTCTGCATTTGGAGCAGTTGCAAGCCCCAAAGCTATGGCCTCCCTCCCAAAAAATCTTAGCAGTGTAGATATCCCAAAAATGATTGTGCTAGAGAAAAAAATGGCGTGAGACTTACTGGGTTGTAAAGGAGGAATTGTTTTTAAATAATCATATCTGTGCTCCTTTGTGCAGCACCGAGCTCATTCAACTGCCTGCCATGATCAACGTATGGCAATAGGAATTTTCCCTGGTTCCACCTTTGCTAGCTCCTCCTTGACAGAGGGACATATTTTGAGGAACACCTTCCCAGGATTGTGCTGGCACCACGAGTGGCTTTGTGTGTGTTTATGATCTGGCTGCGTTCCTCGGCAGCCAGCCCTCCTCCTTGTTCAAGCAGCGCTGGTTTCTGCCTGACGTAGGCTCGGGCGATGGTGTGTCGTTGGCAGCCTTGCTTTCTGTCGGAGTACTTAAGGGAGCTTCCTGCCGGGCCCGTCTCTGGCAGACAAACAAGGAAATAAGAGAGATGGGGGGAGGGAGAGAAGCAGCCTCCTGGCTGTATTGCAGATGTCAGCAGGTCGCACTCCGTCGACTCAGGTCTGCTTGAAAGCGTGCTTTTTCTGAAATCCAGCCTGCTTGGCTGTTGTTGTTCTTTAAAGCTGGTTATGCATCTTGTCACTTTTCTCAACAAAAGAAAAGGAGGGGAAGAAACCAGTATTTTAAAAGTTGGATGCTGTGTAAAAACTTCAGAGCGTTTTGGCTAATCCTGACTTTCAGAGTATAAGAAGACAAGAATTGCTTTGCCTGGATCAGACCAAAGGTCCGCCTAGCCCAGTATCCTGTGTCCAGCAATGATCAGCCAGCTGCCTCAGGGAAGCTCACCAGGAGGATATGAAGGTAATAGCCCTGTGTCCAGAGATACTCTTTCTTTGCCCATGGAGGTTTGGTTTAGCCATCCCAGGTGGGCGCTTCTGGAGAGCAACAAGTGCCATTTCAAATACCCCTGCTAACTGGGCAAGAGGCACTTTTTCAAGTGGTGTTCTCTTATATTTAGCAGGGGGAGAGCAATTGTCCCTCGTCACCCCAGCACAGTGTCTTTCTTGTGGCTGTTGCTGGTGGTGTTCTCCATTCCTTTAGATTGTGAGCCCTTTTGGGACAGGGAGCCATTTGACTTTAATGTTACTATTTGCCTGTAGACCGCTTTGTGAACTTTGTGTTGAAAAGCGGTATATAAATACTTGAGATTGAGATTGATTGAACATCTTGTTTGGTGGAGCAGCCAGCCAAGCACCTCTGAGAAGCCCACAAACGGAGCATGAAGATAGCAGCTGCTCTCTACTCTTGGGATAAACTTTCTTTCTGCATGGAATTTCTCTTTAGTTATCGTAGCCAATGGCTGTGTCTGTACCTATGTGAATTTGCCGAAATTTTATTCTGTTGTAAGGTGGGGGAGCAACCAGGTGTGTTCTTGGGAACTGAATTGAGGGGATTCTTTGTGTTGTCATTGAACTGAACCACTGTTTCTGGGGAGAAGCCATGATGGTTAATTCAGTTTTGGAAGGAGTTTGTGTTGAGGCATAGAGGTGACCTGGCTGGGACATCAAGAAACTTCAGTGCTGACTGATAGCTGGTGAACTGACTCGTAGTCCAAAAGGGACAAGATAGATTTAAAGCTAGTCGCAGGGAAAGGTTAAAAAGTGGGCCTAAAAGACTGGATTTTCTCTTACATGAGTTTGGAGGCTGTCACCGTGTGCACATCTTGGAGGTTGAGTGGGGGGGCTGCTTTAGAGGAGACTGGGGGAGACACTTGTGGTAGTGGTTGCCTAGACAATTTCCAAAATGGTGCCCACAAACGAATCTGGATTGACCCAGATGACTGGCATGTGTATGTACATGTCAGGCTCTGGCAGCCATAGAGTATTGGATTTTCTAGCTTTGGTGTGATTTTTTGGGATGGGGGTGGCTGGAAGCCGTCTTGTTTCCAAGTAGTGTGTTTCCGTCATTAACACGCACACTCTTTCCTATTGTAGCAAAGGCCACAGATCTTGTTCCAGGGACTACACAAAGACTTTTGTGTGTGTGTCACTCCCCCACCACCTTCCTCTGAAGATGATTAGAAATGCAGTGGCTACCTTTCCCCACCCCACATTCCACCCTAACCATTCAATGTAATATACATACAGTATATATGTAATCTAGAGAGCCTATGGAGATGTCTGACTGAAGCTCGCAATAAGATATGGGCTGCCTTTAATTTATTCTGTCTCCACCTCCCAATCTTGGCAGAACTTTTAAAATTTGGCTCCCAGTAGGAAAGGCCCTTTGAGTTTACATGGGGCTTATGGGGGAAGGGAGTCTGATTTTTTTTTTTCCTCCTCTGTATATGTGTAAATTATGTATATTTTCCTGGAGGCTGTTTGTAAAGTGCAATTGTTGGGTGGGTGGTGTGTGCGTGTGTGATTTTCTAAACACATGATTTTCAAGACAATCTTGTGGATCTGGTGACTGTCTGGAACAAAGTGTACCTGGAGATCCTGCAGTGATTATGGTGGAAAAGGGAAGATGGTAGATTGAGAACAGATTTCCCCCCTTTGCCTGCATTTTGGTTACTCTTGATTTGTTTAAAAGACCCTGTGTTATCTTCCAGTCCCTAAAATTGTGTTCTGTTCTTTATCAAAACTTGAAACATATTTACTATATCTAGTTCAGCCATTTTCAACCACTGTAACAATGCAGTGATTGAAAATGGCTGAAGTAGATATAATACATAAAATGTTTCATATTGGTGTGCTGCAAATTGTCTGCAGGGGTGCAGTAGGAACTTGTTATTTATTAGTAGGGCCATTGGAGGGCATGAGCTCCTACCAGTGGTGCAGTGTGCCTTGTCAATTGTCAAAACACTGATTGGGTGTCGTGACAATTTTTGCACCTTGTCAGTGTGCCATGGGATGAGTGGGGTTGAAAATCCAGTTGATATATGCCTAAGATTTGGGTGGGTAGGTACATTACACATCATTTGTGAAATCTAATGAAATGGTACACTCTTAACTTGGTTGTATTTTTATTTTGTGCTCCATTTCTTAATTTCTTGTAATGGTTAACACTCTGTTTTTCGTTAAAAAAAAAAAAATTTAAGGTATAAGGACTCCAACCCTGTTGGAATGCACTAAAAGCCCAACATCATCTTTCCAGCAGAGGACCACCAGGTGCTTCTGGGACACCCACAAGCAGGGCACAGGCAGAAGCCCTCCCTGTTGTTTGTCCCCGTAAACTGGCCTTTAGAGAGTTGCTGCCTTTGAAACTGGAAGGTTGCCCCCTATAAAGAACATAAGAAATTGCCTTGCTGGGTCAAACTGAGCCTTCGTCTTGTCCAGCATCTTGGTTTCCATGGTTGGCCAGCTAGAAGCATCCGGGAAGTTGGCTTCCCCCTCTACAAGTAGGGGAGGGATGTGATGGCCCTTCCCTATTTTTTGTCCCACAGCACCAGGTATTTGGAGGTAAATCTCTTTACTTCTGCAAATGGAGGTGCCATTCAGCTGTTGTCACTAATAGTTATAAATAGTACAATAATAATCCTGAGGGCAGAGCCTTGTCACTGTTAGTTTTGTTTATACAGCACTTTATACTTCTGGGATTAAGAAATATTTCTTATGCTGTAATCCTGTGCAAACTCACCTAGCAGAAAGTCCCATTGATCTCAGTGGAAGTTACTTCTGACTAGTCCTGCATAAGATTCCATTGTTAATAACCTGAAAAAAGGTGTTATACAAACGTAAAAGTGTTTAGTGTAACCTTCACAATTTTGTTTAATTTTTTTTAAAGAAAGCAATTTAATCTATTTCACATTAATGCCTTCCTACTGAAATGTAAACTCTAGAAAATGAAATAGGTAAGACCAGAAGGGAAAGGGAAGAGAACCACCCAAGCCAGTGGTCACCAGTGACCATCTTTTGGCAGTGAGTTCCACAGGTTAATTTTGATAGTAATTGTTTTTGTTTGTTTGTCCTGAACCATCTGCCATACCTCTTCAGCTGGATGACCCCAAGTTTTACTATAGTATGGGAGAGCAAGAAAGAGGATTTCTCTGTTGTTCCACAGCGCCTGTGAATCTTTAGCATGTGTCAGTTCCCTGCCTCCATTCAATCACGACTTTTTCCTAAACTATAAAACCTCAAAACCCTTCAGTCTTCTCATTGGGAAAGTGCCCCAACCCCAACAACGAAGATGTAATGTGGAAGATGTGGTTGATAGCCGGCTACATATTCATGTGTGTTTTGTGGATTGGAGCTGGAGGAAAAGGGAGGGAGAGTGTCTTTCTCGGAATGCATGGGCCCTTAACTTCTGCATTCTGAAGACTGTGCAACATCTGATAACTTGTAATCAAAAGGTGGATGAACTCTGGACATGCCAAGGCTTGTATCTGTGAATTGGTGTCGGGTGGGATGCGGTGCAACATACAATCACTTGCCAAAAAGGCTCACAGATGCTGCTTCTGCAGGGGAATGTGTGTTGTGAGGTGGGAAGAATTGCATGCCCACTCCCATAGCAAAAACTTTCTGCAAGTAAATTGGTGAAAAATATTTTGCAATTATCTCCCTTCACTCTGACATTCTAGCTTTTCACTAATAGGGAAGCTTTAATGCTATTTTAAAGACACGTGTATTTTTTTTTTTCTCACTCATGCATTCACCTGCATTCTCTATTGGTATAGTCTCAGGAGGAGGCTGTGCCACATGCCCCCCACAAATGATAGTTTAGCCCGTAATCTCTTCCCTCGCCTCCTCCTCCTTCATCGCATCATAGACACTGTTTGTTCTTTTGCTCTCTCTCTTTCTAATTCAGAAGGATGAGCAGGCTGTTCCTCCCACGCCTTGTGGTAATCCTCTGGGAATTGACTGCTTTTTCCTTCTAGCTCTTCAAGGGAAGCCTTGTCTAATCCAGATTAACAGAAGTGTGCCTTTTTCAAAAAGGAATTTTAATTTTTTTTTCCTTCTTCTGGGATTGTTTCAAAGCTTCATTTCAAAGCTTGAAGGCAGACTCTCAAAAACTTGGATTAAAGGCTATAACTTAGTGAGGAGGGGCTGGTTTTGTGAGGGGGAAAAGGATTTAAGAACATGAAATCTCAATGCAGGATAGCACCTGTTCTTCCTTGGATGACAAATTTTCTTTTCTCTCTGTCTTTATATGGAGATTAAGGCACTGTAATGCTCTTGTGTGACCAGGAAATGCAAGCTAGCTGATGAATGAACCTTGCATCTGTGCAAATAGATACCAAGTTGATTTCTTAATGCTCAGATCACCAGGGGCAAGAGTCAGAGTATCCTGTCTTCTTAGAAGAGGCATTCCTTTCAGTACGAGAGAAGAATGCCTCTTCTGCAGTGGTGTATATATTTGTGTCAGCATCTTAAAACAGGCATTTCCTCTAGTGGGGGGGGGGCAGGAGATGCTTATTCTGAGTTGGTGACCAATAATAGTGCTGTTTCTGTGCCCTTTGTATGAAAAATAATTAGGGCAGTTGCTTGATGGAAGTGTTAGTTGATTAATCTCAAAGTTTAAAATTATCATTTACATTTGCATATGAGGAAAACCCAAAAGTTCAAATGAAAATATTGGCATTCTTTTTTTTTTTCTTGAGAAAGAACATGCCTTGCTGTTGGGATCATCTTAGAGTTATTCCCTTTTTCTCTCATATCAGAGGGAATGCTTCCTTTGAGAAGAGGTTTGCCATTTGCCCTTCTTACTGTATAAGCTACTGAATGAAAAAGTAACGTTAAAAATGTTAGACTTTGCTGCTTAATTGTTAAGGGGGCCTTTTAGTCCAATGGTTCACAAACGTTTTTGATTGGAGGCTCGCTTGACATACTGGGCTATTGGCCACAGCTTCTCATTAGGGCCACAATCCCATCCATAGTATAGGGTGGCGGGTTTTTGCGAGGATTCCGTGTCTCCCCTGGGTGGTTTCTGCAGCTCCCCAGGGAGCCACGGATCACAATTAGAGAACCATCACTTAAGTCTACCAAAATTGTTTTTTTTTTCATGGTACAAGCCTGCGTGTATTTATGCAGAAGTCCCACTGTGTTCAGTAGGATTTCCTTTCTAGTGAACTTCACCTTCTCTGCGGTGAAGTTTGCAATTTTAATCAGTTAATCTGACTCATAATTGAAACCCCACCCCAGTGGGTAGGCCAGTGTAACTGGATGCTGTGTTTTAAAATATATTATTTCAGTTTTATGCTGCCTTTTGCAAGACCCCTGGAATGGCTTCCAGGCAGTAAAATGGGAGGAAACACTAAAAACAAGTTAATGTCGCAGATCAAAAGGTTTTCAGTTTAATGACTACGTAGCATGTCTCTACCTAGACCGACTCATATATGTGAGTGGGGTTTTGTGTCGTGCCTCTTCCTTTAAAATTATCTTGCCTCCCCTGTATTTTCAAAGCATTGTTATGTGTCATAACCTGTATGGTTTCCGTTCTCCAGCTCAGAAGCCAAGGATCAGCGCTGGACAAGGATCAGCATCTTTCACGATGTCGGCTTCTCCAAAGAGCGACCGGTCGGAGGCGCCGTTTGGAGTCCCTACGGGTCTGGCAAGAGGACTAACGTTCCACTAGCCCAGCGCATGCGGGTGGCAATTCAACCCCCCGCACCCTCCCCTCTTCAACCCGTGATGGTTTATTAACCAAGAAGAATCCTACTTGAGATTTTCTCCTCTTCTTTTTTCCCCTTCCCCCCTTCACCTCCCCTCCCTCCCCCTATTCCCCCCAGCTCCCTCCCCCTTTACGTTTCGGCCGGGTTGGGATTTGTATGGCAGCGGCGTAACCGTGGAGAGGCCAGGGTATCACAAACTTATGGATTTTGATAAGAGAGGAGGGAAGGGGGAAAACGAGGAAGGCAAAAGGATGTCTAAAACGGGTGGCAGCAGGAATACTCACGGGAGCCGAACAGCAGGGACCAACTCTGGAGTCTTAATGGTGGGCCCGAACTTCCGGGTCGGGAAGAAGATTGGCTGCGGTAACTTTGGGGAACTCCGGCTAGGTGAGTCCATACCTTTGTGTGCCATTCTTGTTCTCCATCTTGTGGTTACAGTGTTGTGACTTTTGGTTGAGTACAGGTGTGTGTGCTCCCCTTACCTGTTGCTAAATGTTTTTTTTCTGTCTGGAGCACCAGTTCAATGTAAACAAAAGCAGACCTGTGATGGCATTTCTGGAGGCCGCCCCTGCTACAGCTGTGTCTTTTCAGTGTAGCTTCAGGATGAGAAAAAGCACACGAAATGGGCTTGTCCAGCCAGCATTTTGCTATGTGGCATAGATAGTCCATTTTGCATTTCCTCCATGGACCCCACAGTTGCTTGAGAACTCTGCAAAAACCACTCTAAAATTTTGTCTTGTAATGGAAGGGGATGGGGCAGCAGCTCAGTGGTAGAGCACCTCCTTGTGCATGCAGAAGAGCCCAATTTCAGTCTCTGGCAGTATCTCCAGGTAGGACTGGGAAGGCCCCCATCTGAAACCCTGGAGAACTGCTGCCAGTCAGTGCTCACTATACTGAGTTAGACCAGAGGTCTGACTTGGTATAAAGAAGCTTCTTATTTCTCTCTATATTTTCAGTTTGGATGTAGAATGTCCTATTGAATTGATAAGCTCCCATCCTGGAATTTGTGTATATGCTGATGTTGAGTGGGTTATGGAAGCTTAAAATGTTGGACGGGACCTTGGAGATCATCTGGTTCCATCCCATGTTCTGTGCAAGCAACTGCTACAGCATCCCTGAGAAGTGGTCATCTAGCCTCTGCTTAAAAATCTCTAACAAGACTGTTCTGATGCTGGACAGCCCATGCAGTTAGGAAATTCTTCCTCATGTCCAGCCTAGATCTTCTTCCCTGTAGTTTCTGCTGCCCTCAGGAGCCATAGAGAGCAAGCCCCAGGGGTGGAGGAAGGGTATAGCCAGGGGTGGCGGGAGCCAGGGGTGCCGCCGTGCCGGCAGCAGCGAGGCACCATTGCGCGGAAGAACCTGCGCGGCTTTTGGCCCGTCCGCCCTCCCTTGCATCCCTTGCATCTCCCTTGCATCGCTCCGTTATGGAGCTATTCCGGGCGCAGGGAGGCGTGGCAGGGCGACACACGGAGGCGGGATGACGTGCAGGGGGCGTGGTTTCATCACCCTGCCATGGGCGCACTCGAGGCTCCGTTTGTTTCTGGCAAGCCCTCCCCTCTTTCTGCATGACACTTACTTGAAGATAGTTATCCTATCTCACCTTAGTCATTTTGACTCCAGGTGAACAAACTGGTTTTTAACCATTCCTTATTGGTTGGTTTCCACCTTGGTTGGAAAACTTGGTTTCCAGTCCCCTTATCATCTTTGTTGCCCTCCCCAGAACCCATTCCAATGCATTTACAGCCTTAGAATTTGATGCCCAGAGCTGGATGCAGTATTCCACACTGCAGTAGCTCTGATTTGTGCAGAATTCAATAGAAGTGTTACTACTAGTGATCTGGACTGTATGCTTCTGTTAATACAACCCAGCATTGCATTTTCTTTTTATTTGCAGCTGTCTTGCATTGCTGGCTCAGTATGGCACTGCTGGTCAATAGTTTCCTGGATCCCCCCTTTAAAAAAAAAAAAGGAACATTTGCTCATCTCCCATCTTCTGTTGGCTTTCTTTGACCTATAGCAAGGGGTCTCCAAACCACACTCCAGAGCAGAATGGTTTCTAAACTACAGCCCTCCACAAGATTTTATCTGGCCATCAGCAACTTGTGTGTTTTTTGTCTTGTCAGTACATTTGCAAATGTTTGACATTTTTACTCATTATACATCATTTCTCAGATTAAGCATAGCATTTTTTTTGTAATTGTCACATTTCTCTCTTGTTCTGAATCATGTCATGCTGATTATAAAAATGATCCAAGTAAAACTTACTCATTCATTCAAATTTCATTCATTTATAAAACTAACTTTTTTTGGCCTGCAAAAATTTGTAAAATATATGATGTGACCCTCATACTGAAAGATTTGGAGATCTTTGATCTAGGCCATGTCCTGCACCCCAAATTCCTTGCTGCAGGGTATGCACAAGGCTGGTGTGGATGCTGCAGACCAATGGCTTTTCACACTGTGTTCCCCAGAGAGATAATCTGTGATGGCAGACAAGTTTCCCTGAAAGGCAGCTTGGCTGCTGCTACTGATCTTCACCATGGCCAGAAGGGAGTGATGCCACTGATATTTGCCACTGGTGTGCAAATATGCCAACCTGGTGCCCTATGTGAATGGAGTATATGTCCATGAACACCCAACAGCTTTGCTAGTTGATGTGTGAGGTGTGAAAAGGTAGAGTTCAGACACAGAAGGAAGAAGTGAGATACGGAAAGAGCCCTGCTGAATCAGTCCTGCACCCTGATTCCCACAGTGGTCACCCAGATACTCCTAAAAAGTGCTGCAACAGCTCTTGAAGGTAA
Source organism: Lerista edwardsae (assembly GCA_029204185.1). Lineage (NCBI taxonomy): Eukaryota > Metazoa > Chordata > Lepidosauria > Squamata > Scincidae > Lerista > Lerista edwardsae. The sequence goes on from JAJKFI010000116.1 coordinate 3,489,598, forward strand.
TAACTTCTGTTACATGTTGCCAGTTCCTTGTATTCCAAGGTAGGTTACTTCTAAACATGGTGGTCCATTTTTAGGCATTGTGACTAATAGCCATACTCCCCCACTATGACCATCTGCATTAGGGGTTGCCACTTTGTGGCTGTGAATTTTGCGTGTTAATTATGCATTGCATTCAGAAATACTTTCACCTGTCTGTCTTGAAACAGGAGCCTATCAGCTTCATTGAGTGGCCCCATCTTATGAGAGAACAATGTACCATCTATAATCCTCTGTCATGTATCTCCCACATCTCCATTTTCCCCCCCACCCCTCAATTTAAAAAAAAAAAACCCAACTGCTTTCGCCTTGTTGCACAAGGCCCTTGATTTTCAGTGCCCTCAAAGGATGGAGGTGCGTACTGTATATAGTTTAAAAAATGAGGCAGGGTCCCTTGTTTCAGGATATGATTAAAAGTGGCCCACTAGAAGACTGCTGCCTCATAAAGCTCCCTAGAATCCTTTGCAAGCAGGTAGGGGTCCCAGGCTGATGGCAGGGAGTTCTTTGCCCAAGAGAGTTCCCTGGTGTCCGGATGTTTTGGAAACCCACACTCTAGACTGCCAATGTGGTGCACTCTTACTGTCCGAGGCCCAAGGGAGATGAGCCTCGGTTCCAGAGTCTCTGAGCATATGCCATGGAGTTTCCAGCTGCTGGTAGCATCTGGCTGTTTCCTAGGAGGCAAGCGTGGGCCTGGGGATGCCACAGCCGATGCCAGCTGGAAAGCAGCCTTTCTCAATCGCACCCTGTTAAGGCTATACTTTCCCCTGGATATTCACAAATGCCAGGGATTATCTCTTTTCTCCCTACCACCTGCTGCACCTCCCACCCAATATCTTTTTCAGGCACACATTTGCTTAGAGAGCCAATCTGGTTCCCATGTAGTTGACACAGGCAACTTAGATGCAGAGCGAGATTCAGTACTGGATGCAGTTCAGCAGAGAGTCTCTGCTGATAGACAGTGCCTAGTGAAATCATCTGAAACAGCAGAATCAAGCAGAATCTCTGCGGTTGGGTGTGCAATGGGGTCACTTCCCCGTTACCAGCAGAAACTAATGATACATTGCAAACTGAGAATATGTGTAAAAAAATATTACTTCTTCGAAACGCTTCTATTTTGCTTTTCCATTAAAGTGGTTAGGGTGTGAGTTTCTGCTCTCCATGCTGCCAATTCATTCATAAACGACCCTGCAAGGTAGGCTAGGCTTGACACAGTGACAGATCTAAAGGCACCCAAGTTGACTTCACAGCTAAATGGCGATGTGAACTTAGAGCACCCTGGTTCTAACCACTGTATCCTGCTGCTTCACACACATATGTGTGTGAACCCCTGCTAACTGGGCAAGAGGCACTTTTTCAAGTGGTGTTCTCTAATATTTAGCAGGGGGAGAGCAATTGTCCCTCTTCACCCCAGCACAGTGTCTTTCTCGTGGCTGTTGCTGGTGGTGTTCCCCATTCCTTTAGATTGTGAGCCCTTTTGGGACAGGGAGCCATTTAACTTTAATGTTATTATTTGCCTGTAAACTGCTTTGTGAACTTTATGTTGAAAAGCGGTATATAAATACTAGTGATTGATTGATTGATATGTACGCTTTGATATAGATCTCTGCAGTCCACTTCTCTTGGCATAGTGGGCATCACTATGTGATGGCATAAAACAGCCAATATTGTATTGCCATTGTACTAGGCGATAGTAAGGCCACACCTATTGCATACAGTTTTGGTCTCCACATCTCAAAAAGGACATCGTAAAATTAGAAAAAGTACAGAAGGGAGTAACCAAAATGGTTACTGGGCTGGGGCACCTCCCTTACGAGGAAAGGTTACAGCGTTTGGGACTCTTCAGTCTAGAAAGAAGGTGCCTGAGGGGGGACACAACTGAGACATACAAAATTATGCATGGAGTGGATAGAGTAGATAGAGGGAATCTCTTTTCCCTCTCACACAATTCCAGAACCAGGGGACATCCTCTAAAGCTGAGTGTTAGGAGAGTTAGAACAAACAAAAGAACGTATTTCTTTACCCAGCGTGTAATTAGAATGTGGAACTCCTTGCCGCGAGATGTGGTGATGGCGTTGGGCCTGGATGCCTTTTAAAAGGGGATTGGATAAATTTATGGAGGAAAACTCCATTACAGGTTACAAGCTATGATGGGTATGTCCAGTCTGAGATTAGTTGGTAGTTTATCATGAGGCCTGGGTAGGAATTTTTTTTTGTCATCCAAATTGGCCATGGATGGCAGTTTTTTTGCCTACCCCAGACTGACGAGGGAGGGATGGGTATTCAGTAGGTTACATGATTTATATTGTGCTCTGGTGTCTTCCTTGGGGGTGGTGCAAGGGTAATAGTCTACTTCAAAATGCCAGATGCAGGGGAGGGGCAGCAGGATACATGTATCTTGTTGTCTTGCGTGCTCCCTGAGGCATCTGGTGGGCCATTGTGAGATACAGGAAGCTGGACTAGATGGGCCTTTGGCCTGATCCAGCAAGGCTTTTTCTTATATTCTTATGTTCTTACTTAGTGGGCATAGTCTATTTGTGCACCTGGAATCCTTTGCAACCCAGGGGTTCCGTGGCAGTTTTGCAGGGGCTCCTTGGCCGTTGAACCCAGGTGGAAAGGTTTCCTTGAAAGAGGGAGAGTTTGGAAACCCTGTGCAAGTGTTCTGGAGGACTGCATATGTTACAAACCATGACCATAACAGTGACTCAAGGACACCCAAGTTTTGTGTCAATCAGAGCTGGGAACAGAATCTCTTTAGTCCAGTTCTGTTTCTGTGCTCCAATTGCTTCTCTTCCTTCCTTCTTTTTTTTTTTTAATTAAATACTTGAGAGTCTTTTCGAATAAAAGGTCAGGGGGAATGCCAGTGTGATGCATGGAAGCAGGTGCTGGGGCGAGCATTGCATGTACTGAGCTAGCAAGGACAAATTATTGAAGGGTTAAATAGAGGAGGGGATGGTGGAGGAGGAAGCTTGGGGGCTTTTGGACAGTGATCTCATGCATTCCTGTTCAGTTCAGGCAGTGGTTCCCAAGCCATGCAAGCATGGTTGTTGTGTTGCAAGAATTGAAGCAATAATATGACAACAGGCTGCTGTGAACTCAGAGTTCTCTGGGTCTCTCTGTGAGTCACTGCTCTGGGCTTTCCTCCTTCCAATCCACCTCTGCTCAGGGGTGCATAATTCTACCACATCTGTGCTTTTGAGTCTGATCATTCAGTGTCCTCTGATCGTGCAGGGTTGCTGCAGGATTGCCTGTCTGTCTCTGCATGAGTTGCTGCTCTGGCTTGGTCACCGTCTGAAAAGCTCAGGGCTGTGACTGGCACAGAAACACATAGGGCAATTTCTCTAAGCAGACATAGCAGTCTGTCACAAGATGTGATTGTGGCTACACGTTTAGGGGCAGGGCTTGGGTTAGAAAAATTCATGGAGGAGATGGCAACATCTGTTAATAGGCAAGTGAATCCTGTTGGCCACAGTGAATCCTGTTGACCATGGGTCTGTGTGTTTTGTATGTGGTTGCCTTTGTTTTTAATTATAATGTTAATATGAAAAGCATAGAAGCATGCTCCGGTATTCTGCTGGGGTTCCATTCTGGACGCACACACCCCAGTGGATACCTGAAACCATGGATACTGGGGACGCTTTTTTAAAGGTAGAGGAACATCAGTGGTTTTGTTGCAACAAGGCAAAAAAGAGATTTATTTAATGTTCCCCTTTTTAATAGGCATCTCAGTATCCATGGTTCCTGTGGATAACTGAAACCCTGGATACCAAATCAGTGGATATTGGGGCATGCCTGTATAAATATTGCGAATAATTTCATTTCATCCAGTGAACCTGTAGAGTACTTCACACAAGGCAACGTTTATTCCATTTGCTCCCAAGGACAGGGCAATAGCCATTGGCTTAAATAGCTTCAAGGGGAGAGGGATAGGCAGATACAGGGAAAAGTCATGAGTTATGTGGAACCTCTGTATATGGTGGCAGTCTATCTGAATACCAGTAGCTAGGGAAGCAGGCTGTTCCCTCCTTACCCTGCCCTTGGCTTCCCATAAGTCTCTCTCTGACTATTATGGGAAATAGGATCCAGGACGACATGGGCTTTGGTTCTGAATCAGTGGGACCCTTGTTGCTTTCTTCAGAAAGTGGGTAGCTACAGAAATGTCGAGGCCTTTTTTAACCGTGTTCTTGGAATGTGTGGGGTGGGTAATAGAAGGGCTTATAATCTGAATATTGACACAAGCAGTATGGGGAGGGGGAGGAGAAGGAAACGGGGCAAGCATGTGTTGATTATTATTTTTTTGGCTCACTTCTCTCCCTTTTTTTCCAGGAAAGAATCTCTACACGAACGAATATGTAGCGATCAAGTTGGTAAGTTTGATTCTAATGTTCCCTCCAACTTCCCTTCCTATCACCTAGTTGCCTACAGCACCCTACAGCAGGGGTTTTCAAACTGGTGGGTCATGACTCACCAGCCCGAGTACCTGCCTCCTTAAGGGGTGGGGGTAGGTGGGAGGAGGGCGACGACACAATTGGAACAGTTGTGCTGCCTCCAGGGAGACGGGGGCTTTTTTAACTTAGCCTTTTCTGCTGGTGCCACTACGGGGTGCTGGGAGCCCCGTGGAGCCCTCTGCAGGGGTCCCTGCAACTCAAAACATTGAAAAATTGCTATCATGACCATTCCCAGGTTGCAATCACAAAACCAGATGTGGATTGTGATAGCGATTTTTCAATATTTTGAGGGCTCCAAAGGGTTCCCCACTCCCCCAGTAGCCGCAGTAGGGATAAGTAACATAAAAAGCCCCTGCCTCCCTGGCAGTAGCGCAGTTGTTCTCATTGCATCTTCCCCCGCCCCTGTCAGGACTTACTTCGTTTCTCAAACTCCTTTTCCAGGTTCTTTTATGCATTTTCACTTTTTGTCCTATGAAACTAATGAAATAATGCAAGGGAGAGCGGTTGAGGAGCACTTCCTTCTTGTTAATGTATTGCATTTATATCTTGCCTTTCCAAGAAGCACAGTGCAGTCTGGGACTCCTCTTATCCTTACAGTGATCCTGTAAGGTAGCCTAGATAAAGAAGCTATGACTTAATAGGCATAAGAAGAGCCCTGATGGATCTGATCAAAAGTCCACCTTTCCCAGTATCTAGTTTCCAACAGTGGACAACCAGATGCCACCAGGAAACCCACAAGTAGGACATCAAGTCAGCAGCCCTCTCCTGCGTTTCCCCATCAATTGGGAATTGGAGGTAGACTGGTTCTGGACAGGAAGGTTCTGTTTCGGTGTTATGGCTAATGATAATTAATAGACCACCTCCTCCATGAATGTGTCTAAGCCAGTGGCTAGACTTGGCTTATCATGCAAAAGTTGAACCTAGGTTTCCAGTCAACTCTCTCCCCATCACAATGCACTCAGTGCTGGTATTCAGAAGCTCGCTGAAACGTGTGTCTCCCTTGCTGCCCAGGGTGCTTCCCTGGTGCCACCTGCCTCCCCTTCTTCCTTCAAATCACACCTTGTGTTTGTCTCAATACCACATTTAGATTCGCTACATGCAGAATTTTTCTGCTTAAACATTGACTTTGGCTTAAGCATTAATCCTGATTGTCAGCTCAGAATTGCTGTTTTGAATAGCAAAACGGCTCAAGCTTTTGGACAAATGACTTCCCTAGACCTACTAACAGATGCCAAGGACTGAACTTGGGACTTTCTATGTGCTAAACCAGGGTCTACCACTTAGCTATAGGCCTCTCCTCTAAATATAAACACATTACATCTTGTTTTAAACTCTTGTGATACGTTAGCAAGAACAGCAGCTGAATCTTGTAATTTCCCCCCATCTCTGTCTCCAGGAGCCCATCAAATCGAGAGCCCCCCAGTTGCATCTGGAGTATCGGTTCTACAAACAACTTGGCAATGCAGGTTAGTGGGAGCAGCAGACTGATTGAATGTGTCCACTGGGATTGTGACCTGAGACTTCCAGAGACAAGTTTCTAGTTCCCATGATCCCAGAGAAATGGCGGCTGAGCGTTCTTTGGCTAATGAATGAATGTGGCAAAGTGATTAAGATTGCATGCTACGTTTACGTGGCAGATATCTGCCAAGTATCTGCAATATAGGGATGATGATACTGTATCCTGCCTTACAGGGTTGTTGGTATGGACTACTGCACCAGGGACACAGATGGTGCGATATTAATAACAAAGGTGTCTGAAATGTTTTGCACATATTTTATCCATCCAAGTTACTATTACCAGCTTTTCTGCTGCTCCAACTCTTCTACTTATTCTATACCCAGTAGCTTAGCAAGGGTCTGGGGAGGAGGGAAGTCACTGTGGAAGAGACCTTCCTACCCAGTTGTGACACCTTATCTGCTCAGGTTGGACTAAATTGATGTTGCTCAAGTCTGACCCAGGATGGCTCTTTTAAAGTACTTGGTTACAGCTGTATTCGAGCTCCATGTACAAAAGCAGCAAACCATACCAGGCAGGCAAGGGAAGAAAGGACTGTTCCCTCTTTGCTCTGGTTGAGAACTCCTTGGAAGCACATGAGTAGCCAATGTGGGAAGTGGGATGCTGGTCTAGATGGACCCTGAAGTGACAGCCCCACAAATGTGGACTTGGCTTACAAGCCCGAAATTATTTATGCCCACCACCAACCCCCTCTTTTCCCCAGAGTCTCTAGCATGTACACGGGGCTTGAGAGAGAGGTGACATCTTTCATCTACATGTGAGAACCTCTTCGGCCAGTGAGAACCTCTTCGGCTGCTCAGAAGGACTGCCTGTTGTTTCTTCCCTTCTCTAAAAAAAAGGGGGGGGGGAATTAGTCCTCTGGAGAGATGATCTGCGTAGTGCTGGATGTCCTGCTCCTGGAGATTTAGGGACACTCTCCTCTGGTGAATGAGCTTGTAGATGCCTGCTGAAGTTCAGTCCAGGAAGGCCGTTCTTACACTGTGTCCTTTCCATCTCACTGGGCTAGCCTGTCTCGTCTGGCTTTAAATTGGGATTAAGCAAGATCATGGGAGGAGATGTTTATCAATGGTTATTATTTGTGATACTTAAAGTGTTCGTGTTCAGTGTGCCTCTGAATAAAAGATGCTGGCGCCACAAACAGGAAAGGGCCATCACCAGCTTATGGGCTTTCTGGAGGCAGCTGGCTAGCAGATCTGGGTCTAGATGGACTCTTGTTCAGTTCCCAGAGTTCCTTGATGTGAACTTCCCGTTGCTATCATATGGGTGACATCTGAGGCCGAGTGTGAGTGAAGGTGGCATTGGCATTTGGATCCATATTTAGGAAGGCTTTTCTAAGCATCACTCACCCAGGGATCGTTATCACCTGGAGCCAGGCTCGCCTCTTACTGCCAATTGCTCCTCCTTGAACTCTTCCAGAAGGAATCCCTCAGGTCTACTACTTTGGCCCATGCGGAAAGTACAACGCCATGGTTTTGGAGCTGTTGGGGCCCAGCCTGGAAGACCTCTTTGACTTGTGTGACCGGACATTCACTCTCAAGACCGTCCTCATGATTGCCATCCAGCTGGTGAGTGGCTTTTTCCAGGACTCATGCATTCAGCCACCACCTTTATTCCAGAGAAGTTGGGCAAGCCCTTCTCAGGTGGACCTCTTTGTTCCTCTTATTTAATTGAAAGATTCCCCTGCTCCCTTCTATCAAACCTGTGAAGGGGGAAGTTAAAGGAACAATTGCAAAATCCCTTAGTCAGTGAAGAATAGCCCCAGCACCAGATATTTTTTTTTTTTTTTTGGTATATTTTTTTTATTTGTGTTTACACATATAAAGACATAGGGATAGGTAATAAGGACGACACGGGACAGGGAGACTTGGGGAAAGAAACAAAAGGTCACAGCAAAATAATATATTAATCAAAAATCTTTTTTTTTTCCATAATCTGCATATTTTTTCCATTTCTACCTTTTTATCCTTATAATATATAATATATTCGTAGTAAAACATATTTTTTTATATATACATCTCCGCTTTAACCAGCACCAGATATTGAACAGCAGCATAGAGGTTTAAAAAAAAAAAAAGTTACCCAACCTGGACTCATTGTTATGAGGCAGTGGATTGCTGAGGTTCTCCTGAGTGCCTTCTGGGGTTGGGCTGGTGGCAGTTCTGGCAGCTTCATAAATGTATGTGAAAGGCCGTCTTTGGTGGTGATGTCCAGAACTGCGAGTCTCTTTCCCTGAGCCGGTCTCTCTGGCACTTTCACTGGTGTCTGAGGCACTGGGTAAGGCCCATCGTGGTTTTGCAGGCTTTTAACGAAGCTGCCTACTAGAGAGTTGGATTGTGAGTCGGTTTATTGTATTTGTGTTGTCCACACTAGCTGGCAGCAAGACTTTCCAGAGTCTCACAAGGGTCTTTCCGAAGCCCCCCTTGAGATGCTGCCAAGGATTGAACTGAAGCTTTTCTGCATGCAAAGCATCTCCCCTGATCTTGATCACTTGCGTTTAGATTAATCTTCTCTTCTTTTTCTGGTTTTAACATTGGTTTCCTATTTTAAAGTTCTTAAGCTGGGATTGGTTTTTAAAAAAAAACTGCTGCCATTTATAGTTGTCTCGTGTTTACTGCACTTATTTCGTTTTAAAATACTGCTCCTTGACTGCCTGGAGGCTTTAATAAGAAGGCATAATAGAAATGTCAAATTTTGCAACCTCTATTATTTCAGACATTAACTCTCAGCTTTCCTTTTTTAAAATCTGCATTTCTAGTTGTTATGGTTGAGAAACGCTGCTTGAAAACCTGTGGGAAAGGGGTGGCAGAAAATGGCTTCCAGTGTTTGGGGCAGGAGCCCCCAATGTACTGTTGCTCCTCCCCACCAATGAGCAAAAGCACAATAAACCTTATGCAGAATTTGCAGAATGCATTTTCCTGAACTGTACCTCTGCAAAATGCAGATTTCCTTAGTGCCTTTTTTTCAGAAGTTCATGCATAGCCCTGATAATCATGCCTCCCCTGTATTATCCCTGCCACTCCTGCCCTAGATCACACGGATGGAGTATGTTCACACCAAAAGCCTGATCTACAGAGACGTCAAGCCGGAGAACTTCCTGGTGGGGCGGCCCGGCAGTAAGCGTCAACACACCATCCACATCATCGACTTCGGCCTGGCCAAAGAGTACATTGACCCTGAGACCAAAAAACACATCCCCTACCGAGAGCACAAGAGCCTGACAGGAACAGCGCGGTACATGAGCATCAACACACATCTAGGGAAAGGTTGGTAAGGGGTGCTGGGGGGGGCGGTTACCTTTTGGGTTGGTGTGGGGACAGATAGGGAGAGGGAATTGCACAGTGGAAGGATTCCCACGACCTGATTTTGACCAAAAGGAACCCCTTAAGCAGAATTCATATACACATGTACCTGGCAGGAACTCCCATGGAGCTCAGTAGGGCTTACTTCTGAGTACACGTGCCTATAATTTTATTGTTCAAGACTAAACAAATAAGTGTGTTGACCAATGAGGTCCAGCTGTGCATCATCATTGCATTAAGGGAGGTCTAGAACAGGAGGACTTTCTCTTTTAAGTCAGCCTTCAAAAAGTATTAAAGGAAATGCTGGCCTTTCCCCCCAGACAAAATTGCCTATTGTTTTTCCAGCCCTCAACAGTTTTTACCAGGGTGTTGATTTCTTCTGAGTTCTCCAGTAGTTCCAGGCAGTGGCCGTGTGGTACATCTGGGAAGCACCTCCCGCTCACGCAGGCAGGTCAGATGACAGAAGACTTGTTGAGGGGAGACGGGCTCCTGGATACCCCAGTCTGACCTTGCCTCTTGGCTGGAGCAGGTCTTTTTATATGGAGCTCTTCAGACCTCTCTCAAAAGAAAAAGAAAAGAAGAATAAGACACCAACCGGAGACTTGCTTTCTCTATTCTAGAGTTCTCTATTTAATTCTAGAGATTTTTTTTTAAAAAGAACGAAAGTAAGGAGGAATGCTTCTTTCCAGGTAAATGGTCCTATCAGCTCACTGAGGTGACACAGGAGCCTTACAAGCCTGAACCAACGCCATTTCCACACCTGACTTCCTTTCCCGGCACGGAAAGCTGGTGTGTTAACCAGCAAGCTGGTGCGTTAAGAAGCCCTAGCGTGCATGTGCCCAACCTCCACTCTCGGCCCGGAACAGAGACGGGTCACCAGCAGATTTTGTTTACCTCAGGCACACTCGCATCCAACCTCCGATTTCGGCATGGGATGGAGACGGCCACGTAGCCCAACCCAATCAGCGGCTGCTGCTGGGCACAAAGCTCCTCTTTTGCCTGCCCAACCTCCGCACTCGGCATGGGGCAGAGACGGGCTCTCAATCTCTCTGTCTCTGAATTTTCCGGCCGCCATTTTGCTCAGGCGTGAAGCGCCACCTCCGTAACCCAACATCCGCCTTCATCACGAGTCGGAGACAGAGTGCTGTAGACTTATTTAAGGTGGTCGCCATTTTGTTTTGACGCCAGTCACCGCCATTTTATCACATACCTCTGCACTCGTCAAGGGGCGGAGACACACAGCTCTGAGGGAGCCCACTGTGACAGCCATTTTGCAGCTCAGAAAGGGTGCGAAACGTCATGGAGCGGAGTCGGCCGCTGCTGCGAGAATTTTAGTCAGCTGTCTCTGTAAGTGCCACATTGAAACAGCCAACTGCCGCACCAGACAAAGAGCACTACAGTCTTCAAGCTTTCTTTAAGCTGTCAGTTTGCATAAAGCACGAAGCTATAACCTAACCCCGTATCCAGCCTGGAACGGGGAAGGTATCCCCTATTAGTGACAGTCTCACCGAGTTCCAAGTTTCCTGGTGAGTGCTCATTATGGCTAGCCCTGACAGGGTGGATGAGACTGTCCTTGCAGAAGAGTCCCAAGCTTCTACCTCACACCATATGCCAATGCTTTCTTGGGGGGGGGGGCGGGATATAGAAGCTACCCTTCAATGCATGGTTACCTCAGCCATGAACACAGCTCTAGGTTCCATGCAGCTGGCTGCTGGCTTGCCACCAGTTCAGACCCAGGCAGAAAAGTCCAACATAGCTGAGGACGCTGGAGCGGGTCAAACTCTCCCTGTACTCCCATTCCCGTCTGAGACTCCTTCACAGGCTCCTGCCAAGCCTAAATTACATTGCAAGGCTCGACGTAAAAGGGAGAACTCCCTCAGTGGGGATAGCATGGATCTCATACCTCCGGCACAGAGACAAAGGTTAGCCGATTTGGAGTCAGAGGATGAGGAAGGAGCTGCATCTTCCTCTTCAGAAGAGTGTGAATTGTCTGAGGAAGAAGTTCCCGTTGAGGTGCGGGGTCCTCGGCTTTTCCATTCAGAGCTCTTCCCTCCCATGTTCAGGAAGGTGAGGAGAACCTTAAAGCTGGAAAGGAGTCACCAGATGCTGCTTCCTCATCCAAGTTGTGGGGTGATGCCGCTGCCTTTCCAACACAAACGGAACCAGACAAAGGGTTCTCTTTGCCTGAACATTTTTGTGTCCTTTTACAAAAGGAATGGACAACCCGGCCAAGAATAAAGAAAGTGATAAGCCCACTACCAGGCTGTATTCTCTCAGTCCATCGGAGATGCAGAGCCTGAAGTTACCGGTGGTGGATGCGCCTGTAGCTGCTCTGGGATCTGCCTCAGTCTTACCGACAGATTCTGAAGGTCTTCCAAAAGACCCTGTTGATCGTAGCATTGAAATGGCAGTTAGAAAGGCATTTGAGGCGTCGGCTGGGGCTCTAAATGCTTCAGTTGCCGGTTCACTATTCGTCAGAGTTGCTTTCTTGTGGGCAAAGGGTCTCATGAGATCCCTAAGGAAGCTAAGGCTGAGATCAAGAAAATATCTACTACAGCAGCATTCGTTGCTGATGCAACAGCTGATTCTGTGCAACTTTCAGCCAGAGCTATGGCTGTGAGCATGGCAGCATGCCGTAACACTTGGTTCTGACAGTGGGATGTTGATGCTGCTTCTCAAACCAAGGTGGCGGGCATTCTGTTCAAGGGCAATAAGCTTTTTGGGGATGCCCTCGAGCCCCTTCTCATTGAAACAAAGAGTAAGAAAAAGGTGTTGCCATCGTGCGAGAGGCCCAGAAAACCTCAGCAGAAGGCTCCTCGGCCTTTTTGCGACTACTGAGCGCATTCATCAAGATCAGCCGCAGCAGCGACCTCATCTTCATTTAGACATGGTGCCAAGCAAGCTTGGTAACCAAGAAGACCAAATTACAAGCCACGCAACCAAGCTACACATCGGTTCCCTTCCAAGGGAGCAAAGAGCCTCCACTCATCGACGGGCGTCTCCAGCAGTTTGCCAACAGATGGGACCTAATTACCACTGATCGTTGGGTCCTAGAGACAGTGAGACTGGGATTGCCCTGGAGCTCCGCTTCATTCCCCGGGACAGGTTTCTTCAGGCACGCAGACCATCTTGCGAGACAAAGCACCAACAGACCTTGAAGGCAATTCAACATCTCCTTCACATAGGTGCGATCGATCCTGTTCCAGAGGCAGAGAGGGGATCCGGGGTGTATTCCCATTTCTTCACTGTCCCAAAGAAGTCGGGTGACTGCAGAGCCATTCTAGATCTCAAATGGCTCAATCGCTGGATGATCCACACCAAGTTCAAAATGGAGACTCTGAGGTCCATCCTACTGGCACTGGGCAGGAAGGACTTCTTAGCGTTGCTGGATTTGCAGGAAGCGTACCTCCACTTGCCCATCAGAGCAGCGCATCGAAGGTTCTTGCGCTTCTGTTGTCAGGGCCTTCATTTTCAATATCGTGCTCTGCTGTTTGGGCTTTCGTCAGCTGCCCCCCCTCCCGAGTTTTCACAAAAGTCCTTGTGGTTTTGGTGGCGCATCTCCATCTCCAGGGGATTGCTGTTGACCCCTATCTCGACGACCTTCTGGTGAGAGCTCGATCATTCCAACAGGGGGCAGCACATGTGAATCAGAGCATACAGTGCCTTACCCTTCACGGCTTTGTAGTGAACAGAGACAAGAGCCATCTGGTACCTTCACAGATAATATCCCATCTGGGAGTCACAATAGACACAGGTTCCAGGTGACTCTGTCACAGGAACGACAAGGTAAGATTCGGGCTCTGGCTTTGGAGGCGCTTCACTCCATCACATCAAATGTCTTAACACTAGCATGACTGCTCAGCATGTTCACATCTTACCAGGATGTGATTCCCTGGTCGAGGTTCAGGGCTCGAGCTCTACAACATCTTCTACTTCTTCACCAGGAGCTGATCTCATTAGGCAGGAGCAAGTCAATCAAGCTGAATGCAGCGTCCACAGCGGATCTCAGGTGGTGGACTCAGCCACTGAGATTGAACCAAGGAAGTCCCATACAGATATCGAATTGGACTCTGATTTTTACAGATGCAAGCCTACAGGGATGGGGAGTGCACTCGCAGGGTCAGGTGAAGCAAGGCCTCTGGACACCCGCAGAGGCATCCAGAAGCATAAATTTCCTGGAGCTTCGAGCCATTTTTCTGGCCCTTCAAAGTTTTGTTCCACCCAAGGGAGGGTCAAGAGTCCTAATATACACAGACAATATGACAGCGCGGGCCTACGTGAATCGCCAGGGAGGCACCAAGTCCCTGGCACTTCACAGGGAGGCGCGCAGACTCTTCCTTTGGGCAGTAGAAAAAATGTCGTATTTAAGGGCAGACCACGTGCCAGGAACGGAAAACATAACAGCAGACTGGCTAAGTCGACGGCAGATCAAATGGAGGCTAAATCCGGAAGTCTTCGCAAACCTGTCTCAAAAATACGGAATAATGGAAATGGACTTGTTTGCAACACATCTCAACTTGCAGAGGACAAACTTCTTCAGGAGTCGCTGTCCAGGGATCAGGGGACTGGATGCTCTGCAGCAGCCCTGGCCAAGCGGCCTGCTATACACCTTCCCTCCCATGAGGCTTCTTCAGAGGGTAATATCAAAGACAAGGCAGGAAGCAGCAGAACTAGTTCTAATCGCTCCATGTTGGCCCAGAAGACAGTGGTTCTCCGATCTCAAGGAGATGTCCAGGAGCCCCCCGTTTCTGCTTCCAAAAAGGCCAGACATTCTGAGTCAAGGGCCTCTCCTGGCACCCGCAGCCAGACTTCCTCCAGTTAGCTGCTTGGAGACTGAGCGGCAAGCTCTAGCTACTTCGGGGTACTCAGAGGCAGTTCTATCCACTCTGCTTTCGGATAGACGGCCCTCCACAAATAGGGTGTATAGTTATACTTGGCGGGTAGGGTGTTCTCGGGCTGGTGCACAGGTAAGAGTGTTAACCCCTGTAGGCCCAAAGTCAAAGATCTTTTGGAATTTTTACAATCCGGACTAGGCAAAGGTTTAAGCATGGCGGCACTAAAACACCAGGTTTCAGCCATTGCTTCGATTTTGGGCTATCCCAGGCTTTATCATCACACCCCCATGTCAAGAAATTCTTAAAGGGGGTGGCATTACTGAACCCTCCATCTGTTTCTAGAGCCCCTACTTGGGACCTTCTGAAGGCACTCACCAGACCACCATTCAAGCCCATGGCCACCTGCTCCCTTAAGGAGTTCTCCTTGAAGACTGCCTTTAGTCGCCATCACGTCGGCCAGGAGGGTTTCTGAAATTGCTGCACTTTCTGTGGCAAGAGAACTGTGCATTTTCCAAGAAGATAGGGTGATCCTTCGAGTAGACCCTCTCTTTTTGCCAAAGGTGAATTCTCTTTTTCACAGATCGGAAGTCATCTTTCTGTCCCAACTTTCTGTTTCTGCCCTCTTTCTGTCCCCAAGCACAACAGGGAAAGGGAGTGGCATAACCTAGATGTGCGCAGGGCGCTCAGTTTCTATCTGAGTAGAACTGCGCCATTTAGAAAATCTGAGAATCTCTTTGTTCAGTTTAGACCTTCTAAACAGGGGCTCAAGTCCTCTCCTAATACTATTTCCCGTTGGATTAGGGAGGCTGTTGTGGCTGCTTACAAGGCTAGGGGTAAGACACCACCAGAAGGTATCTTAGCACCTTCTCTAAGGGGAGTTGCTATTTCAACCACCTTTAAGGCGTTCCCTTCCTTGGAGGCCATTTGCAGGGCAGCTACTTGGAGCTCGCCCAACGCGTTCATTCGGCACTGTCAAACTGATAGCTTCGCTTCTAGGGACTCTGTCTTGGCTAGACGGGTCCTTCAAAGTGTGCTGCAGGATGCCTCAGTGTAATCCCACCCTTCTTATTCCTTGGGCACAGCTTGGGTACGTCCCAGATGTACCACACTGACACTGCCTGGAACTACTGGAGAACAGGTAGGTTTGTACTTACCTGTGAACTCCCCTTCTCAGTAGCTCCAGGCAGTGTCAGTGTCCCGCCCGGGAAACTGAGGCACCTATTGATTCTGTTCCCTTTGGTGGGAGTTGTTACTTTATTCTGTTTGGATGTTGGTTACAACTATTGGGGCTAAATTTTGTGGGCCCTTAATTAAATGAGGAGTTTGAATCTGGCGTTCCTCCTTGTAGTGTTCATTTCTAAATAAAATAAATAATAATAATTTGAAAAAAATAAGATTTTTGTGCCAGTTTTCTTTTTGTGGATACACATCTTTTGGAGAAGTCTTGGTCTGCATCATCTGTGACTGAGCTAACCCAAGGATCCACTGATGGGGAGGAGGTTTCCTAGGCTTTATTCGATTGGGGTATCCAGGAGCCCCTCCCCCTTCAAGTCTTCTGTCACCTGACCTGCCTGCATGAGGGGGAGGTGCTTCCCAGATGTACCACACTGACACTGCCTGGAACTACTGAGAAGGGGAGTTCACCTACCCGTGTTTTTTTAAGCTGCTTTAATTATTAGATCTGATAGATTTTGTGGTTAAGAGAGAATTTTATCTGTTTTCTTCTTCAAACAAACCCAAAAGAAAAATGGAAATTTGGAAAACTTGAATCTCTACCCCCACATCCTAAAAAAAGAAATGTTCCTGTATAAAAAGCAAAATTACAATTTTGTGAAACCATTTTGTATTTGCTTGAACTCAGACATGACATGAGAGATTATTTTAGCAAGACATGCTGTGTGGTCATTGCTAAGACCAAAGGAGTAATGTTTATTTTAGGAATCTTTAAGATCAAATTGCATCATCTCATTTAAAGTTCCTAGGCTTGAGCTTCCTGTTTCTGTCTGCAGAACAAAGCCGCAGAGATGACCTGGAAGCTCTAGGTCACATGTTCATGTACTTCCTGCGAGGAAGCCTGCCCTGGCAAGGCCTCAAGGTGAGTGCTGTCTCTGTGAAATCAGTGCCATTAAATAAAAAAACCTCCTTGTCATAGGGTTTTAGCTTCAGGGGGCCTTCCTGTTTGCTTTGGAAATCCTGCTTAGGACCATGATTGCTCCAGGTGTCTCCCACATTCTCATGTGGCAGATCTCATACTTTGTGACATGAGGAAGGATTGTTGGCTGCCTGCAGAACTACGACCTCCCGTGACTACTGCTCTTTACCATTCAGAAGTAGAACATTGGCAAAACTTCTGTGATGTCACAGCAGTTTAGCCAATGACTAAAGAAGGGCTTCACTGACATAAATTTATTCAGAAAAAAAGATGTTGGGTGGAGCTAGCAGATTGTCCTCCTCTTAGCTATTTTCCCTTTGACGCATTCCACAGCTCAGACATCACTAGGTCCCTCCGGCTGATCTGCATCTCTCTCCTCTGTTTTCTAGGCAGACACCCTGAAGGAGCGGTATCAGAAGATCGGTGACACCAAAAGAGCCACACCGGTTGAAGTGCTGTGTGAAAATTTCCCTGGTAAGAATGTCTGCAGGGAGCCTGCTTGGGAATGGGCTTCTATGGCCTAGAAAGAAATCTTCTGTTCTGTTGGCTGGGCTATCACGTCATCTTTTAAGGTGCTGGGACCTGTAATGAAATCTTCTTTCTTTGGCAAACCTCCTTAAACCTAGTTATAAAGCGAATAAAGTAAGCAAATCTGTGAGGGGGGAAAAGATTCTGCAGCTTTGCTTAATGTTAACTGTTTCTGCATAATTTAAAGGGGGGTCTGGCGATCCCACTCATAAATTAATTCTGTGTACAAAAGCCCTCCTTTGTACAACAGAGGGCTTTTCTGTCCTGAATTTACTGTCAAACAGTTTGTATTGAGTTCCAGTGTTTTATACGAGTCTCTGTCTCTCCACATTATTTTATACACCTCCTTCTTGCCTCCCCTCCTAATAGCCTTTCTCAAATCCCAAAAGTCCCAATCATTTTAGACTTTCCTTATAGTGAAGGTGCTCTTACTCCTCCTTGTTGATTTCCCACTTCTACAGCTTCTCTATTAAAATGGGAGTCACCACGACTTTCCGCAGTTGCCCAAAACCTTTCGGTCAGTCGTTCTGCTCTGCCCATGCAGTTTCTTTAACGGGTGCCCTCTCTTCTCCTGCCCCCTCCTGGCTGCGCCCAGTCTCTGCTGGCAGGGCTGCGCGTGTTGATCCGAGAGCAACTCCTTTTTCTTTTGCAGAGGAGATGGCCACATACCTCCGCTATGTCCGGCGCCTGGACTTCTTTGAGAAGCCAGACTACGACTACTTGCGGAAGCTCTTCACCGACTTGTTTGACCGGAACGGATACGTCTTCGACTATGAATATGACTGGGCCGGGAAACCCTTAGTAAGTAGCGTTCTATTTCACGTTTCACTGACTCATAACACTCCCACTACCTATTTCTGCAGTGTCTCTTCTGCCATTGGGGTGCCATATTAATTTACTTGCCAGTCACCTATCTTACACTGGCCTTAAATACTCTGCCTCTCTCCCATCCTGGCTTTTATTTTGGGGAGAGATGTTAGCAAAACATAATTATCAGCTGGGCATTAAAGTTTCGTTAATAATCGTTATTCTCTCTGCCATCTCTTTCCTTTCTCCCTTGTGGCCTCTTATGCCTTGAGTCCCCTCCCCTCCCAGTGCCTCCTAGGTCTCTAGCTCCCTTAAACGATTTCACCCAACAGTTCAAAACCAAGGGTGGGCAGTAGCCATCAAGACCAGATCACGTGGATTTGTCAAGAAATCATACTGTGTCACACTTGGGATTGGAAAAGATTTTTGAGATACTTAAGCTATAGCAGTGATATATCTTAAGGTCCATATACCTGGATCAAATAGGCAGATAACATTCCGGTGAGATCCTGACATGAGCAAGGCAAGCCTGCCTCTGTCAATAGAGTCACACACCCCTTCTCTTCTATTTGTGCAGCCAACCCCCATCGGCACAATCCAGAGCGACGTACAAGTCCAGCCTCCAAGCAAGGAGAAAGCACAGCCGTACATCAAACAACCAGTAAGTGGGGTGGTGGTGGTTTGACAACGCTCCTGTGGGGTTGTATAGCTGGGTCAGCACCAAGTAGCCATACAAGGAAACCCCAGAGGATGTGGCAACCAAAGTTTCGAAGAAAGGGATGGAGAGGTGAGGCGGGAACTTGGGTTGAAGGTGGAGTGAATGAAGGCTTGGAGCCACCTGGTGTCTTGGATGGGGATTAGCAGCCAGCCAGCACTATCAAGCAGGGAGAGCACCAGAGGTGTGTGTGGGCTGGGTCCAAAATTGCCTTACCCTGGCATCCACGCATTGGTTCACTAGCTGGGCACCATCAGCACTCTGAGCTCTTGGGCACGGGTCTTTCCAAGGCCCACTATCCAAGATCCCTTCTCAGTGGAGATGCAGGTTGGCTTTGACAATGGGACGACTTCATGCAAAGGCTGTGTTCATATTGCTGAATTCTGGCTTGTTCCCAAAGATCCATCATTGCAACTTCTGCAGCACTGGCTTTTTGTTTGTTATGGGCTAGAATAATAGACTGTCACCCATTCTCTTGGCCTAGATTACACCGGACATCTTTTTTAAGCCTCTCAGGCCTTGGGGAATCCAAGACTTGAAAATATAAGCTTGTATGTAGAAGCCTCTTACTAAGCCAGGCAGTTGGTCCATCTGGCCTGGTACTGCCTGCACTGACCACTAGCAACTCTTGAGTATTTTAGGCTGGGCTCTTTCCCAACCCCTACCTAGGGAGACATCACCGGGGACTGAAGCTGGGACTTCCCACATGCAGACCACTTGCACTGCCCCTGAGCTTCAGCCCTTCCCTAAACGGGTTCAGAATGTCTCTATGGGAAAGCTCAGTTTGGCTTTGAAAAATACCACCCGGTCTGTTTTGAACAGGAAATGCATCCAACTACAACGCAAGTTAAGCAGCTCTGTGCTAACACATGTTAGCCTTGCAAACTCAGCAGGAATCCTGAATCCCAGTGGGAATGCCAGCAGTATCCCAGTGCAACATCATCTGCATTTTCCCTCCACATTGGTGCCAGTTTGACTCTAGGGGTGCCATGCAGATTTGCAGTCAGGCCTGTCTTAAATTCTTTTTTGCTTTTGCATGTCTCTTGTTCTTCCCTTTGACCTGTGGTTTCCTCTGCCCTTGCAACCCCCGTCCCTTTCTGTCTCCTCCTTTTTTTCTTCCTTTTTTCCTTCTTCTTTGTTTTCTGCCTCTGTCATTAGCAGTCACCTGAGGGGACGGAATTATGGGATCCCCAGGCTGGCCGGCAGCCTGCTGAGGAACCTCTAGGAACTCACCTGGCAACCAGCAGGCTGGGGGGTTCCGTGCAGGTACATCAGGGGGACAGGGCTGGGGGTGGTGGAGGGACTGCTGAGCTGCTGTTCAAACCTTGAAGTTCACCCTTGCTCTCTAGTCACGCTTCCCTTGGCTTACCTCTCATTCCTGTTTTTATCTTGGTAGTGCCAGGCACATGGGCATTTGGGCACTGTGTACCTTTGGAGCCTTCTTTATCACAAGTGCCAGTATAGCCTGCATTCCCTGTTTGTACCAGAAGGCGGCGTCAAAATAATAAACCTACCTTTGCAGCACTCTGTTTCAGACCAGGCTACTTAAAAGAGATGGCAGTGGAATGGATTTACATTTTTTACCAATGACGCGCTGGAGATTGCATTTCTACCAGTGTTGCTCTAGGTAGATAATGGTTTAAGGTTAAACCAACTTTTCATTGGTTGAAATCTGTTTAACCAACTCAAAAGGCACCAATTTACTTTAAAAAAAAAAAAGTTACTTTTTGTCAGGATAAGTATTTTAAAAAGTTACAGGTGGATTGTGCCATTTTAGGAGGCATATTCTCATCTCCTTTACAGAGGAGGGAAAGCCTGTACAGAGGATAACAGATGCCACTTTGACCGAGGCATTCCCTCATGTGTAGGGGGAATGCTTTTTCCAAAATGGCACTTTCTACAGTGCAGGCACGCACTGCTTGCTTCAGAGGTAATGGAAACGTGTAATCAGTAGATTAATCAGCTGAAATGTGTACACTTAATTTATCAAATTCCGTCTGGAAGCCCAAATGCATTCTTGAATGGGGGGGAGAGGGGGGAGCTTTGTTCTTAATATGCTGCCTCTCCTCACTGAACTCAAGGGAACTCTTGGAGAAGGCCCCAGCTCCATGTCCATCCGTCTGTCCCCAACTGCTTCCTCTCCATCCTGGCCTCTGCCGAGTGGCATACAGAAAAGGGGGAGAGTGGGTTGCCCTTCCTCTGGAAGGAAGTGAGCTGTGCCTTGGACATAGATGCTCTCAGTGCCTCTGCTGTGTGTGCGCGTGTTTACGTGAGCTTGTGTGATGTGGTTGCTGCTTAGCTTCTGTGCAGGAGGGTTACAATCTCTTGCTCTGCCGGCGTGGTTGCAGAGCGTGGTCATTGTAATCCTAACTGAAGTTGGCTTTGTCGTCTTCCTGTTAAGACTGGTGTCCATTCTAGCATGTCTGCCCACCCTTCTGGCATCTGTGGTCCATTCACGTAAGGCTGGTCTGTGTGTGTGGTGTCCTTTGGAAAAGAAATTTTAATTCCGCAAAGTAATCTGGTAATCTGGGTCTTCTGGATTCAGCAACCTGGATCTATAAATGAACAGGTGTTTTTTTCTCCTGCTTGTTTCATTTTGACTTGGCAACTCTTGGAGAACAGAGAGCAATGCCGGTGACCAAAGCTTCTCACCCAGAAATCTTTTCTTTAATGCACACCACAATTATGGCAGAAGTGTTCTGATGTTTTCTGTGCTTATACAGGATTGTGATATGTGCTCAGTCATAGGTGTAAAGTCAGGTGCCTCTGGACTTTTGCGGCTGGATATTTTAGATGATGCTAGCAAGCTCTGAGGCACCTCAAGTCTTGGTTGTAGGCTTAATGTACAAGATTTGTTTTTTTTTTGTTTTTTTGCAAAGTTTGGGGTTTTCTTCATTGTGTATGTTTGTTTGTAAATAGCTTCAGCAATAAAAAGTGGCTTTAATTTTGTTTTTATGTTGGACTGGGGAAACAACATTTGAGGCCACCCTGAAACAATGGCCAAAATGCCGGGATCTGGAGTCCTTTCACATCCTGAATAGAAAGGATTGCTCATTCTCATTGTGATTTAGAGCTTGCTTTTAGGGCTTTCTTTCCTCCATTAAGGCTGGAAACTGGTCCTAAACAAAATTCAGATCCCTCCTAGCAATTCATTTAAACAGGAAGTCTCCATAAATACTTTTTGGTTTGATTTTGGAGCATGTCATAACAGTGCCAGATTTCTAAATCTCTGGAATAAATATGTTTGTGGTAAAACTCTAACCCTGATGCATAGGGTGGGGTAGGAGGAATATAATCTGAATACAAATCTTGCCCAGGCTCTGATATGTCTGCCTTTTAAGTGATACATGCATGCTACCTGCTGCAAACCTAAAGTTCCTTCCGAAACCGGAGAGCTGTTTTGCAAAATGATGGTAAAAGAAGTCAGTGATGCGTATTGCAGGTTTTTCCGAATGTATGGAATTTCTTCAGAAAAGGAAAGTAAAAAAGCAGTCCACCCTCTTTGATTTGAGAGGCAAACACATGTGAGTGACTGAGCCTGGGTAGTTAAAGATTTGGTCAAATTTGGGAATGGATTTGGAGTGGGGGAATCACTTTGCCTGTTATGCATTTTTAGAATGGGGCTGCTGTTTTGGGGGTACTGGCAAGACTTGGCAGTCTTTCTTTCAGCTGGCAGCCATTTCAGTACAGTAGAATGACACTGCATCATAGGGTAGTTCCAAGGAGTATTCAGTGGGAAAGTGGCAGCCACCATGCAAAGAGGGAGAAAAGCCACTGAGGTTTGGCTCACAGCCATGAAAATTACATTCCCTTGACAAAAAAAAACCCTGCCCTCAACCCCACTTTTGCAGCCTGCAAATGGGACACCGAAGTGTTTTGGTTGAACCAGTTCAAAGCACTTCCGTCCCACCTCTCAACAGAATATTTTCGAGGCCGCTTTCAACATACAGTTGAAACAAAAATTGAGGAATTAAAAACACCTTTTCTAACAGCAGTCACTCTCTTTGGAAGTTGATCTAAAGCCTGAAAGGTCTGGGAAGGTAATATTTTAGTCCAGTGTCTGAAAGCGATCAGGTTTGGTGTCAGGCATCACTGAAGTGCTGCCGCTATTTAAAAAACAAAAAAAAAGCCCTATTCATAGGTAGCCTCACCCCTCTCTTTCCTTGGGGGCGGCATATATGATGATGATCTTGGCACCTGGGTAGGTTTATGCAGAAGCAGGTGGCCTTTGGGGCCTGAGCTACCAGAATGTGTATGTTAGAACTTGGGCATAGCTCCGTACAACCGTGCCCGTCAAAATGTTGTGTATTGCCTCCAGACTTGCAGTGCTGCTTGTAAAGTCTGTCTAATGCCCAATCACCTCTCCAGCATCTTTTAAGGAGCAATCCCTCCATATAATACCTTTCTTTGTTGTCATGTTGGTGTGTTTGGCATTAAACCCAGAAGGAGGACAGGCAGCATTGCAAAGGGGAAACTTTTTTTTTTCTGCGGGCTGTTAGCATGCAGCTGGGGCAGCCACTCCCTTCTCTGTGCTGTAGAATGAACTGTAGATGCCTGCATTGTGAGGTGTTCCTTTCTACATCCTCTTTTTCCAAACCATTGTTGAAGGGGTGGATGGGAGTGCTGTGCTTTTGAGCCTTTCCTGCCAAGACAAGGCAACCTTAGTCCTGCTTGAGCCAGCGTCTCTCTTCCTCCCTCTTCCAGTTGGGTGGGGATGGACAGAGCACTCTCTTGAACCCCACCCTTGGCGTGAGTCTTCTGTTTTACTTGATCACTCACCTGGCTGGCTTTTGGTTCCCTCTTAGGTGATGAGCTCAACCAACGGGGAACTGAACACAGATGACCCAACTGCCGGCCACTCCAATGCCCCCATCACCGCCCCTGCTGAAGTTGAGGTGGCAGATGACACAAAGTGAGTATCCCCCTCCCCAAGGTGCTGCTAGCTGGGTGTCGGCCTGTAGTACCGTTGCCGGGCCAAGGAGATTCAGGCTGGCGATCACCACCCCGGTACACCCCAAAAACACCCCGGTTTTTGGCCGGTACAGCAAGTCCTCACTTAAAGTTGTCGATAGGTTCTTGGATACGGCAACTTTAAGCAAAATGACTTATAACAAAACCAAGTTCACAATAGGCTAGTGGTTCCCAAACTGAGCTGTGGCTCCCTGGGGAGCTGCAGAATCCTTGCAAAAAGCCTGCCACCCTAAACAAAGTATAGGACTGTAGCCCCAATGGGGAACCATGGCCAATGGCCAAGTAGGTCAAGGGAGCTGCCAGTCAAAGACCCAAAACACTTCGAATATTAAACATTGAAATAAATATGAGCTTTCTGAGCTGGAGAAAACCCCATAAAGACATGGGGAGACTGCACACTCAGACATTAGCCACGGCCAAGAATTGATTTTTTCTCTCTCACCACCTTAAAACAAAACTACTTGCAACAAAACAACTTTAAGTGAGGACTTGCTGTATGTTAACACCTGCAATCATGGGACGGAGCATCTCTTTCTTGCACACTTCTAGTACTTAAACCAGTTTGCCATTCTAATTTCCAACATGCCTAGGCTTTCACTATCTAACTATCAAGGGTAATACTTTATGGGCAGAAGATTTAGCCGAGAGGGT
This sequence comes from Lerista edwardsae, assembly GCA_029204185.1. Taxonomy (NCBI): domain Eukaryota; kingdom Metazoa; phylum Chordata; class Lepidosauria; order Squamata; family Scincidae; genus Lerista; species Lerista edwardsae. The sequence continues at coordinate 3,513,553 of JAJKFI010000116.1, forward strand.
TAATGCCTCCGTTTGCCTGAAGATACAGCTGAAGATCTCAAGGTCGTGAGCTCGGGACTGCCAGAAGTCTCTGTGAGCGGCAGACCTTGCAACTGCGGCTGATTAGAAGCTGAGCTCCAGCTGCCTCGTGCGAGGAGGAGTGTGCTGAGAGTCAGCTGCGTCTCTGGTGAGAGCAGGGAAGCATCAGCCAGCAGAAGACAGACGGGTGGCTAAAGAAAGAAGGCTAAATCCAGAAAGGAAGATGTGAATGTGTGTAGTTCTTGAAAGATAGAACATTCTGTAAATTGTAAAAACCTTCGGGTTTATGAATAAAGTCTGCCCATGTAAACCGCCTTGAATTACAGTCACTAGACTGAGAAATCTAGTGATCTTAAGAAAGGCGGTATATAAATACATGCATTATTATTATTATTATTATTATTATTATTATTATTATTATTTAATACTGCTCTGCACGGAGATTTGTGGTCGTTGGTCATTTTCACCATGTCCAGAAGTTCAGTTGGAGTGCAACGTTAGTCTTCATCTCTGTGCCTTTAACGCCCTATACAAAAGAAGTACCAAATCTTTACCAGGTTTTTCCCTGCCGCAAGTCCTAAGGTTTCCATACGCCAGATGTGATGCGTGTGTGCATAATTTTTCTGCTGCAAATTAAAGGAGTCTGCCTTCTAAAATTCCATTTGGTGCTTGCCCTTTGCAGGTGCTGCTGTTTCTTCAAGAGAAGGAAGAGGAAAACCATTCAGCGCCACAAGTGAGGCTCCCATGGGGAAAATACCAGGATCCGTTGTTTGAACTGTATTTTTTTCCTTTCACTTCCTGGCCATGGATTAATGGATCTGGGTTCAGATGGGGAATGGGCTCCCCCCCCCTCATTTTGCTGGGGGTGGGTGGCCATGAGCCACTTGTGACTTGGCTCAGAGGCATGCCCAGGAGGACATCCCTCGTGGCCTGCATTTTCTTCTTCCTGAGAGACTCGAAACGGGGGGCGTTTACATTTAAAAGAAAAGAACAGCACACTGGCCTTCTGCTGAAGTGTCTGCATCGTCCGTGTTGTCCAGTCCACAGAAAAGCATTAACTATTTATGCAGCAGTCCACACTTGTAGATTATTTTTTCTTTCTTCTCCTCCCTCCCCCTTTGGTTTCATTGAATAGTTTTGTTTTTTGGAAGAGAACAGGGATCAATCTTACACGTTACCTTAGAAGCGACAGTTTTGAGAACAGCAGCCACAAAGGATATTGTTGGGTTTTGGCTGGGTCTTTTTTTTCATCCTTCCTGTCACTCTTGTGTGTGCGTCTGTCTCTTAATTTAAAAAAAATGCATCTCGGTCTTGGTGCCTGAGCTGGGGGAGGGGGGACTCTCCTTTTTATAGCAGTGCATCAATTTGTGTTTGGTTTTTTTCGCTATTGCTTTTTAAGGATCTCCTGTTCTTGGTTTCCTTGCTGCTTCAGCGTCCCTTAGATTCCGCCACTCTTCTCTGTTCCCCCCCCCCCCCGGTTCAGTGTCTTGGTTGGAGGTTATCTCTCTTTGAGCATGGCAGGGGAACACAGTGGGATGTGCGTGCACGTCAGGAGGGTGGGAGGGGGGCTTGTTTACACGTTTTCTTTTTCATTTCTCAGTGCACTTTTTCGTAGCAATACAAGCAGCATCTGCATCTTGAAGTTTGTTTTTAGAGATCTTTTTGGGGAGAGGGGTTAAAATTAAGAGCCCCTTCCCGCTGGGTAAGGGAAGACAAGGGGAAAGTCTTGGATCTCAGGAATGGCTGGTGGCCAAGCATGACCCCAAAGCCGGACCCTTGCCCACCTTCCAATAGTAGATAATTTTGGGCCTGGGAGAATGAATTGCCATAACCAAAGCAAGATCTAAGTGGATGTTGGGAAATACATAAGATCATTTTACAGGGGCTAACTGATGCTGAGGGGCAGACTGACTATTTGTATTGGGGATCTGATGGTGGCTTCTGGGCCAATTTGCTGGTTACTTCCTTCTCCAGGCAAATGTCACTGAAATCAATTGACAGATGGTGGTTAATACTCTGTATGAACACCCAGGCTGAGTGTATTCATGTGAGGACAATCCATTCCCTTCTTGATATATTCTTTTTTTTAATCCCCCTTCTCCATTTAAGATTTTGGGGCTCTAAACTCACAAAGGGAACATTGCAGCTGCTCTCCATGCATTACTCACAGTAGAAACCAGCAGAAGGTTTAGCTCTCTGTGACAGCAGATCTTGTTAAAAACCAAAATGTACATAAAATGTATTTTTTGTTCGGGGAAGAAAAGAGAGAGAGAGAATAGCATCTGTCCCTTTTGCTGTGGGGGAGAAAAATAGACTTGCAAGAATTGATCTGATATAGAGTAGTTCAGATTTTTGTGCCGTTGAGGTCAAGTTCAAAAGTACTGAGCTTTGCAAACAGCTTGAAAGTCAGTGAAATCATTCAGTGTTAACAGTGCAAGGGGGTGTACTGTGCTTGGCACCACACATGGGTAGGCTGTGGCTTAGTTCTGCACGTGCTATCTGGCATCCATATTGTCTACATCTGTGCTCCTTCCATTCCCTGGGTCTTCTCCATGCATTGGCTAGAGTCTGAGCAACACCTGAACCCCTGGGTCATTTTCCCTTTGATGGCTGCAAGCTGCAGCTATCACGTGCATTCAAATTGCAGAAATGGGAAGGAGAAGGTTGCTGCTTTATAGATCTATTTTTATACAAGGGAGGAACAGTTCCATAGTACTAGCATGTTTTGGGTTTCCCCCCCCCCCTATGTTGCAGTCATGGCCCTTGTAATGTTGGGGAATGACCAGCTTGTAGTTGGGAGACAGCTGTATTTGGGAGTTGGGATGGGGGATGGGGAGCACTTTGGTCTCTGCTGAAGTTAACAGCACTGTGTTTTGAGAGTGTGTGGAGAAATGGAGCTGCACTGGAATAAAAGTGTGAACCTGTTTTTTTTGGGAATACACTGCACCCCACCAGTGCTACATTGTTTCTACTCAGCTTTCTGCATCCCTCACATTCACATGGAACAGTCTCTCTCTGCCCTGCTCCGAGTCTCCAGACTTACACCGTTCACTTTATAGAGCTAAATTTGAACCGAGCCCTCTGCTGCTGTGGGTTTACAGTCCCAACCTCTCATGATTGTGGGCAGAACCTCCTCACCTGCAGATATTGTATTGAATGATGCATTGAAAGCTTGTATTGTATGTATTTCTCTCTTCTTTCCCTTCCCTCCAATATTGAAATAGCTGGCACTTGTTGAATGTTATATTTTAAAGATGGACAAGAGCAGCTTCCTATGTGGGTTATAACCCTTGCCCCCTTTATCTGACTGAATGTTCTATCAAGGTGGGGAGAGTGTCTTATCGGAGTAGTGTCTCACAGTTACTGGTCTTCGTTTCAAACTTCAAAACGGTGCCTCTGCCCTGCTAAAAAGAACCAAGATTGGGAGGGGGGGGGAAGGAAGAAACGTGCTGGGAATGGCCTTGATCCCAGTGATTTCCACAAAAATAGGATTGCTTAGGTATTTGCAATGTTTGAGCTTGTTTTCCCAAATGATGCAAATGGGGGGGGGGGAATCAAACAGCCTTAAATGTTGTGCTGGAAAAATGTTCCAGTCCCAGGAAGGTGTAAAAGAAAAAATTTTTAAAAATTAAAATGTTTATGTAAGGGTGCATGAGTGTGCTTGGACTACCGCTTGCAATGTGGGTTTTCTATTTTTATTTTAATGGAAAGTTTTAAGGAACAATTAAGTGAGCAAACTAGTACATCAGTGAGTGAAACCTTGATATACACACAAAACACATGTTGTTCCCTGGTCTTTATCGGGTGTAAGCTTTGGCCCACGTTGTCTAGCTTGCATCAAAATGAATCTTGCAGACTATTTTTTTTATTTTTGTGTAACAAAAAAACCAGGTAACTGAGTCTGAATAGAAATGAAATTTGCCCTGGTGTAGCTCCAAAGCAGAAGAGAGAGTGTTGCATTGTGAGTTTTAGTTACTGCTTTAAAAAACAATGTACACAGGTAATGGCGTGTAAGTTTCTCTGAAGCTTCCTTGAAGCCATAGAATTTAGGGGCTTTTTTAAAAAATCAAAAAGGAGAAAAAACCCTGAAAAACCAAAAATTAAAAAAAAACTTTAAAAATAATGGTGCCAGGATGTTTCTTTGTGTGAGGGGGACAGAAAGAGATGTAACAGGGAAACTTGAGTTGCCAGATCACATATCACATCAGTATAGTTCTAGAAGCACATTGCAAGGGGTAACCTTTTGTGTGGAAAATGGAAGAAAAGCATCCCTGTTGGTTCATATTGAAGCTTCAGTTACCCCAGGTTCTCAATTCTAACATTGTCTGGTCAGATGATTCTGGGACACTAAGAAATAGGGCCCAGAGATGTATATGCCATCACCTTCTGGTTTGGAGAGGTACATTGCATCTGTGGATGGAAGTTCCATTTTAGATCTCAAATGAAACTTGATCTAAGCATGATTGTGTTCAGTCATACCAGAGGCACCCAGGTTCCAGCATTCTGTTTGCAACAGCCTTAGCTTCTAGCAGTGGGTGTTCTGACAGACATTGAGTCCTGCTAAATCAGACTAGTATCTAGTACAGTGATGGCAAACCTATGATACACATATCAAAGGGGGGACATGCCAGCATTCACCACTGCCCAGCAACAACAAAGAGCTGCTGGCCAGCACTTCTAGCATGTCACTACTCTGCCCTGGAAACTATGGAAGTCCAAGGTACACATGGCCATCATCTTGGTTTTCCCCCTTCTGTTCACTTTCGCACCCTCTTATCCTCTCCTACATGCTTGTAGCTCTGGTTGCCATTGCTATGGACATGCCAGAGGCTTCCCACCTTTTCTCCCCGCTCAATCCTGCTGAGCAAAGAGAAGCTGTACAGAAGAGGGAAAAAGCTGTACAAGATGCTCTGGTAAGTAAAGGGAGGTTGGGATGCCTCTGTTCCCCTTCCTAAGTCACAGGGGGAGGCTGCCTGCTTATCTACCTATCTATGGGACTCTGTGCGCAGCCTCTCTTCCCCAGGGCTTCTGTTTGAAGTGAACAGAGACAGCAAGTGCTTCTCAGTGCCTGCTACTCCTGTTCATTTTAGAGAGAAGCACCATGATGGAGGAAGAGAGGCTGTGTACCGAGCTCAAGTAAGTAAAGGGAAAATGGGGTTGGGAGGGCCTAAGCATTGGCATATTACGTATAATTGGATTGTTTTTTAAAAATCAATGTAAATTGTTTCTTTTAGCAGCATCAAGTTAGGTATTTTCTGAATTTTTGGTATGCTGAGTCAAAAGGTTTGCCCTCACAGATCTAATATCTTGTTTCAAACAGTAGACAAGCACATGGTTCTAGAAAGCATGGCCTAAAAAAGGGTGCTACACCCAGCTCCCCTTTGTCCCTCTACAGGCAGGAGATTGGTTAGGGCTTGTTTTAACAAGTCTACCCTGAGAGAGAAAAAGTAGAGGGTTTTTTGGTCACCTACACTTCTATCCCTTCATGTTTGCATCATTGTCTTCAGTCTAGCCTGTTTCAACACATGACCATCTGTTCTATTATTTAGGCCAGTGGTATTCAAAGTGGTGGGTTGTGACCTACCACTGAACCATAAAAACATCTGTGATTGACCTTGAACCAGAAGTGAGCGCCATCACCAAAATGGAGTTTTCTACAGCACACGGAGGATTGTGCAGGGGGCTGCAAGCATCCAGGAGCCTCCGGAAGGCTTCATGCAGCCCCCAGGTATGTCGCCATGCCCCTGGGTCCCTGCGATCACTGTCTGAATACCACTGATTTAGGCAATGGAAAAGCTGGTCCCACCCATACTACCTTGCTTATGTACAGCTAAGTCATAGAAAGGAACTGGCCTGTGCACACACACCCCAAGCTTCTCTTACAGCAATGGAACCAGCACCTAGGCCATCTTCCACTATCCCATAGTGCCACTGAGTGTACTAGACCAGCTTCTGCAGTTATCGGAGTGCAGGGACTGTGTTAGGCAAGTGCCAAATTACATTCAGTTCTAGCTCATGACAACAGGAGTAGGATTTCAAGGATTCTTTGTGGTGTCACTTGAGCATATAAACTGCCCTCTCTGGAAATCAGATCCTTGGGTCTATTTAGCTCAGCTCTTCAGTGTTTCAGATGGTCTTTTAGTCCTACCTGGATTATAGTTGGAACCTTCTGAGCCTAGCAAAGCTCACAATGAAGCATACCTTGCTACAGTTGCTGTTCCTTGCAACAGAATTCCAGTAGCCTTTAAAGTGCAGAAGCTAATTTTTGGAGCACCATTCCAATACTCCTTGTAAGGCTGCCCAGATTTCCCAGTCTTTTGCCATTAGCACCACTGCAGTACTCAATTACTTAAAGGCTCCCCAGCCCCCAGCTTGACACTCTCTGAAAATAGTCAAAGCGATTTCCACCAGATTGCAGCATTACCTGTTTGCTGCTACCCCAGTCACATTCCTCTGACCCTTAAAACATCAAGAAACTCATTACATAAAGACACTCCAGCTGCCTTTATTGATTTCCTATTTACAAATCAAAAGCAGAAAGGAAAGAGTGTGTGTAACAGCATCGAATACATTCACTAGATCTGTTATAGAGCACAAACAAGCTCCTGGAAACCTGCTGGGACAGAAGGGTGCTGTTCTACAGTTAAGGCCAGGCCCAGTCAACGGCAGGTTAAGAGCACTGGCCTCATTAGGGTCCAAGATGATGAATTATGCAGAACACTTCCCTCCAAGTAGTCACGTGCACACACACACCCAAAGACAGTTCTATAATTAAGAGGTGGGATTTTAAAAGGAGGCTTGCATAAGTAGTTTTGGCCATTTTTATTCAGAAGCAGGGATTACTAACAGCCTGCCACTGCCAATACACAGCCTGTAGATGTGTTTGGAACCCATACAGTGATTATCTTTCAACCTATATACAGAAAGAAAGGGGCTATGTACACAGCTTAGGAAACATACATCTTGGTGGAGGGGACAGAAGGAGTTGAAGGAGAGAGCAGAGTGAGTTGCCCTTTGTAGGGAATGCATAAGCAAAGCTAAATGTATTCCAAGGGAGGGCACAGGAGCTGCACCATCATCAATAAAGGTTTTTGTGTACAGATTTAGGGGGAGAAGAGGTCATAGTAAGACAAAAATGGACCCACTATTTTTACTGGCCATAGCACTGTGCACAAGCACTGTGCACAGAAAACATTCCTGGGCTCAGGCTGGCACACAATGATCACATGAAGGTGCACTATCCAAAAGCACCAGCATTTGCTCCAAGGGCAGAGGATGATTAGCAATTAATACTAGGTTGAAGCAATCATTTTCTACAGAGGGCACATCCACACAACAAATTTAAACCAATCGGGACTTTAGAAAACGTCATTTGCTAGTGAAAGGAAAGCATTGATTCTTAAAGAATGTCTATCCTTCAGAAAACTTCCTTGGCCAGGCCCTATGCCAGATAAAACTAGCTTGTTCTTGGAGCATAAACAAAGCCTCAGAACAGCAGAAAGTTAGTTGGGAGCAATTCAGACATTTCATACTTCAGCAAAGAGAGACCTCCTATGCAAGCAGCTTGAGAAAACTCCCATTTGTGAACATGCCCAAACAGATATTTGTTTTCCGGTAAACGTGCTATTTCCAGTTATCAGGACTGGGAACTGTTCTTGGAAAAAGCCACTCTATTCTTCTGCACAGAATCCAGAATAGATTCCAAAGCCTGCCAAAATAGTGCTCAGTCTTGAGCAGAGGCCACGTGTCCATGGAGGTGGAATGGTCAGGTATGGAATCTGTCCCATTGCACTGGGACATCAACCACAGGGCAACTTCACAGTAAGAGTGTGTGAAAGGGAAAATCAGGATGAGTTCTGCTTCTAAAACTGGTAGCAGCAACCCAAGAAGGTCCACTCATAACTTTCTATTTCTAGACAAAAAAGCACATTGCCACATTAATAGCTTTTAACAAAATCTTCCAATCCTTCCCAGGTTTAATATTCTCAATGTATGCTAAAGGGAGACAAGCATGAAAAAATAGCACTAACCAACAGCAAGTTTTGCAGCTTGCTCCGTGAAGGAGGGAAAGAATAAGAAGGCCCTCTTAACAGAAGCTATACTTGGCAAATAAGGAATTACATTCCTAATTCCACAGTTAAAGCTTCTAGCTTGCACTGCTGTGTTTTGTGAGGCACTGTGACTGATGTTGAGCCAAAGCACAACTAGTGAAGGTGAAAAAAGAAACCAGCTTTGAAGAGGGAAGAATCTGCCCAATGCCAAAAATGGTACCAACAGAGTTTCTTAGAATATCTAGGACACTTGCTACAGCAGCCTGAAGACAGCCTACTGCTTCTGTCCATACAAACAGACACATTTATAGTTTGAGAAGTTCCAAACAGAAGGGGACTATTTATACAAGGACAAACAAAAACAGAAGTTTTCAGAACTTCTGTATATCATAACCTCCATGCAAGAATTGGGAGTTCTGCAAAACCAGATCAGGACCACCTTCTCACCCCACTCCCTCTTGCCCACACAAACACAGCACTAGCTTGTTAAAATGATGCACAGTGAAGGAGAGAGGAAAAACAGTTGGAGGGTAAAATGCATTGTTAAGTTGCATTAGATTAGCAGCAGCAGAAAACACACTGAGGATCAGAGTCCAGGGACTTTGGAAGCTTCTCTTATCATTAGTTCAAAAGGCTGTAACTTGCCTCTTGGCAAAGGCTCTTTCAGTCACCCTTTAGAGAGCATTTAGCAAATCTATATCCACAGGGGACAAGCAAGGTAGCAAAAACAGACCTTAAGGGCTGATTTACTAGCTCTTGAAGGCTGGATTGGCCTTCATCCCGTCAGAGTATTCTCTGAGCAAGTTAACCTACATGAAACGAGGCAGCAAAAGCAGACCTGTAAGGACTGATTTCTTGGCTCGATTTACAAGTTTCCCCTTAACTCCACCCATCAGACCAGAAATACAAGATGGTTTGCAACATCAGTTCAACATCAAGGATTGTCTTGAAACACTGCTTGTGTCATCCAAGAAATTTGTGCTCAAAAAGCAAGCCATCTCTCTTGGCTGTACTCTTTCCTGGTCATATGGAAGGTGGCAGGTGCACTGTGAGAAAGCTTTGCCACTACGGCAACACTTGCCTGACCATTATCTGAACTCTCTCCTCCTACCCTCCAACCCGACAGCATGCAGAGAAGAGGAGGGCATTTCTTCAGTGGGGATTGTCTCCTCGCAAAATGATTTTACCACTGCCACCAGAATGGCTGGATGTAAAAGCAGCTACATTCATTGCAATAAGAGAATAGTCAGGTTGGATTTCCAAGACAAAATGGAAGGCATAGCTAGCCCCAGCCAAATAAGGCCAGTCAACATCTCATCTGTGGGCCTCCTGTATCATCCACACATCGTATGCGCAAACTGTAGCGTCCACCCAAATGAATCCCTCTGGCTAGCACACCTCCCGTTTGGCATGGTGGGACAGGAGCCAGTGATCTTAAGCTTGGAAGGGCGCATGAGGAGCAGGGAGAAGCGGCATGCCCATCCAATGGCAGATTCCAATTATTCCTATGTGTAGAAGATAATTTCCGGGATCTGTCCATCCTCCACAGAGGTACCATTGTTGTTGCCAGCCGCATAGCAGAAAGTGAAACAGGTCTTGGCACCTGTTGTCGGTGACTCGTGGATCACTTTACGCAGCCCTTTGGTTCCGTAGTGGGAATCTGGGCCCTGTGTGTGCAATCAAAGAAAAAGGATGTATTTTTGCAACCCAAGCAACAAAGGGTTGCGATCCTTTCTGGCCTGGTCTAGCCACAAGAGAGTATGCTGTGCATCCTGGGCAAACCTCAAGCTGACAGGATTTATTTTGGCTTTTTGCTAGAACCCCAAAAACCAACTAACTGGAGTCACATGCTAAGCAGTGGCTCAGCATGAGCAAGGATAAACTGGGGGTGCAATCCTAACCTGGAGTGTCGCAAATGCAGACACTCCAAATGCAGGCACAGGAGTGTCTAAGTGTGTTTAGCGCACGTCTATGTGCCATCCTCTCTGATTCCAAGAGTGGAGCAAACACACTTTACAGCACATTTGCAACACTCCTGGGACGTGTTGGCCTAACTCCTGGTTAGGATTGCAGTCAGAGTTAAGGAACTGAGCCCAAGAATCTGTTGCAAGTACCAAAACCGAGTTCATAATCCTTTCATACTAACGTCTACTCCTGGCTTTCACACTAACGTTCATTCCAGTAGCATCCTGCTGCTGCCCCCTCCCCACAAAACATACCTGCAGTAGTCTAAAAATGGGTTCAAACAAAATTGCTTTCCTCAGGGCTAACTCCTCCATTGCATTCATAAAGGACAGGGAGGCAGACACACACACACACACACACACACACACACACCTTCAATGTTGCACAGGCTGTGTAGCTGACGGTGGGGAGGATCTCAACTGGCTCCTTAAACATAACACGGAAGGTGTTGGAGGATCCATCACAGCTGAATCCTGTGTCGTTCTGGCCCAGGACTGTATTGCTGTCTGTGTGAATAATCTGAAAAGGGGGACCAATTCCAAAAAAACAAAAAAAGAAGAGGAATCAATGCTGGTGCAGCTCTTTTCTCCCCTGTATATGAACATAGAAAGCTGCCTGACAGTTCATTCAGTCCACTACAGCCTCTTCTGACTGAAGGCAGCTCTCCAAGGGCTCAGAAGGGCCTTGCCCAGCACTTTGAGCACTGAAATCATTGTAACTCGATGCTGGAGACTGAACCTGGGACCATGCAGAGCAGGTGCTCCACTCCTGAGCTATGTTCCTATCCTAATCTTTAGGCTAAGCAAGACTAGAAGGGAAGACCTGGCCTGGCTCTACTACAGACTGAGCAAGTTCCAGCCTTTCAGCTCCCCTTCCTTGCCTTTATGGTCCACTGCAGGAGCTGCTGCCTGGAAGGCGGTTGCCAAACCGAACAGTGATGGGGAAGACCAAGTAAGAGGACAGGAAATTCTGCCTCAAAACACCTGGCACCATCAGGAAATCACCTTATTCATTCACCTGCTTTATTATAATAGGGTTGTGGGGTGTGTTCTGAAATTAATTTGGGACTATAAAGCAGGACATAAAAGTGCATTTGTCCTGAAGAAAAATAAGAACAAATTAGGTTAGGTTATTGTTAGAACCGTCAGCTGATTTTTCTTGTCTGCTTTAACAGGGAAATTGTTTTCTAACATCCAGCTACTGAGGAGCTCATTTTTCCATTCTCACACACACGATCGTGATTTTGCTTGCTTTTCAGTCGCAGGATTATCTCAGTGGTGGTTTTCTACTGTCATCCAGATGGATAATACATGTTATCCAAACACTTATGAAAATGGGGACGTTTCTGTGTTAACGAGATTTAGTGAAAGCATCTGAATATTTTACACTTGATGCCCCTCATCCCTCTTACCCACATGCACATAAATGGAAGTCTGCGAAAGTGTTTTACCTGGATGTTTACTTGATAATCCGTTGGGCCATGTATTGAGCCATACAACCCAAAGCCAACTATAAATATCCTCTTGTTGACAGAGAACCTGGTAAAGGAGATACATTAAACAGAAAGCTGGTAACATCACAGAAACAACAGTTGTGTAGACTAGAGCCTCCCACATCTACAGTGGTCCTCCTCAGACTGGAACTAAAAATATGACAGCAGTGCTTCTGGACCAGACTAAAGGGTCCAGCTAGTTCAGCCCTATGTTTCCCATAGTGGGAAACCATGTGCCTTCAGGCCTGTATGGGGTATGAAGGCAACAGCCACCTCCCCTGGTTATGTACCAGCAACTGGGATTAAGGGGCATACTGAACTAGAAGGTTCCATCTAGTTATCACGACCATCAATGAACCCTTTCTTCCATGCCACCATTTCAAAATAAAATTGAACAGCATATGACTGATAATGCTCATCCTCATGAAGGGGCCTAACACAGGGGAGGGGGAGAGATTAGTTAAACAGGGGTCTGCAAGCATTTAATGGGCAGATCAAGCAACTCAAGCTTGATTATTAATTCAATTAATTGGTGACCATTAATTTTGGGGGTGATGACCACAGCCAATTTTCATCAGCAGGGCTGCAATATAAGGTGAACTGTTTCTTTCTGCGGGGCAGGGAGCAGTAAAAACCAAGTCAAAATTATGGACCACTATCTGTTCAGGAACATTGCCCCTTTTCAACTGGCTCAGAGGCTGAGGTTGATGAAGCAGCACTGGAAAGCCAACCTGATCCGGTCGCTGGTCCCACTGTATCCCCAGCGGCTCTCCACTTGTTGGAAGCGGTTGATGCTGCATTCCTTCCCTCGCAAGCAGCAGCGGGGGCGGTCAATGAACTCCACCCGTGGCTTGGGGTTGACAGTGAAGTGGAGGAACAGACTGACCACTTCACGGTCAGTGAGGATACCTGACTGAGCCGGCCCTGGAGAAGGCAGCAGAAGACAGTGGCAGTTCTCAGCATTAATTAACGTTCTATTTATGTATGAACTTGCGCAGGGCAGCATGCACAGTCTTTCTTCCTCCACCCCATATTAATCAAAGCAGCCCTGTGAGGTAGGTTAGAAAACCTTGTCATCCTGCTACATCAAAAAGCAGGAAAAAAAACAAACTCTCTTTGAGTTTCCAAAGCCAGCCTGACCAATCACATGGAGGAAACTTACAAAGCCCAAGCCTATTGGGCTAAACTGCAGGGGGAATGAGCCTTCCACCAGTGGAGACAGTCTTACAGCAATCTTAAGACCCTCTCTACCAGCACACTGCTGCACAACCAGTGGGAAGGCCAGAGTGGCCCTACATGCAGCAGCAGTTCAGAGAAGGCCCGCCGACCCAGGAAGACCACAGGGTCGGGGACAGGGGCAAATCAGGTCCAAGAAGTGGATGGGTTTGGCCTGAGCGGCATCCACCAAATCCAGACTCCCTTCTTGGATCCAATTCTCCAACCCGGGTCCATTTGGTCTTGCACCAGTGATTTCACTGGCACAGTTCTAAGTAAGCTTACCTCAGAGAAGGGAATGAATCTTCCCCTTACCCAGAGGAGACCTCCAGGACTGCCCCCCCAAGTAGGATGCCTTTTTGGTGTGGCTGAAATAGCGGGGAGGGGAAGGACAGGATTGGGATGTTAGCTAACCATGGAGAAACTTTTGATTTGTACGTTTCCAAGTGTGCCGAGAACAACTTCATAGGCATTGTCCCCAAAAGGGTGCAGAATGTCTGTTCCTAGGCATCTATGTGGCACGCCACAATAGTTTACCCTAGTTTACATTTGCAACATGGATGATTCTGCCTGAAGGAAGTGCTTAAAAAAAAAAGAAGTTGAAATCAAACCTGCAATTTTCTGCACCAATTTTCTGCAGATTGCAATCCAAAACGAATTTATTTGGAAATAAGTTCCTCTAGAATACATGGGCTTTATTTCCAGGAATATACTGTATTCCACATATTAGCTATGTGGAGGGACTTTTCTGTCTTAGCCTTTATACATTTTAAAAACCAGTGTGAAATTCAATTTGCATAAGCTGGAAGCTTAAAAGAGACAGCAAACACAAATACATTGTACAGATATTTAGACATTAACAGGGTCTATAGGGGTGTGTGGGCGTGCATCTCATGAGAAAAACCAAAATAGCTCTTGCCTGTGCATTTCCTGGGGAATGACTGCCTGTGGCTCAAACTAGCTCAGCCTTGCCAAAATCCACCATATGTATTTGTCTCACAACAGCACAATCTAAGTGCTGGCACATTTCTGGGCTGTGGAACACTCCGAAATACAGTATTTGTTCAGAAGGGAAGGTGTGACAGATTTCAATATGTTAAAATGAATTAACCCTGGACAGATTTTTTCAAATATTGCACTGGAATATTCACCTGAAGAATTATGGCTAATGGAGCGGCCAAGAAACAGAGCAACACCGAAGAGGATATTGGTAGAAGATCTAGAAGATCTCCACACTTATCTAGTCAGTGCTGTATCTATTCACTTCAGTAACAATGTTGGCTCTTTGCACTATTCACATGTGTGGAGCCCTTCATTCAAATGGGAGGTCCTGATTATACAATATGGAGCTGGCTTGTCTTGTGCAGTCAGTGTGGCTTTGCTACTGCCGGCCTTGTAGCCACAGAAAACGCTTAACCTGGGATGTGGGTTGACAGTACCAGTTTGGCTGACATCTGGCTCGATTAGAATAATAAGTCAAGAGAAAAACACCAGCACCCCTAGTGGTCAATCTCACCCAACATTTGATCCAACTGACCATGGCTGAGGAGAGGTTCTGGGGGCTAAGTGACATTTCTAACAGTTGGAGAAGCCAAGAAGAAAGGGAGACTCTTGATTCCCCTGAACCCCATAAAAAGGAGGGATGGATTGAGAGGTTGCATGCTTTGTTCCAGCACTTGCAAAGATACTAGTATGGTGTTATTATGCCCAAGGACTTTGGAGGTAAACAAAAACTGCCACATATGCAATTGTAGCTAGGGAAAATGTCTAGCCAATATGCATGAGGATTTTATTTATTTCATTTGCCTCCAGGTCAAGAACTGTTTTTTGGTCAAAAACTGGAAGTGCCTTTCCAAAGCCTGCTTGGGATCTATTCTCCCAGTTCTTGCAAAATGAAAAAAACGAAACTGACAGAGAAACGCTATGGAATCAAAAGGAACCACCATGCAAGATCACTTTTGTGCTGACAAAAGATTAATTCTGCTTTAGTTTCCTAGGAAGCTAGAAAAGGAGCATGTTATGCACACTTCTAACCCCCATCTTCAAGATGCTATCATTCCAGTTACCTGCAGCAAACTCTTCAATTGTCATCAAGGGGAAGCGGATCAGCGACAGTGCCTTGCCAAGGGCCTTCCGTTTGTTCTCTGGAATAACCTGCAGTTGCTGCCGCTGGCACTCAGCCTCTGACCACCGAACAACTGCATTGAAAAGCCGCACTTCCCGGATGCCTAGAGTGTCCCGCTCCAGGACAGCCACCAGTGTGTCTGCAAGACAATGACAGTGGTGTTAGCTGCAGGTTTTGTGCAATGGAGCAAACCAGGGGAAGGGGAGAGGCACTGGTTCTGCTCCTTGCTCTTTATCCAGGAAAGAAATGAACTCTGCAGGATTAGTGGCTTTCACGATGTTCTACCTTTGAAGAAATTTCTTCATGTCAATTCATCTGCTGAGAAAGCCTTGCATGAAAGAGGATTCCCATGCAAAAATATTCCGTATCAATGGATATGGGACACTACCCAGGGCTATTGGGCCTCACTGATTCACACTCAGACTGCACATCTAAGAACAAAGGAGCAAGCCTCTGGAACAGACCAAAGGTTGATCTAATCCAGTATCCTGTTTCCTACCAACATGCTTCAAGGAAGCCTATGAGCAGGGGATACATGTCTCAGCCCTTCCTTTTCCTTTGCTCCCTATACTATTCAGGGGTATTACTTCCTCTGTAAACAGAGGCTCCATTTAGAAAAAAAAATGGCTCAATGCCATTGATAGACCCTGCTGGATCAGACCAATGAGTCTACCTATTCCAGCATCCTGCATTCCAAAGCAACCAATCAGATGCCCCAAGGGAAGATCACAAGCAGAGCATGAAGGCAACACTCCCCTTGGCTGTGCTTTTCAGAGAAAAATTCATAGCAGCAAGCAGACTGTCTTTCAGAGATGTTTGCCCGCCATAAATGAAGCTCCCCTAGATAATTTGCAATCAATTTGCAAGAATGTCTGTCCTATAAGTGTAACAGAAGCAATGCAAAATGCTTTATCTCCCTTAAGTTAACCTAAAACAAAGAAATCTGGGAGGGAAAGCAGCCATGAGTTTGAGTGTCAGATGGCATTGAAAACGGATTCCTGGGCTGAGTGCTCAGAGATCTCTCATTCTTTCACTCTAAGGGCGCAATCCTAACCAACTTTCCAACACTGACATAGCTGTGCCAGTGGGCCATGTTCTGCATTCCGCAGTGGAGTAGTAGTCAGAGGTCTCAAGGTAAGGAAATGATTGTTCTCTTACCTCAGAGCTGCACTGCCCTTACCCCGGTACTGGGAAGTTGCTTAGGATTGCACTCTCAGTGTATGCCTACTCCCCTATGCCACTGTTTTGCTCCTTGCTTTGGCTGGTGAGCGATGAGGTTCAAAGCAGTTTTTGTCTAGCGCAGCATGTGTTTCTGCTAGGGCTAAGTTAGTGTGGCTGAATTTCTCCATCCATGTTTATATGGAGGGAGGGGAGGGAAAAATGCATGTAAGGCAAGCAAGGAGCCACCCCCACACTCACTGCATTCTTTCCAGAAGCTGCCAGCTCTGCCCACATACAGTCCAGTCTGCACTTGCCTCTGTTCTGTGTGGCTTAGAGGAATTTAGCAGCACAATCCAGCCATTTGTTGGCAACTGTTCATCTTTGTAAGACAATGGGTTTCGCAGCATTACTCTGGGTGACAGCAAGGACAGAACGTCCTCTCTGTCACCTGATGCAAAAGCCCAGCAAGGGGCACAGAGAGAAAACTTAGCTAGCATTAGTTCCGACAAACAGCAGATTAAGTGTTCCATCTGCATTTAGCAATGCCATGACAGACTACAGATGAAACTAAGCTTTCACGAAACTGAGAACTCCTCTGCACAAAAACGACCTGAAATCCATTAGCATTATCAATACCATTAAATGGTTTCTTCAAATAGAATGCAAGACACCATTCAATCCTGTAAGCCCCTGCCAGCAATCTGAAGTGACAGAGGCCAAGTGCCTGTGGACTGCCACAACCATCACTTATGAGAATTGGGGCCAAATTCCTGGGAGTAAAGAACTCCACGGTTGGGTGTACAAGTTGCTTAAAAACACCCACCCATCCCTAAAATCCTATATGAAGAATAGCTGGAAACCTGCATATGTTAGGTTAAAAGATAGAAATTGCATAAACAAATGTTGCATGATTTGGGGTGTTTGGGTAATGCAGGGATCCCATAACGTTTCAGGTCAAGGGCTACATTGTATATTTTACACATTTTCACGGGCTGAAAAAAATTCAGTTTTATAAATGAATGAATAAGTTTTCTTGGATCTTTTTTGTAACCAGCATGATGTGATTTAGAACAATAGAGAAATGTGACAATTACAATGGGTTAGTGTCTGCCCTCTATGCCTTTGAAATAGTGTTTTTGTTCTGCTGTTTTATTCTGATCTAAATACTCAACCTTCAATAGGTTTATCTTTTCTGTTAGTTATTTTACTTGTTTATTTTTTTAATAAATAAAATGATAATCTATTTTGCTTTCTATAGGGAGGAGTACAGAGCTAAGTCTTGCTTCCTGGCCCCTAGATAGTTTTTATTCAGCTACCTTTCTTGCTTCAGAGGTCATCAGCTGACATTGTGCTCATGTGTTTCAATCACAGGGGCTAGAAATGTAATTTTTTAAAACTGAAAACCAAGATTCTCAAGAAGCTGGCTTGTACTCTAGTATCATGCTCTCCGCTTTTTCTGTACTACCACACAGTCCACCTGACACACACAAAACAAGAGAGATACTTACCCAGGTCAATATCTGTAAACCCTTCTGCATTGATGGCATCAGAAGTATTCTTATCTATGTTCTCCAGGCAGAGGCTTGCCAGCTGGGGCTCATCAAAAAGTCTGGCCTAGGAAGCCGGAATCAACCAGCATGGAAAATAAGTGAGTCCATGGCAAAGGGTTAGTCTGGAGGTTTTCCACTGTTCCAACATACATTAGTACAGAACTACCTCCCTGACTCTCCAGCAATGGGAGGGCAAGATCATGTGTAGCAAAAGGGAATTCTGCATCTTTATACTCCACCTTATGAAACAGAATTTTCACAAGGTGGCTTACCAATTCACACACAATTAAGAACATAAGAACAGCCCTGCTGGATCAGGCCAAAGGCCCATCTAGTCCAGCTTCTTGTATCTCACAGCGGCCCCACCAGGTGCCCCAGGGAAGCATGAGACAAGAAGATGCTTGGATCCTGTTGCCACTCCCTTGCACCCAGTACTCAGAAGTAGCCTACTACTAATGTAAGGAGGTTGCACAATCCATCATTGCCTATAGCCCACGATGGACTTTTCTTCCAGAAATCTGTCCAATCCCCTCTTAAAGGCATCCAGACCAGATGCCATCACCACCTCAGATTAAGTAGCTGCTGGGTAAAAAAGTACTTCTTTTTATCTGTTTTAACTCTCCCAACCCTCAGTTTTAGCTGAGGTTTAGCTGATGCCCCCTGGTTCTGGTGTTTTGAGAGAGGGAAAAGAACATCCTTCTATCAACTCTATCCCTTCTGTGCATTATTTTGTATGTCTCAATCATGTCCCCTCTCAGGCGCCTTTTTTCTAGGCTGAAGAGCCCCAAACGCTGCAGTCTTTCTTCATAAGGGTGGTGCCCCAGCCCTGTAATCATTTTTGTTGCTCTCTTCTGCACCTTTTCCAGCTCCACTATGTCCTGTTTGAGGTGCGGCAACCAGAACTGTACTCAATATTCCAGGTGCGGCCTTACCATTGATTTGTACAATGGCATGATAATATTGGCTGTTTTATTCTCAACCCCTTTTTTAATGACCCCAAGCATGGAATTGGCCTTCTTAATTGCTGCTGCACACTGGGTCAATACCTTCATTGAATTGTCCACTAGCACCCCAAGATCGCTCTCTTGAGCTGTCACAGACAGCTCAGAAAAGCCTATAGGTGAAGTTTTGGTTTTTGGCCCCAATGTGCATCACTTTACACTTGTCTACGTTGAAACGTATCTGCCATTTGGCTGCCCATTCCCCCAACTTGGAGAGATCCTTCTGGAGCTCTTCACAATCCCCTCTGGTCTTCACCTCCCGGTGAAGTTTTGTGTCATCCGCAAACTTGGCCACCTCGCTGCTTATCCCTGTCTCCAGGTCATTTATGAACAAGTTGAAAAGCACCGGCACCAAGACAGATCCCTGGGGCACTCCGCTTTTCACCTCTCTCCATTGTGAAAATTGCCCATTGACCTCAACTCTCTGTTTCCTGGCCCTCAACCAATTCTGAATCCATAAGAGGACCTGCCCTCTTATTCCCTGACTGTGAAGTTTCTTCAGCAGCCTTTGGTGGGGGACTGTGTCAAACGCCTTCTGAAAATCCAGGTATATGATATCCACAGGTTCACCCACATCCACGTGCCTGTTGACCTTTTCAAAGAATTCCAAAGGTTTGTAATTGCAATAACATTTTAAGAGCTAGCAGATTTTAAGAACAATTGAGATTCATTTCTGTCAGTTTTTTACAGCAAGATTTAATCTTTCTCTGAATTGGGTGGAGAGGCAACTGGAAAGGAGTGAAGCAGCTCAAGGCTATAAATGTGGTAGAGAGGTCAAAACTTAATTATGTGGCGTGTGAAAAAGTGCTTGCAGCTTATCTGAGCATGGCCACAAGTAATATTCCCTGTAAGTGGTCTGCTCCACTGTGTGCCCCCCTTGCTTGCTGTTAGGGCAGGGTGTCTTCCAGCATTCAACAATGATGACAAACATAATCATTGACTTCCAGTTCAGCAGAGCTCCAAGATGCATGGCTGCGCAACTTAGGGGGAAAACAACAGCTACAAAAGAGATCGGTATTTAGGCAGGTTAGATTTCATGATGCAGCAGCATGCAGGCTAAAGAAACAACTTCTTAAAGATGAAAAGGCAGGGAGGGAACGACAACACCAGCCAACTCAGCGCAATGTTTTGAGGTGCTGTGTTCTGGTGGTTGCCTGTTTTGTCATCAGGATAGCTGATAGTAGAAAGCTACTGCCCAGCGAGTCTCTAAGGTGACAGCAGGAGGAGCTACCAACCAATAAGACCTGCCTCAGCTGTGCAGTACTATGGGGATTGCTCATTCCAACTTCCAAGCTTTTAGCTTTAAGAAGGAAACATGAGAATCACTGCACTGGGAGCATGCCATGGAAAACCGTCATAGCATAGCAGATGGTTGTCAACTTACAGAAGTAGGAATGGGGAAGTCATATGACTCCCCCCAACTAATTATTCACAAACTTGAGAGATACAAGACCTCACAGAAAAGGGTAGACAAGATCAACAGATTGAAAACTTACCTGTGTTAACAGCATGAATGCATTATCTGCTCTAAGATTTTTTTTTAGGAATTCCACACAATGAGCTTCGAGGGCGGGGACTGCATACTTTTTAGCGGTGTACAGAGTCGTCATTACAGTCTCTGGTCCGATCTGAACTTCATCTGAATAAAGAAACCTAGAAACAGAAAAGAGAGGGAAAAGGAAGATAAAACTTCTGTGACAAACCAGTGTTTTAACTAGAGAAGATGCAGCATTGGTATGGAACAAATTAGCTGCCATGTACAAAGGCATTCCTATGCCCACTAAACAGATTCGGCATTTGTACCCGATTCTGTTCTCCTCCAATAAACTCAGAAGAAGAAGCTTATTGTCTATTCATAAACAGATCTTTAAGGCAAAATAGCAGAAGTTTGGATGCTTCCATCCTCTTTCAGTGATCATGAGGTTTAAAAAACTTACAAACAGACCTCTTGAAGTGCTCCATGCTGGTCAGCACAGGTGGTTAAGATTCAGGATACACATCCTGAAGCCCTTTTAGAAACTGGAGCTCCATTTAGATTTGGTTTGAGTTTTTATAGATTATGACTTTCTTATCTTCCCACCTTCTTGACAAGCTTAGTGTGGATAATATCCAATGACATAATATGTATATATTTTAATTCACTCAAAGCAGTGTAAAACACAAGCTTTTCAAAAATTTAGGTGAATTTTTTTTAAATCTAAATTTAGGCAATCTTGGCATCAGAGTTACGTAATTCTTGAAAAGGAACATACTAGCTTTCCTTCATTAATCTTAGTTTCCATTTCTGAACACCTTATTACTTTGTACAATTCCTCTCTCGACTTCCACATTCATAAATTATTGCATGTTATCTGCCCTTACTCTAGGAGCTCAGGAAAGCACACACATTCTCAGAACTATCTTGTAAGGTACGTTATACTGAGAAGAGGTGACTGGTACAATGTTATCTAGTGACATTGAAAGGCTGAGTGAAGGAGTTCAATCTGGGTCTCCCCAATCCATTATTCCAAAAACCACAAGGCTCTAGATCTTTTAAGGTTACCCAGGGCTTTAAAATGTATCTATTACGTGGATTTATATCGCACCATTCTTAAACATAATAGTCAAATATGAGCACAAAACTAAAAGCAGTCCAAAATGCAATGTATTGTAGTAAATACATAATTAAAAACATAAGTTTAAACTACACAAAACTAAGGCTGCAATCATATCCACACTTACCTGGGAGTAAGCCCCACTAATAGTAACATGATTTACTTCCGAGTAGCCACACATAGGGTTGGTTAAGACATAACTCTTATGGTGATAAAGCATATTAAAAAGGGTTTGCAGAAGAGGGCAAAGGCATCCAAGCAGGTTTCCTTGGGGAGAGCATTCCACTGCAGTGGGTTTCCAAACTCAAACCTCAGGGAAGCAATACGTTTTGCACAGACAGCAACAAAAATGGCACGCTCTTTCTGCATTATAACCATATACACATTCAAAGCCCAAGTCAGTGCTTCAGAAGTCCTTGAAGCAACTCCTAAAGACAACTTGAAATAAATACTAGGGTACAAGTGCTCAGTGACTAGCAAGAAAAGAACCAGAAGAAGATTATAAACAGTAAGCAGACAGAGACAGAATTATAGAAATACTGGCTTGAAAAATCAAAGAAGTTTTCTTTACGGTCATGAGAATTAGAACCCTTTTTGTTTAAGTGAAAGGACGCAGTTGCTCCATTCACCCCCACATATGACAGATTGCTTTGGAAATTGCATTATTTCTGCAAAAAAGAAAGAAGCAGCTTACTTTAGCAAGGCGAGGAAAGCAGCTGGTTCCACATCAGGTAGTTCTATCTCAGTAGAAGTTGTGGCCATACCACCATTGAACATCGCGTCAAAGACGGCACTGCCCACAGCCAATACAAACCTGATATTAGAAAAACAAAAAACAAAAGAATCCTGCATTTACTTGATTCTAATTTGAGTCTCCATTCTTCCATTTGTTCTTTCAACTCCCTGTCCAGTCCCCAATAAGTTTTGCTATAACTATATTACACCGCATGATGCTCCAAGTTATCCTCCTCTTCCAGGTTTCTTGCACGCAGGTCACAACAGATTGTATATAAATCCCTGGGTATTTTTTTTCTTTAAATAAATCAGATTTAAAACTAGCTTTAAAAATGTGTGCACCCCAGGTGACCAAGAGTAGCCAGACTTTGAATCATGAGAGAATGACTTGGATTTCACTAGACCCCCTAAGCTCCACCCACCAACTGGATCCAAGCACAAAACAGTAACTTAAGGGAAGGACACAGACTTCAAACTAAGGAACAGACTGAACACATGCTCAGTCTCAGACTTTGTTCTCAACACTGTAAGTGAACTCACAGTCCTTTCCACACAAAAATTTATTCCTAATGCCTTCCCCAAACTTTCTTTATTTCAGCAGCCTAACTTTAAAAGAAGAAAAAAAAACCTTTTGTTACTATTGTCGAAAACACGGGAGACACCCTTGTTAAAATTTTTGCAGATCACTCAGAGATGTACTAGCATTCTACGTCCTGCCCAATCTTATACAACCCAGGTCCCAATCCTATCCAACTTTCCAGTGCAAATTCAGCCCCATGATATGGGAACAAATATTCTCCTACTTTGAGGAGGCTACTGTGACTGCTCCCTCCAATGCAGGATGCAGCACACACTCTATTTGACGGCTGCATCAGCACAGCAAAGTTGGATAGGATTGGACCCTCAAATTTAAAACAATCAAACTGAATATTTTACGAACATATTGAAATACACACTAAAAGTCTTAAAACTGATTGTATCAAAGACACAGAATTAACACAGAAAAGATGACTTTTTTCTATGTAAACAAATCAGGGATAAAATACACAACTTCTGAGATTAAGAATGATAAATTCAAAGCAATGTCATGTGTACTTTTATTGTGCAAATTCTGTATGACTATAAACCAAACATAGAGTAGGCGTTTCTTTTCCATGTAATGGAAACAAAAAACTCCATCCTGCCTTGCAACAACAAGCCCTGGTTTCTGAAAAAGTTGGGGGCCCTGACATGTAATCCCATTTATGCAGAAGTACAAGTGTGTTAATAGGGTGTAACAAATGTTTTAAAACTCATCTTTACATGTATAAAAAGACATATAAATAGAGCTGCCAAATAGAGTTTCTTTGCATTACACTTGCTTCCCAGGCAGTGCAACCCATCACCCCCCTTGGACCAACACAAGCCCCTTGCATCGGCCCAGCACTCTTGCAAACGTGCTGTAAAGCACATTCATGTAAGTACAAGTGGCGCAGGGCCAACGCAAGCAGCTGTGTTAGTCTTGCTCCACCAAAAGATGGGCGCAGGTAAGTCATCCCTGCACTGGCCGAGTTCAGCCAGCATAGGGGCTTTTCTGGGCAGGGGGGAAAGTAAGGGGGGAACAGGGCAGGGGGAGGAAGGAAGTCCCACCGGACGAGGCAGTCTGGGGAGAGGTGAGAAGATTGGATGTAGCCATTAGGCCACATCCAAACCCACTTCCCCAGGACTCACGGCCCCGATTTGGGCCACTGTGGCCTGCTTGCAGGTTCAGATCCAAGCAGGCCCATGGGGCGGCTGGCGCCTACCTTGGGGTAAGGGGACAAACATCCCCAGGCTCCGTGGAGGTTCTAGCGGCCTCCCAACCTGCACTGGATACAGCGCAGACCAGCTGGCCTGCCTGTTCCAGCATAGGTCAGGATTGTGCCCTTAAACACATAGATACACATTTTACAGTATAAAAGGTTTGCAGGCCGCACAGCCTGAGATTTTGGATGATGCTCTAGGGATTATTTATTGTTATAGATGGGCTGCTCTGGGCTCTCATAATAGTGGTTTACAATTAGAACATAAACACACTAAAATGTAGGACCTGTAAAACCAATAATAAAACGAACAATTGTAGCAGGGTAGTATAAATGGTCTGCCCTATACTTAGTCATAAATCTATATGCTTTAATTGTTGTACCAACCAACTTGTACACTGGAAACAAGATTTAAAACAATCTGCTCACAAATTTCACACATATATTTGAAACTCCTTCCTCCATGGAGAAGGATCTCCTAGCCCATCCCCCAAATTGAAGCCAGGGCACCTCTACCCTGTTTAACCATGCACAAATTAAATGACACAGGGTCAAGGTTATAGTAAGAAAGAAATAGTAAGAAATTTCTGGCACAGCACACAACTCTACAGCAAAGCCAAACCAAGCCCAGCTCAGCAGCAAGGACTGGTAGCAACTCTCAGGGAGCTTCTGTACACATGCTACGTGCATCATGACCACCGAACTACAGCACCACCCATAACTACCAGTGTAGACAAGGAATTATGGTGCATGGAATTACAGAGTCCTTAGTTGTGTGTTGCAAGAAAACTGGCCACAGCATCTTTGAACCTCCTGGGCATATCATGCTTTCAAGGCTCTCAGCTTCAAAATCCCTGCAATTCCTCTCGCTCACTTATCACCCCTAAATCCACCTTACTCCACAGCTCTCCCACTCTTCTGCTCAACAGCAGCCCAATCATAACCTCCCCAATACTGCAACTCCCACCCTCTAATCCAATCAGTCCCCGACCTCCTCATAGCCCAATGCATCTCACCCCCCCACCTTGCCCGATCCTGACAGTTCTACCCTCCCCCAGCCCTCTCCTTAGTCTTGTAGTTGTCAACCCAGCAGCAGAGCCCCTTAGCCTACAGTTCCTATGACACAGCCCCGTCCCTTACCCCAGAGCTCCACCCTTTATCATCTCAACCCCTCGCCATCCCTCTTACGGCCTCACCCCCACTTCATAGCTTCCCACCCCCTTAGCACATCCATCCGTCAAACAATCACCTGCTAGCCTCCAGCCTGTCTCAACCCTATAGCCCCCCACATTCGTTCCTCAAAGCCATGCACACCGCAAACCCCAATCCCATCCCTCCCCACTTCTTAGTCTGTCACCAGTGACCTCGCCCCACTCTCTCACAGTGACACCCCGACATCCCCTCCCAGCCACTCCAGACGCAATGGCAGCCGCCATCCACACTCTCGCAGCTCTGCTGAAGCCCACGCCCAAGCCACACACTTCGAAGACCCCCCCCCGGCCCACTCTCAGCCCAATCATCCCTCAATGACAGCCCCCAATCACCACCACCCACACCCACCCTCGCCCCATGGACTCCCCCCGTACACAGGCGAGGGCGACACCCGCCATGGCCTTCTCACCGGTGGGCGGGGATGCGCTGGGCTCCCGCACGGCCTTTGCCCACCAAGAAGTGGACGTCGCTCAGCACCTCGTTGTTGAAGAGGAAGGCGAAGCGCTCCTGCACCGTCGGCTTCGTCGCCTGCCAGTTGTAGGCCGGCTCCCGGCCCAGCGAGGAGGGCGAGGACGAAGAAGAAGACGGCGACGGGCAGGCCGGTGCGCAGGAGGGGGCCAGGGCCGCCGTCACCGGGGCAGGGGCCGCAGCCAACGGGTTCCCGCCACCGCCGCCGCCTGCTGCGCTGTGGTTGTGCGTCGGCCCTGAGGAGAAAGACGAGGCCTGAGGCGGAGGCGGCGAGAGCAGCAGGAGAGGCCCGCTGTTGGAGCAAGGAGGGGACGGTGGCGGCGGCGGCGGCGCGGGCGGAGGAGGGGGCGGAGGAGGCGGCCCGTTGCCCGCCGCCTGGGGGGGGCGACGGTGCCGAGGAGAACGTCGACGAAGAGAAGCTCCCGCCACCCGCGCCGCCGCTGCCGACGGGCCCGGCTCCGGCGGCCATCTTGCGCGGCGGCGGCGGCGGCGGCGGTTGAGGAGGGGC
The DNA here is from genome assembly GCA_029204185.1 of Lerista edwardsae. Classification (NCBI taxonomy): domain Eukaryota; kingdom Metazoa; phylum Chordata; class Lepidosauria; order Squamata; family Scincidae; genus Lerista; species Lerista edwardsae. The sequence continues at coordinate 3,539,429 of JAJKFI010000116.1, forward strand.
CGGTGGCAGGAGAAGGGGGCGGACGACGATGACAACGAGGAGGAGGCCCGAAGGCGGGGGAGAGGAGCGGCGAAAGCGGCGGCAGCAGCCGTCACAGCCGCGGCCCATGAGGGGAGAGGGGGACGTGGAGGAGCGGACGGAGGGGAGCCGGGTGGCGGCGTCCTGCCAGGCGACGGGAGACGCGGCGTCTGAGGGAGGGGCTGCCCTCCGCAGCAGCGGTAGCTGTAGTAGGAATGAAATGATGGGCGTGAGGGAGGTCTTTAAAATTGTTTCACATGTAATAATGTTCACGGAAGGAATTGTCCCGTTAGCTGCAGTCTTGACAGAAAAGACTCTGCTCATGATCGGAGGGAGTCGCAGCGCTCCCAAGAGCGCTAACGTACTCTTGAGGGGAGAGTGAGGGAACCGCTTCTATTGTTATCATTAAGAATATTTGCAGCCCCTTTACAACAACAACAACAACAACAACAACAGACAAAGAAACAAAAGGTTCCCAAAGCGGTATAAAGATAAAAGCCAGGCACTAAGCACGCAACTATATTCAGGTCTACTCAGATGTAAACCCCATTGAGCCCAATGGGATTTACTCCCGTGTAAGTGGGTATAGGATTGCAGCCTAAATGTCTCCCTAGCCCAAGTAAAGGGGGCTCACATTCTAAAAAGATGCAGAAGACCACCAGCTAACAGCCACTAGAAAAGACCCTGTGCTGAGGTGAAGAGGGACAGGTACTCTCCAGCTGCTAAATACAAGAGCACTTGGAGAAGTGCCTCCCCCGTTAGAAAGAGAGCTGTAAAGTGGGTTTTTTCGCCAGAGACCTTATTTATTTTAGACTTGTATACACCACCTTTACATCATCATAGTGCTGCCCAAGGCCGCTATAGTCATTTTTAAAATCCTGCTGTCTGATAGAAGAAGCCCTTCTTGTCTTCTCTCACCCCCAAGGAACTTAATCTTGAGGCAAATGGGGAATTTTTCTTATGAAGAGCTTTTAAATTATTCTGACTAGAAGGGGACTTTTTCCTTTTTTCTATAACTGGGTTTTGTTGCTTGTCTATATTTTTGTAGGTGGTGGTTTGTTATGAACCATTCAGTTTTTTCCATGGAACGGTATAAACATGAATATTCTTAGTAAGAGAAGTTTGTTATGCCTACCTAAGGTCCACATTGTATTGGGGGGAGAGAAGATGGCAGTATTATCCCTCCCCCTGCCCCCTACAACACCCTGTTCTTCCTCTCTGAGATGGGATGTCTTGCCTCTAGCAAACTAAGAAACTGAGCTACCTTCACAACCTCTGATTTTATTCTTTTAACTGGAATCAAGCCAGCCCTCTTACAGGGTAACCCCACGCTTGTCTACTCAGAAATATGGTTCTCGGAGTGCAGTGGAACTTTATCCCTGGTAAGCCTGTACTGTACATAGGTTTGCAGCTCTGGATCTGCATGTAGCTTGCTCTGACATGCTGAAGTTTAGCAACTAGCTTGACAGTATATTCAGAGCAAGGGGGTGTATTTGGGTACAGTACATTTATTATTGCTAGTGGATGACTACTAGTAGATAGATAATTAAAGGTGAGCTCAGTGTGCTTCCCCCCCCCCCCCCCCCCCCCCGTCCAGCAGCTGCCTCACGCACAAGGGAGGGAGCCAAGCTAAGAACGGGCTCCTTGTTATATCATGCAGGAGCCTGGGATTCTACAAACTATGCATCCACAAAGTGCATATGGGGTGTATTTTCCCATATTAAGTGTTCTCTTATTAAAGGCACAGGGAGAAAAACTTCAACTATTTATGTTGGTCATAGCAAGAGAAAAAAATGTGATAGAGAGCAGTTTTAGTAAAACCATTCTACTGTCAGAATCCACTAACAGGGCAAGCAAAAAATGGACACTAGAGGTTGCTCAAGACTACAGTATAAAAATGTGGAAATGACTTAACTGGCTCCCAGTCAGATCACAGGTAAAAAAGAAATCCTTGATGCATAGAAGAGTTATTGTAAGACCGCAGTGCCACAGTCCTTATTTTAGAAGATTTACTCACTTTTGTCAGAGATACATGCACATTTCCAAATAAAATACCATTCACTTGTGTGTCCATCCTAATAAATGCAGTGTGACTACCCTAAGTAACCATGCAATGGATTGGGTTAGTTGTATGTTTTAGAACACTCAGTTGATTTGTGATCCTTTCTCCTAGTCACTATAAAACTTGTCTTTGAGCTGCATTTTAGGTTATTATATGGTGTCAATTTTTAAATGATTTTTTAAATTAAATTTAAGTTTTAAATAAGTTTTTTTTAAAAAAGAATTTTTATGTTCTGTCCAGGTCATTAAGTATCAAGCTGCTGAGGTATCAAGCTCAACATTTATTTCCTGAATTAAAATTATGAATTTCTGGTGTAAGAGCAGGGTGCATATACAGAATTACCACTGTCCTCAAGTTAAGAATTAACCTGTCCTCAGTTAAGTCCACCTCGTTTCCATAAGAGGTAGTGTTCTGGGCATGCCAACTCTGTGGACAGGTAGTTGCATTTCTGCAACTGGAACATTAAATAGCATCCAAAGCAGGGACTTGGTAGCATTACTGTCCTCCAGCAGAGGCAGAGTGGAAGAAGGCAAGACTAGAACAAAATTAGAACTGATGCACAGAAACACAATGGGGAGCCTCTTCAAAGACACCTCAGGCTGACCTGCCCTCACTAGCTAATGATCCAATCACACCCAGTTCAGCTGGTGAATCCACTTTCCTTCATTCAATGCAGATTGAAAGGAACGACATGGACAGAATATTTTGAATACTGAAAAGAATTTGTCTTATAAAGATGCAGACTGGTTACATCGATTATATTTTTGGTCAATTCCTTGAACAGCTGCCTTGACTCAGGCCTAGGGCAAAGATGCTTCATATGCCAGAGTCATTAGTTACTTTTTTGGAGAGAAGTGACATCTTGCAGTGTGACATCAACCTTTCTGCCAACCCCATCCTTTTAACATGACTCATCTGCCTTTTGCTGGACTTTTAAGCTTCACATAAGATTTGGAGATGTAGACCACCTGTGGTGGCCAAACTTGCAGCTGACACTATTCCAACATCGTAAAGATCAAAAGTCCCAGAACGTTTGTGACAGTGTTGAGAGAACCAACCAATAATTTCAAATACCAGTTGTTGCTGAATGTAAAGGTGGAGATATTAGTAGCTAGCAAAATCCTCGAGTTGGTAGAAGTGTGTGTTAGCACTCTTGAGTCGTTTCTGTAGTTATAATCTCTCTTCAAAGTCAGGATTATGTACATGATTCTCTCTCCCCTCATCCACAATTTAACCTCACAGCCACGCTGAGAGGTTCCACAGATAGTAAAGTGAGATTTCATGGCTAAGTGGGTATTTGAACCTGATCTCCCAACTCATCGTCCAACCGCTCCATCATGGTGGCTGTATGCCTGTGGTCATCCTCAATTCTTTGCCATATTTAAGGGCTAGAAACATCCTTTGCCCCTTATTATTTGGGGGAAATAGGCATGATACTAGGCATGCAAAATAGGTCTGAGATGACAAGAGCAATTAGTATTACCCGCCAATGTCCAGAGATTCAGGCATGCCCCAGTATCCATGGTTTCAGTTACCCATGGATATTGGGTCACCTATTAAAAAGACAGGGAAACATTAAACAAATCTTGTTTTTTACCTTGTTGCATCCAAACCATTGATGTTCCCATATCTTTAAAAAGGCGTCCCCAGTATCCACGGTTTCAGGTATCCACAGGGGGGGCCTGGAATGGAACCCCAGCAGATACCAGGGCATGCCTGTACTAATACACCCTTCAAGTTGGGGGATTACTGCTGCTTCCCCTAGCTTTATGGAACTACAGAACTGTACTGTTCTTTCACATCAGCAGCTGTTAACAAATCATGTCTTCAGATGTATTTGTATGCCTAAGCCATAGTAACTCACACTTAGAACAAGGGTCAAGTAGGGGGTTCCATTACTGCAGCTACTTACTTGATTCTGAACAGGTTCAAATCTCAGCACTTCTTTTTACAAAGAGATAAAACGCATAGGTTCCCACACATAGATTCATGTGTTTCAATGCATTTATTAAATTCTTACAAAACAGAATACAAAAATTCTGGCATCAACAAGGTGTTACAAAGGAAAATGTTCCATCAAGCTGTATCAGTTCACCTGGTACATATAATAAAGTGCTTGGTTTTTGTTTTTTTTAAGTCTTTTTTATTTTTCACTTTAAACCAGTCCCTTACTGGCAGACGTGCACAGTCCCCAGCGGTGCATTAAGGTGGCTTCATGTCAAAACACAAACCTTTGGCAGTCTTTTATGGTAACCAGAGGAAAAAAGTTTCTCCTGGACTGATTTTTCTCATAAAAAGAAAAGAAAAACAGATTTCACAGTAAAAAGTTACTAACCATTCTAAATTGACTTAATGGTGGTAGGGGGATAGAGGAGATTAAATTAAAAATGCAACAACATTGTTCCCCCTCTGCATTATCCTGCACCCCAACCTTGCAGCTTATAAAAAAACCCCAAAGATACAAAAAAGTGTTCCAAAACAAGAATATTTTCAAAGAAAATGAGGATGAGATAAGAAGTTAAAATAATGACAAAGCAGGATTAAAAATCTGTGCATACCTTAAACAGTAGGGGGAAGAGAAATAATACTTCTAATCAATGCAAAACCAATACATATATGAAAAGCAATCAAGAGAAAATAGGAGTTCCCATCAGGGACAAGGCCCATTTCTCTCTGTGTTAACTGACTCATCTGGCTGCTAAGCCAGGAGGAATTATTGGAGATAGGGCATCTCTTAACAGCTCTCGATTAGAAAAGCCTTAAGGCCCCATCCCAAAATTCCTTAGAGGTTTGAAAACACGTTTACATTTGTAGTGTGGACATCCCAGGGAGGAAGACATTTCCAAAAGAAAAATGTACATTTTATCGCTATGTTGAGAGGTCTAAGCACCACCATTTTGGTCACAAAAAAGAAAGGCGCATACCAAGGAGGAAAGTTCTAGTAAGGACACACACACAGTAGATTTTGCTGATGTCCAAGGAATAGCCCCCCATCATCACTGAGATACCCAAAGAGAAATCCTGAAGGGCTAAATATAGCCAAGGAATGGGACAATCCAACAAACATTAGTTATGAGTATGACCCATTAAAACTGAATAGGACACTTGCTCAAGTCCTGTTGCTGTCAACAGGATTCAACATCACAACTACACTTCATCCCTGATGTTGTCTCCCTGTTATTAAACTGGATCACCCACTCTATCCTCCTCCCGTCCTTAAACATCAACATAGACCCTACATAATCAAACTGAGCAAATCGTAACTGGCTGCAATGAAGGTAGCAAAATCCCAATTCTCTATTCCTGGTCTTCACAAAAGCTTCCTTCCTCAATTTAAACAAGCCATGATGTTGAGAGAAATGTGTCAAAGACACTTCACCCTCACCATGCACCAATGTATCTTTTGACCATCAACCACCATGAAAGCTCCATCAGAAGAACAGATCACTGCAGCCCAGAGCACCATGCATGAGGAGATGGGAAGCATACACAGCCTCCAAAGTTTAAGATGCAAATAGGTGGTGAAATATAACCCCCTATCCAAAGGGATCCTAACTGGATCTTTTAATGCAAAAATAAGGGGGCTGGCCATCCCATTGCAACAGAAGTCTTAAAAACAGACTACTGAACACCATGACTGTCTTATTTCTACAGGCCACTAAATTAGCACCCCACCAATCAAACTCAGTAAGTCAACAACATTTCTAATAGGGTTGCCTTATTTTGTTTTTCCCCTTTCTTCTTTTAACTAAAATAAATAAATTGTGCTGGTTTGGAGAGAATCCAGTCACGTTCCTTGGCCTCAATCTTAAGACGCCACTCTACATGCATTAAAATAGGCTTTGCTTGCGCAGAAAGAGGACTATGCACGACCTTGCACAGGAGGGAAGATACATGCCAAGTTCAGGCTGCGCATAGTAAAAGACTGCAAAAGCTGTATTAAGAAGGCCCACAATATTTTATTTGGCAACCATGGCCAATAATGCAAGTTTCATGCAGTGTTCATGGAGTTGTTTTTTGTAAGATTTTGAGCAAGTCAAAGACTCCAGTAAAAAAGGACCTCTGAGCAAATCCTCACACAGTGTAATAAACCTGAGTAGAATTGTAATCTGAAAAATGAGGAGGGTTTTGTGAAAATGATCATTTTTAAAAAATGAACAAGCTAGAGCCCCAAGTCTATCAAAGAGTATGAGCATGTCACCATGGGGGCTTCCAGCACCCCCATTTTGGCCCTTTAGCAATCATCAGGGAGGAGAAGCAGTCCATCCCCAAAGTAGTAGCACAAACAGAAAAATCCCATAAAGACATCTATTCTGAACTCATGCCCTTGAACACCACAGTGTGGATAGACGGGCAAAATGATCAGGTGAAATCCAGGTGCCATGTTGTCTCAGGGGAATGGATGCACTCACAAAGGACAGCTTAAAAAAAAGTTGTGCATCTTCTTATAAAAAAAGGATTACATTCCAAGCAGACAGCCCAAAAGCAGGACAAGCTGGTACTCTTTAAATGTCTACATCATAACCAGTTTCAGCACCGGTTTAATTATCACAGTTAAGGAACTTTGAGGACTGCAGTCCTGTGAACTCCTAAACTCTCAACAAGCTCATAAGGACTACGGTTATCAAAGTTCTTTGGAGTAAAACACACAGACACACACACGCCATGACATCAAGACAGATTAAAATTAGGAGTTTAGATATGCTAGAAACCCTCCCAGCCTTCCATCAAGGCAACTCCAGCATTCTTTCTGTGCCCTTTGATGGCAGTCAGACAAGACAGAAAAATGGATCCTCTCAGTCTTGGGGTGTCAAGGGGGACTTTTGCTTCTTGTGCTACATGGGTTAAATGTGCCACCCTCAACAAGTTAAACAGCTGTAACCCTCAGCAACAGAATAGCTTTCCCAACAGAAAGGCATTGGCACAAAACTTTACATTGTTCAAGTACTTAACATAAAATGAAGAAATTATCTACAACAAAATATCTTGAGAAACATACAATTTTTAGTTTTTTTCTCTGTCCTTTTAAGAGAGTACCGACATTACATCGGATCCAAAAAGAGATCCCAAAACATCGCTTTTTGAAATACAGTCACACTGCTACATGTTAGCCTCTCCACAAGGAAGCAGGGCATCCCACAAACAAAGATTCAGGTGTGTTTTTTTTAAATGAAGAATAGATCTTGAGAAGGGTGGGATCCAGATGTTTCACTGGTTGCTAAGGGGGGGGGCAATTAAAGGGACTGTCAAAGCTATTTTACAGTCCCTGTCCCCTTATCAGCTTCATCCACATCACACCCAGGCATCACCCATCTCTCTGAGAACAGATTGCATAGTATTGTCTTTAAAAATCCTCCAAGAATGAACCTTCAGCTGTGCACATCTGTACAGGGATTAAGGAGGCTAAACAGAAAAGGCCATCAAGATGAGGACATGTTACATTTAATCAGGAGAAGACAGTTCTGTTGGTTCAATACCTGGCTAGGCTCTTTTGCAAAGAAAGCCATGCAGGTCAATCCAAGCAACTTGAAAGAAACAGAATCCACATTCTACTTAGGCAAAATCACTTCTTCCTTTGACATGACTATATCTCAATCATACCCATGTTTACTCAGAAGCAAGTCCCAACAGATCCAGCAAGACTTACATTCAGTCTATGCAAGTACCCTTAAGACTTTCACCCTATCTTGTTCATGCCAGCAGTTGGATCTGATGCGCGCTTCCTCCAAAGCAAGCCCTACCAAGTTTAATGGAACTTACTCCCAAATAATGTGCACCTTAGACAGGGAAAGGTAACACTGACATTCAGGACAGCAGCAGGAGCAAAAGCTGCAGCTCCTGTTGTCATCTAACGCATAGCATGCTGTCACTTTCCCAATTTTGAAAAAACTGCTTCAGACAACCAGATCTTAACCTCTAAAAGAGGCACCAACCTGCAAACGGAAGCTGTGAAGGAACCAACACTCTGCAATCTACCTCACCAATGGCTATAGTTCCCTGTCCCATGTATCTGCTGCCTGGGGGTGGGGGGTAGGGAGAGAGACAGGCAGGCAGCCCAATTGCAACTGCTGCAGTCTCATACAACAACACCCAAAATGCCCACCATACATAAATATGGTGGTGCAATATTTGTTTGCTCTGACCTTCAACACCCACCAGCATCACCCTGCTTGGCAACTTCAGGAATTGTGTTTGGGCAGTTCAAGGCAGCCCATTAGCAATGAGCCACACACAAGCCAAATGGTTGCCTGCATTAAACAGCCCTATAAAACAGACCCTTAGAACAGCAACAAGAGGATGTTTACAGGGCAGGATTAAACAAGACATGGAGCAGTGATGGCCAAGACAACAAGATCCAGCATCCTTGAAACTTTAGAAGTCAGTTCTGTACCTCTTCTAGGTATGGAGCTAACTAGCCCTCTTCCTGAGGGGGTTAAATTATACCATCACAGCACTTAGAGCCAACCTTCCGTTCAGGCTACCCTGAGTTCACCAACTCAAATGAAAAACTAGATTCTGAAAGGGAGTTGGGGTCACCATAGGTCAACAGCCAAACCCACCCCAAAAAGCCGAAGTGTTTAGCAAGATACAGGGTTTTAAAGAGAATCAAGGTATTTTTTAATTACACAGGTCTTTGCCAAATATAGTATTAATCCTTCCACCTTAGTTGATTAAGCAGTGGTGGCAGCAATCAATTTCTGCTTGTAATGTACTTATTTTTAAAGACTTTTCCAGCGTTTTCTTTCTAATCTTAAAAAAGTTACACACAGCCACCCATCACCTACCTACCCCATTAGAGCATTCTTGGATTTTTAAATTTAGGGAGGGGATGGAAAAGAAATCCAGCTTTATAGCATCATGGGAAATTGAAATGCAGCTGAATGACTGCTTCCCATTTCTCTTCCCACTAAATAAAGCAGATTTGCTTGGCCTGTATGTAGTGCTAAAAGGAATGATATGAGATGGAGAAAACACCTCTCCAAAAACACACCATTCCAGCTAATTCTACAAATGCTTCCATAAATTTAACATCTCTCAGCACATTTAGCTTCAAACCAGATTAACCATGACTCCTCCCCCAAGAAATGCTGGTAAAGTACAATTCTGCTAAGACTGAAGGAGGGCACATATGCTGTACGTTTTAATAGTACACTGTCCCCTGCCATTCCAAGAGTTCCTGGGAAGGAGCCATGCTGGTTGAAGTCAATTTTCTTAATGAGCTCCAAGTATTAAGGGCCAAAAGTAAAACTGCATTTCAAGGTTGACCACCACCATCACCACCAAAGCCAGTGGGGGGTGGAGAACACTCAAACACCATGCACCACGTTTTGGAACGCACAAGCCTACGAGAAATTCACACAATAAGGTTACAGAGAAAAAATCACCACAAGGTTCAGAAAAGAGTGCTTTAGTTAAACCCATCACCACCACCCCCCCAAAAATAAAATCGATATGCACCACCACTCATTGCCCTAAATTTGCAAATTCAAAAAAAAAAAGCAAGCCATTTGCATGATTATGTAAATTCTTTTGCCATTTACTGGGTGCATTTTACCTTGTGGGGATCTCTCCCTGTTTTTTAAAGAAGTATTTAAACAAAAACACAATATCCCAGGTTTCTGCAGTTGCTTATTCCAACAGAAAACTTCCCACAGCAAGGCCGCCATCTTAACTGGTTCATTCAACTCTCCTCCCCGATTCCAATAAGAGGGAGAACTAGACAGCAACAGACCTTTTTCCTTGAAACCCAGGTCTATCTCAAGGGAGGGGAGGAGGACACCTCCCCTTGTTAAAGCAAAGGAGGCCATGGGTGAGGGAAAGCTAAATTTACTTTCATCTCCTCCTTGAAACTTTTCACCTAGCCAAGCTCATATCTAAGCTTGGTTGAGCAAGCAAGTGCAAAGGGGGAGAATACTGTGCGAAGATTGCAGCATATGGAGTAGGGTTTTTGATACCCATCACCTGTGTGCCCCTTTTCATATTCTAGAACAGTGGTTCCCAAAGTCTTCTGTGGGAGGAGAGGACCACTTAAGTATTTGCCGGGGCAGGGCTGTACCAGTAACACGATCCCCGGAATTAGTGCTGCCAGGGATGGGAGGTTGTATTTTAAACACACACTTACCAGTCTCCAACGCTGGAGTCCCCAGTTTCGTCACAAAACCAGAACAATTTTTTCCTTGTTTAGATGTGTTTGGAGGCTTGGGGAGCTCTCCGCAGGGTGCTCCAGACCCTCAGGACTCCAGCACTGGAGGCTAGTAAGTGTAAAAAACCTGCCATCCCCAGCAACAGCGCAATCCCTGGGATCGTGTTGCTGCCTTGCCCCCTCCCCACCCCTTAAGGGGGCAGGAAGAAGTGCTTCCCTGGCTGGTGGGTCACAACCCACCATTTTGGGAATCATTGTTCTAAAAATTAGGTTCATCCAATCAGACAGCTTTAAAATGCAACGGGAAAGGAATCAGGACTGTGGGTATAGTATCTAGTTTGGCTCCTTAATAAATCCAGGTGTTGCCCCAAAAGCCAGTGCTGGTACCAAAATATTTATGCTGCCATCTTCCTCTTGAGGGCCCCTACCACAAACCAATCACACCACTCTCCTCCCTCCCCACCATAGCCCATAAAAATCCTGAGCGCTTCCCCATTGCGCTGTCAAAACTTTTTTGAACCTGTCAAAAAATTTTAAGGAAAGATTTCCAGACAGGACGGATGTGAACTTCCACAATTGACAAACCTGCTGAAACCATGATGCCTTCTGGGACAGGAAATAGGCAAAAGTATTCTCCCACTCCTCAGACTGCATTTTGTGGAATTTTGTGATGTGAAAACCACATTTTATGGAATTTTTTTTTTTTACAAAGAAGGGAAAGAGAAATCAAGAAAACCACAGTTTTTTTTTTTCCAAAAGGGAAATACAGATATAAAAATGCTACCTTTAAAGGGCTTTCTGCCTCTTTTCACAGTATAAAGATGAGCATATTGGAAAACAAAACAAAAAGAGAGAACCAGAAGCTGCTTATTTAAGCTATCCTTCAGTCAGAGGGGAATGGTGGGGAAACCTGGCTCTTTGTTTTAAGGGGAGGGAAAAATATCAGTTTTAAGTCATTTTTAAAGCAAATTACATGTTACAAATGTGCTGAAAAAGGTCAAAAAAAACTTTTCCAGGGAATTGGAGGAGAAATAATACCATCTTTTAAAAAAAAAAAAAACAACAACAACAAGAGCAAACAAACAAACAGGAAAAGCCAGTGTTAACAAGATCAGGAAACAAAATGATATATCCTTGGAAACCAGCCAAAATGTCAGAGAGTTCTGATCTTGATAGCTATTCAATCAGCATCACGGGGGGTGGGGGGGGGAAGGTGTCCAAAAACAAAAATAAAATGGAAGCATTGTTATATACACATGGGGAGGTGGCAAGAGAATCACATGTGATCCCCCCCCCACCAGGACCATGGGGGTGACCAGATGCTGGTCAGCATCCACTTTTGCCATGCTGGCCTTCTGCCGGCGTTTGGCCAGCTTTGATTCCGAAGGGGGGGAAAGCTGCATAGAACACGAGGTAGCTTTGATGATAATGGGGTGGGTCTCCTCTGTCGCCTCCTCCTCGTGCTGCATCAGTTGCCGGTTGACGGCAATGGCCTCGGCGGCAAACGACGTGAGCTCTTTGGCACTGCTGTTCCTGTAAGGGGAGAAACAGAAACATGGGTTGCCACAATCTATTGACTGTCCCACAGTGTCAAACCGCACCATGCCTACCCTGCACTAAAAAATTCCCTGGTCAAGAAAATGTGAATTCTGCCAACTGGCACCCAGAGCGTAGTTTTGCAGTAGTTCTCTTGTTTAGGAAAAATAGTTGCCCAATTAAAGGCATCTTATGAACATCAAGGATCCTGCTGGCTCAGATCACAGTCCCAGCATCCTGCTTCTACAAGTGGCCAACCACATGTCTTGAGGAAGCCCACAAGCAAGGTATGAAGGCAATAGCTTTCCCTGCAGCTGCTGCTCCAGAGCAACTGGCACTTGGAGGTAAATCAGTGATGGCAAACCTATGACATGCATGTCAAAGGTGAAATGCCACAATGTTTTGGGTGATATGCCAGAGTTCACCAACACTCCACTGGTTTTACTAGTATTTCATTTTTGTAATGATTTGATGTTTCTTTATATAATGCATAGTTCCACACATGATTGGGCTGTATTTTTTCTAAATACATGAATATGTAAATAATATTTTTCTCTTTCACTTGAGGGGGTGCTTGATACACCAGCAGAGTCAAATTAGGCATTTTTTACACGGCAAGCCTAAAAGGTTCACCATCACTGAGGTAGATTGTCTCTGATAATAGAAACAACTTTTCACTATCATGCTTAAAATACTTCCAAGAACTGATTTTATCTGTAACTTCTTACAAAAGCATATGATGAAAAGCAGAGGGGCAGGTGACTAGAAGCTTCACTCACCTTTGTAGGATGATTGGAGTTGGGAGAGTATTATCTGGAGCACACTGAAGACAGAACCAAAAAGAAGGAGACCCGTGTTAAGGCAAGGTAATCTTCTGTACGCCCCTTATTAAGCTTCTGCCAGTCCCTATTGTAACTAAGCTTAAAGGCATGCAAAATGAACTAATAACATTCCATCTTTCCCTGTTGTCTCCCTTCCCTCTATTTTTAGTCTCTTGGGACAGTGGTGGCTGGATACATGTCATTTCACTCAGCAGCTCGTTCTCCCCCCTCTGATTTTGGGGGGCAACCACCATCTGAGCTCTTCCAAAATCCCAGGCAGCCACATCCCAGGTTCACAATTTTTTCCCTCCACTGTGCACCTGTATTCCTCTCTCACTCTGCTTGCTTACCCGAGTTGTCCCAACTACTGGATTTATTGTCCCATTTCCTCACACCACAACCTATGTGATCTCTCAACCGATCTTCAACATTCCCTTACAACCACCAGGACCATCATCTGTTCTTCCTTCCTACTTTTACAGGGACAGACCCTGGGGTTTGCCTTTCTCTACTGCTCCTATAGTGCACTGCCAGACCCAGCCTGCTGGAGTCACCCTGAGGTCATGAACAGCTCCAGGAAGATTAGGGAGTGCCAGCTAATGGGAAAGGTCTCATGGTTCTTGGCAAAGTGTTTCTGGTCTTTGGAAGCTACCAGTTTGGATTTTCTGATGCTTATCTAAATATCTCCACCTTTCTCTGGTTATAATGACACCCAAGTCTTTTAGTTATTATGATCCCTTTAAAAACGCAATATAAGTCTGTCTACAAGCATTGTACTTTATGAAATATGAAAATGTGTCCCACCCACGGCCAAATACAACTTTTTTTTTTGAGGGGGGGAGTTAAATTTCCTCCAAGTCACATTCATCCCTCCCCCACCCTAGAGCTGCATGGATGTCCCCTCCCCGCCCCACAGTGATGGAAAGGCACTCTGCATACAGTCAAAAGGTCTCAAGTCATATTTTCTCAGGCCAGGACTTTAGAACCACAGCGTGGCTCAGAGCCATGTTACTCAAAAGACAGCCACATCAAAACCAGCTCCATAAAACTTAAGTTCCTGGAAAATAAGAAATCAACACTTTTCCTTCCCCCCCCCCTATGCACAGTATTTCCCCACTGCTAAGGTTTTAACCAATACCCACCCCTTGCACCCATGGATGCTTGAGGACTTCAGCTGCACTCAGCCGTTTCTTAGCATCCCTCACAAGGAGCTTTGAAATGAGGTCTTTGGCTCCGAAAGAGATGTGAGCCCAGTCCTTGTCTGGGAACTCATAATTCCCTTCCTGGATACTTTCAAACAGCATATTCTGGAAAAGAGAGGCACAGTTAGAGTACAGACTAAAACAGAAGCCTCAATGTGCTGTTCAGAGCTCAGGGAAAAGGGGAGGTTCCAGGAGAGTAGGAAAGGGAAGAGCATGTTTTCCTTTCCTCATCTTCCTGGAAGCTTCCCTGGCTGTACGAGATAGCACTGAATGGCTCAGTGTTGGGGTGGGCTGGCTACCTAAGCCAGGCATACTCACTTGGCAGGCGGGACATGCTTCACCGCGGTCCCAGCCGCAGTCAGTCCCACAATGTCCCACGAAGGGGGGATAGCCGCTCAGCATGATATACAGAATGACTCCAAGGCTCCAGAGATCACAGCGCTTGTCATAAATGGACGCCTCTTCATTAAAAGCCTCCACGACCTCCGGGGCCATATATTCTGCTGAACCGCACTAGGTGGGGGGAGAGAAAAAGAAGGGGAGAAAAAGAGAGGAAGAGCAAACAGGGTTAAAAGGCAATCAACAGTTTAAATATTAAACTAATACAGGAAAAGGGTCAATATTTTTTTTTTAAAAACAGCCACACGAAGTGTGGCATTTGCTGGTTGCAACTACTGGGTTTAAACAACTGGTTTAAACAACTGGGCTTTCTCTGCAATAGAGACAGAAGCAGTGAGAAAGTAGATCAGGCACCTGCTTCCTTGCAGGTCTCAGAGGACTCGCAGCTTTGCTTTCTCAAGAGCTCCCTGAAGTGGCAAGAAATATCCCAGCCAATACCATAAGAACCTTCCTTCAATGGGGTTATTTCTATCGCATATTTTTTGCATTAGTGACAACTGGGGATAAGCAAGCAGAGTGAGAGAGGAATACAGGCACACAGTGGAAGGTGTTCAAGAAAGGAAATGGGAAGAGCATAATTATGGAATTCCCTGCCACAAGATGCAGTGTTGGCTTTATGAAAAACACACTCAACTGGGCAAATTCACAGGGTGTAAGTTCCTAGTTAATAGCTAGCTTAATGGAACCTCCATGGTTAGAGGCTGTTTAACTGGCAGCACTCTGGAAAAACAAGGAAAGCTGCTATGGCAGAAAAAAAACACTCACAACATTAACCAAACCTTTATCCTAATCTTGTTCTAATTCTATCCTTTTATTATCTATTCTAGCAGGTTACAGAAGAGTATTTCTATTGAACCATCCATGTGCATGATGCTTTACAAAGACTGAAAGTGTTCAGAAACCGTCTACCCCTGAGAAATGGCTGCTGGAATGGCACTGCTCCTTGGAAGGCTGCTAGAGAGAAAAAACTGGGCTGAGATAGACTTTTGGTCTGTCCAAGTCTCTCGCCCGTGTTTTGGCTGGCAAAAACTGCTGCTCATGAAGGCATTCCCACCCCCAGCCTGGCAGCACCCAGCTCAAACACATTCCCTCCTGCCACATTCTTTTCCAGAAGCACTTGGGCAGATTGAGAGAAGGAAACAGGCCAAGAGCTATAAAGGGATCTGGTGTTTCCTGGAAAAAGGGTTAGAGCTCTGGGGTGATCTCATGGGAGTAGATGGGCGGGTGGGAAGAGAACAAGCAGACACAATTTGGGGACTACACAAACCAGAGAAACAAAACTGCTCCAAAACCACTTTTAAGTTGTTCGTTATAAAATAAAATAAAAAAGGTTTAATGTGAGTTATATCCAAGGGTTATTTTTGTTATCCCATTGAGATACTTGGATAATTCTGGATAATCCTTTTCTTCTCCCACGCTGTAGCTAAAATCAAAACCCAGTTTAATCAAATGTTTGAAGCATAAATACACAAATATTTTGGATGCATGGAAATGGTTTTCGTTTTAAAATCACACCAAGCTTTTAGTTCGTCACTAAAGGGCAAAGGCTTCTTCCCCAAGGAATTAAAACTGAAGGTACAGTTAAATGCGATTTTTCTTTTTCTTAAAAAAAAACAAAACCTGTTCTCCTATTTCCTTAAAACATTAAAACCAAACTTCCAGCTGCTCAGACAGACTGCTCCAGTTCACCAGCCATTGTGCAACAGAAAGAATCTAATCCTCCATGTCCAAAAGCAGTCTACCTCTGAATGTGCAGATGTCAAACCATCCAACTCTGTTGGAAGCAGAATACTAGTATTTCGGCCAATCCAGCAGAGCTTTTCTGATGTGGTGAAGAGGTGGGGATGAAGAGAAAGGGATGGAAAGTTTGTTGTCTTGAAAGAGGGTGGAGGGAAGATAGCCTTAACAACAATAGGGGCTGGTGACTTCAAAGTACACCTGCTGACTAAACTCTCCTCCTCCAGGCTTAGTGGGGGATTTCCAGATCACATATGCTGTCAGGCCACAAAGATCACACACCACTGCCTGCCCTGGTAATGTCACCTGAGCCATCAGCAAAGCTGGACAGGATGGGAGAGAGAAGAAAACAGCTGCAGACTTACCTCCTCTCCCAGGGAGGAAAGGGGCACAGCTGCTTTTGAGGACTGATTACATGATGCTTTATAGACAGATTGTAAGCTCCTTGAGGATGTAAAAGAAAGCTTTTATTTGGAGAGGGGAAAAATAATGTGTGTGTGGCAGGGGAGTAGGGGTAATAAGTGCACAGCAATACAATAAGATTTATTCAGGGTTTTTTTGTTTGTTTTAGGAGAGGATTCAAGAGTGTTCCTTCAAATCTTTCCATTAACTTGGAGATGTTAATGTAGAGTCCTGCTGGATTAGAAAGAGGGTAGACTGCCTCTGGACATCATCGTTTCATTTTGCTATAATAAAAGCCCTGCTGGATCAGACCAAGGCGGATCCCATCTAATGCAGGATCCTGATTCTCACAGGGGCCAATGGGATGCCTCCAGGAAGCCAACATACAGTGCATAAATTCAGCAGTCCTCTAGTAACTGATATTCAGAGGTTGGATGTCACTATGCTTGGAGGCGCCGTTTAACCACCATGAAGAAAGAGACCATGTGGATGTTCTAGAGCAGGGGGCTCCAAACTCTGGCCAGCAGGCCGGATCCGGAGCCCCCTTTTTCCTTCCCCCAGGTGACCCACGAGTACCGTTCCACCAGGAAGCGAAGTGACAATTGCACCTACAGTTCCCAAGTGTCGCCACGACCAGCCACTTCCTGATTGTGACACCCCAGCAGGCTGCATTCCTGTGAGCCGGTGCGGCTGGCCACAGTGACACTGTAGGCGCGATCGTCGCTTTACTCCCCGGCCGAACAGTAAGCACAAGTTACGCCAGGGAGCTTTTTCACATCTGCAGCAGTCTCCAGTTTGGAGACCGCTGCTCTAGAAAGATGTTCCAAGCATATCTTGACCTTGGGGTTTAAAAACAATTTGTCCTGAAAATGAAGGAATGCACTGCTTTTAGCCCAAAGAGTATATGCTAGAACTCAAGCTGGCCTGAGGCTTCATAAACTCAGATACATGTGAGAAGGACAAGAGGAAGGGGGCTTGGCTGCAGTTTTCATAGCCAGCGAAAGGTACTGTCCATATGTTCAGAGGAACTACTACTTTTATTACCACTTTGCACATCTCATGGCAGAGTTCCAGTCACTAAACCCAGGTCTGGCAGCAGTTCAACCCTCACTTTATCTCCTCCCCCTCCAACGAGGTTTAAAAAAAGGGTATGCAAGGGTAACCTCAGCACCCTGGAGAGGTTAGAATTTCTCCTCTAGCAGTACAAGGCTCCGAGTTCACCCTTTACCACCGCCTCCTCCCACGAGTCCAGTTCAAACCTGTTGGGTGCAGAGTTGCAAGTCCCTTACTCTGAGGTTGCATCAGCTAACAAAGGCCGCCTCTCCCTCGAGGGAGAGGGGAAAAAAATCACAGCTGACCTGGGAAAAACCCACAAGAACAAGGCGTGAAGAGATGCCAAGAACCTGCCCAACCAGCAGGCTGGGGGAGCCGCGCCAGGCTACCAGGAGCCAAGGTACCTGGCCACGCATCTGCCTGCTTGAGAAGGACTGGGGTCAGCACGCCAGCCCCACCTCTTCAGAGACCCAGGAGAGCTAACTAAGTTTCTTCAGCATACACTAAAAAGCAAGCGCACGCGCACGCACACACACAGACCTGCACTAGGTGGAGAATCAAGGAGACAAGACTACAAAATAGCATCAGATGCTCAGAAAAAGCCGATACATGTCTACTTGGAAGTAAGCTTCACTGAAATTAATGGAACTCACTCATAGCTTGTGACTATAGGATTCATGTTCCGTATTCCTATTCTTTTTTTTTTTTTAATTCTATTGTCTGCATTTTGTTTGCAAAAACTTGAGACTTTTCGGTGATTCTTAAATACATATGTGATTCTTAAATACATATTTCTCATCACATTAAACAGTTATCTTTTCAGAATTCCATGCTATTATGCACCCAACGTCTCATGGAAGCCACACAAGGGCACCTAGCAAGCTAGGACCAATTCTGCCTCTTTGAACCCCTCTTCCTCCAAGGAATTCAGGGGACGTACCTGGTTCCTCAAAAACACCCTTTGAGGTAGACAAGACCGAGACCAGTCACCCACTGAGGTTCATGGTCAAGCAAGAATTTGAACCCATATTTCCCCAGTCCAAATTTGCCACTTTAACCACTACAGCACACCACCACCGCTGTTTCTTTAAAACTGATTCCCAAACCACTTTTTAAAATTAATGGTTTAGAATGGGAATTGAACCAGATAATTCTCACACAGACAATTCTGGACCAGAACAGTGTTTCTTTTTTTAAAATAATCCCATTCTCCATCAAAACCCCACTTGGTTCATGTCTCCAGCTTAGACATTCACTATTAGACTCGCCACAGGTTCATAAAACCTGTTTTATGGATTCTCCAGAGGGGAGGGGAGGAACAATAGTTAAGGGGAGGACTGGAGGTCTGATCTTAGATACAAATCAGCCGTTAATTTTTTTTCCCTGCTTCACAATGCTCAAATATCATTTGCAGTTAGTTTATTTGTGTGTGTTTTTTACAACACAGTGGGTGGGGTTTGGGGAAACTTTTATGGCTGCAGAGAGGGGCAGGGAAAACATATTGTACGGGGTGCATGCTCACTCAACCTTGCAGCCAACCCTCCCCAGAAGATTGACAGGCCATCTATGAAATGCAGAAGGACTAGCCTCCTATCTCCGCCCCGCAGGCACAAGGCTGGCCTGACCCACTTTTGTAAGATTCCTAGCCTCCCACATTAAGAGAAAAGGAAGGGGCGGAGGGAGAGGAAATCAGCCAGCAAGAGAAAAAAGCCTAAGCCATGCAGCCAATCAGCCAAGCTGTTGCTAAGGCCAGATTTTGAACTTCTCTGGGCTGGCAGAGCTACGCCACCTCTCTCAGCTTAGAGAAATGGCGCAGTTTGGAAAAGGAGGCGTGTTTGGAAAAGGAGGGGGGGGGAAACCAAATCAAGCACATTATGAAACACAGAATGTAATAGCAGTTTCAACAGATCTCATAAATTGCTGACGTCTACACCTTTTTTTTTTTTTTGGCAAGAGCTGTTCACTTCCAAAACAGTCAACTCCTTTAAATGGGGAGCCATTCAGAACAAAACCTGGTATGCACATTCACAACACCAATCTATGGTCCACGTTTAATCAAATCCTCCAATCCATTGTCCAACCAGGGAAGAAGCCAAACAAAGAGCACAACATCTCCCTTAGAAAACAGAAGCATAACAAGACGTGGGCATGCACCTACAGACCACTAATCTACAAATTCAAACCCTGTCTCTGACTCCCATTTTGAAGCAGCCCAGAAAGGTCCAGGACAAGCAGATTTGTTCATTGCTGCTCTGTAATTATTATGAGATTCCAACTCCTATTCAGTTCCAGGCTAGCTGAATTCCAGCTGGAGAGCTAGATTTTTGGAGTGTGACTCCAACCATGCACCATTGTGCTTTTGAAAAGCACAACTGCAAAACTGAGAAATTGCACGTTTTCATAAGGACAAGATGGGGGGGGTTGTGCGCGTGCAAACTGCCCCTTCTTTCATCCAGTGCAATAAGGCAGAGTTGCAAGAAGACTTTCCTACTCTTCCCCTCCAGCCTTCACAATTCCAGAAATATAGCAGAACAGCCAACTGATCCTGAATATGTGTGTTCCTTTAAAACAGAACCTCAAAATCTGGTAAAAGGCAGAGTCCTGTTAAGTATTGCCAAGGATGGGGGAAAAGGTCAAACTCTTTAATGAGAGAGCTTCTTTGTTTGATACACCACAATCAAACTCTGAATGCATGTTTACAAGATTGTTCCCTATGTGAAGTGCAAAAACCAGCTCAATGCACATTTTGGTACTGGAGGAGCAGGAAACGGCAAGATGTAGCAAACATAGCAGTGTCTTTATCACATGCCTTACTAGTTTCAGTTCATTTAGGAAGTTTCAGAACATTTGCAAGCGTTCAATTGTCACAACATCCTGCATTCCCCTGCCTCCTACACAACAATCACAGCCACAAGAGAAAGTGCATGCAAGCCACAAAGTCTGCTTTGCCCCTCTTTCCAGGTCACGGGTCATCCATCCACCAGCCACATCAAACAGTACATCAACATCACACCCGGACAGAAAGAACAGTTGGCTCAAAGACGTTTCCAGTCTCTCACTTCCCACAAGGGCCAATGAGATGTCTCCAAGACAATCATGACACCAAAACAACAAACTTGCTCTCAGCATCTGATCCTCCATAGTAGACTGAACATTGATGTTCTACTTAACTATAACGGCTAACTAAAGATAGGACTCCTCTTTCTCCATTAAGTTGTCAGATTCCTTTTTAAAACCATCCAAGCTGGAAGTCATCACATCCTATAGAAGTGAATCCCACGACAACAATATGGAAAGCAGTGAATCCCTGTATCTTGTCAAATGCAGCCTGCCAATTTCATCATGACCCCAAAGTCTAGCATACCAAGGGTGGAAAATCCCCCAGGCCACTTTCTCCACACCAGGCATAATTTTATAAGCCTCCATTTCCCACCTATCAGGTTTCCTCTTGCAGGTCTTACCGGGGTGAGTAACTCCGGGGTCGAGATAGGAGAACAGTCACCGTTCAACTTGATCCCACTTCCCAAATCGAAGTCACAGATTTTCACAGGGGAAACCTTGAATTCCAGGCAGAAAGGAGAAAACAAAATTCACCTATTACAGTCACAACAACACCCTCTTAACTTTTAGTCCTTGGTATCATGGATGATCAGGATTTCCCTTGTGCAGGTTCTGCCCCATATTTCCCCTGAAATAGTTTGATTATCCCACGACTGCCACATCTTCTGGCAGTGAGTTCCACAGATCAATATCCTACAGAGAGTTCCTTCAGGACAGATGAAACTTCCTGCCAAGGAGGGAGTTTAAGCTACTGCTCACCTGATTGGGACTCTCGCAGAGAATATTTTCTGGTTTCAAATCTCTATGTGCTATTCCTGTTACACACAAAAAAAAAAGTGTGTGAGATTATCAGGTCATTTCATGCAGACATTTCAGAACTCCCTGTAAAACAAGGAGATGAAAATAACTAGGGTGAACAGAGACTGGATGTCAGCATCCCAATTCTAACAATGGTCAGCCAGATGATTCCCACTAGCAGGGCACAAAGAAAACCGCCCTCTTTCGTTGTTTGTTCCCAGCACTTAATATTCAAAGGTCAATTGCCTCTATACACAGAAGCTCTATTTAGTTATCAAAGCTAGTTGATGGTGATAAACCCATCTAAGAACATGAGACACTAGGTCAGAACAAAAGGCATGTCTAGTCCAACCTCCTGCTCAGAAGCTCCCAGGAAACCCGCAAGTGTAGTGTGAAGGCAACAGCCCTCTTCCTACTGTCATGTAGAGGCTAACTTCCCCTAAATATGGAGGATGCACTGAGCAATCATGGTCACCAATGCACATTTGTATTGGTCTAATCCCCTTTTAAGACCAGTTAAATGAGCAGCTGTCACCCCATTTTACCTACCTTTGTTGTGCAAGTAATTAAGGGCACTGGCTATGTCATGCACCACCTTGCTGGCCTCCAGCTCATTGAAATGGCGCCAACGGTGGATATGGGTTAAGATGGAGCCTGAAAAATTCAAGGGAAGGGGAATTAAGAGTAATGCATGTTTAGTGACCTTGGTTTGTTATCCACATACACACACCCTCTCCTTCCAAAGATGCACTGTGAACATCTTGATCCAGGATCCATACCATCATGGCTTATGTCTCACAAACTGCTTTTAATGGAAGAGGACTTCTGAGCATGGGCAAAGCATTTCTCCACACCTCCAAGATGGCAGGAGCATATTGGTTACAAGAACAACAATGCTGATTTGGAGTGGATTAGCAAGATTAGAGGGTCAACTGAACACTTGAATATTGACAATAATTATGTTATACCAGGGAATATGCAAGACTACCAAAAAAATTACCTGTACTGAAAGAAGCCTACCTACTCTGGGGTTTTTTTTTAAGTGACTTACCCAGATGCATAGTAGATCAGTCTCTCCAAGGGAAGGTAATGTGCACGGTTAAAAAAAATAATTACCTGCCCTCAGGGAAACCTAACTACTGTGTTTGTTTTTTGTGTAAGTCACCAATCTGGGCCAAAAAAGTGTACAAATTCACTGTCACAATATGCCAACAAAAATCAGTGGTCAGACAGTGGTTTTAATTCAGAAAAACTGGACGGCTATAACAAGTTAGTCTTAGCAAATTAGTGTTTCTCTAAGAAGATAATTAAATCACCCGATCTGCTTACCTCCTCTCATCTTTTCAAACACGAGGTAGAATCGGTCCTCCTCCTCAAAGAACTCTATCAGCTCCAGGATGTTTCTATTATGAGGGGGGAAAGGACAGAATGAAACCAGGGAAGAGAAGGATCTTATTTTCCTTTTGGAAGAAGGACATTAGTCAGCCAGATATTTTCAGGAAGCCCACCAGCAGGTCACAAAAGATAACAGTCCTTCTGTGTTTATCCCAGCATCTGGCTTTCAAGATGGAATCATTTAGCTATAATTAACCCAGGTCAGCATCCCGTTTTCAACAGATACCTCCAGGATGTCCACAAGCAAGGCCTGAAAGTAACAGTTCTCCCCTACTTTTGCTTCTCCCATCAGTTAGCATTCAGAGGTAGAGTGGCTCTGAATATGGAAGCTCCTTTTAGCCACCATGATAAAACATAATTTCCATGTGAAGAAAGGTAAAAGTGTTTGGGACATTTTAGTTTTCAAAGAGTGGGCCTCCAACATCGAACCTTTCCTTGTAAGGCTGCTTGGAAATAGTGGGTTTTTTTCCACAAATGCCATGGTTTGAAAGGCAGAAAGCGGTGTTGTGTGTTTTTATTCTAAGTTCTCATTCCAAGTTCTCATTTTTATTAACTTTAAATGCTTTAAAAG
>JAJKFI010000116.1:3563025-3688387 GCA_029204185.1 Lerista edwardsae
TGCCTGTAAACCGCTTTGTGAACTTCGTGTTGAAAAGCGGTATATAAGTACCTGTTGACTGACTGACTGATATAGTCAGCAGATACAGCCACAGTATTATTTCTAATTGGAAAATAATCTATTTTAATTTTTGGAAAATATCATAAACACCAAAACGCTAGTCTTTGTGCTTTTATTCAGATATTTTCACACAAAAGGAAGTGTTTTGTGTTTTTATGCGTTAACAAAAATAGACACCCCTATTTCTCAATGAAGTATCCCAATGTTTCTTGAAGTGCATTTTCTGCCCACTGCCACTTCCCCACCAACATCCATCTAAGAGATGATGAAGATGTTGTCTGCGTGGGGGGGGGGGGGGGGGGGATATTTCATCCCCCACTGTGAAACCTAGAACATCTCCCCACAAGCCACTGCAGCTACATGGGGATTTTGTGGCAGGGAGTTCAAGGCCCACTTCAGAGATAAAACTCTTCCGTAAGAAAAATCCCTACACACAGAAAACTAGGATCCAGCCTGGCCTGCTCCCTGACATGCTAGTTTTCTAGGCACAGATCATACATATTGGTTTGAATGAAGAGGCATTCAATTTCAGCACCTACAGCCTGGAGTGGATCATCTCGGACATTAGTGGGGCACCTCAGTGAAGCTGAGGCCCAAATCACACACATACCTATGACCTTGGCACTGATACAGCATCTCCACCTCCCGGAAGACCCGGCTTCGGATGTGTCCGAGACGCTTCTCAATTATCTTTAAAAAGAAAGAAAGAAGCCAGAAGGAATGATGTCTGAATGCCAAGATGGGTGCGCAAGATATTTTAGATAGTCATGGAGTGGTTAATATATACTCAGTGATTTGTGTTCTTTTATACGCCTAACCTCTAACTCATACAAGTTAATGAGAACCTTAGCCTAATGTATTTCGAAACAATAATCACAGGGAAGAAACTATGCACAATATTACAACATATTAATGTGTATTATAGGTAACAATTAAGCACATATACTAGAAGTAGTATTCATGGAGAAAAACAGTAAAGCACGTTCACACAAACACTCTCTAAAAGTCATACCTTCCTCACACGCACGCATGCCATCCACATTCTTCAGACCCATCCTTGATTGAGTTGGTTTTAAAAAATTCCATAATATTATATTACAATGAAAGTTTACGGGCAGAAATCATCTTCAAGAGCTGCACTGACAAAACCTGCCCATGTTTTCCAAAAACGTGTAAATAAAAGTCCACTGCTGTTAACACATTAGTTTTCTTGGGGTGAGAATTTTAGTTTTACTTTATTTGCATTGAGGAGCTTTCTATCATATGAGCTTGCACCAAAAACAAATAAACCCTTTAAAAAAAATTCATATGATTACATCAGAGAAAGCTCCTCCAGGCCTAACTGTAAAAATCCCTGCAGGTAGAAAACTAGGATGGTCAGAGAGAGACTATTTTCCTCAACATTCTAGTTTTCTGCATGAACTGTCAAATCCCTCAATTCTTGCAATTTCCCCAACTTCTACTACTCCTTTCCTACACACTTGGTCCTTTTCTCAGGGATCAGATCAAGTCTGCCGTTCAGAACAGCAGGATCACATCACCAAGCAGCTGCACCCATCCCACCAAGGTCTAATTTGGAAGCAGAGAGAGAACACCACTCACTACACCTCCTAGAGCCTAAATTGCAAGCATCTCAGGGCAGAGACCTGTCCTCTCCTTCACTCTAAAGTGTCCTGCCCATGAACAATGCTATACACAACACTAGAACTCCTGCACTTCATTTTGTGGAAATTAAGAAGACCTCCTTTAGCTCCAAGAGGGAGAAAACAGTTGTTCCCTTCACAACTGGTTTTAAGCTTTTACAAAAAGAAAAAGAAAAACTGTTGCAAACTCCCAGGTATGAACTAGAGCGCATGGATAGGAGATGGGAGGAAACAGAAGACTGATAGAGCCGAGACTTTTAAAAAGTTGCAGTTTTAGGCTGCACTGCTAGCTGTATGAAAAGAGCTGTTGTTTCACTCCCTGCACCCGAGACTGACCCTCTGCGCAGCTGCTGCTGTTCTCCTCCTACCCAGGGAGGTCATGACCTTGCCACTTCCCCCTAAACCCGCCAGCCAGCTTTACAATCATCTCTTCCCCACCCCACTCCCTCTGCATCTGTGCAAAAAAAACACATTCTGCCAGGATCCTTTTTCCATTTAAGTGCCAACTGACCCCAGATCTGCGTCACTGCTTGGATACATACGCCAGTGAGAATTTGGGGGAGGGATACAGAGAGAGACTGGGGTGGGGAAGGGCAGCAGGACTGGCAGAGGACAGAAGATCAGACAAGGAGGGGCAGTGATAAAAGGCAGCAGCCAGGGTACGGGCTCACTCCCAAGTAAAATAAAATTCGACGTTCCTGAAGGGGCGCCAAGTCAGTCTATTTCAACAGACACAGACGCTGCATCTTGTGGTTTATTTAATACAATAAACACAAGTTTTAGAATTTCAATAACTGTTCCAAGTCTATTTCAGGGAGGAAAAATTAGCGTCCTGTGGCATCTTACAGATCAATAGATTTACAGCTCAATCCTATGCAGGTCTACTCCGAAGTCCCACTATATAGTCAATGGGACTTACTCCCAAGTAAGTGTGGCTAGGACTGCAGCCTTACTGCGGCAACTGGCAGAAGCTTTCACCGATTAGAGCTCAGTGGATCTATTTGTGTTGGGCAAAGCTATCTGCTTCCACAAATCGGTTAGACTTTAAAAGCATCGTAAAGGATCTGGTTAGCCTTGTGACACCTTAAAGACGGTGGATTCATTGCAGCATCTCCTTTCACAGATTCAACCCCAATTTGTCAGAGGGAGGATCATAAAAAAATTGATTGGGACAGAACTTATTGGTCTTCGAGGTGTCACAAGACTCCTCTCTGGCCTGCCATGGACTGAAAAGAGTCTTGGGCTACTTAAAAGCTAACAGATTAACTGTGGCAAAAGTCCATGAGCACTACTGCCAATTGCCACAATAAACCTGACAATCTTCAAAATGTCACAGAATATTTCTCATACACACACACACACGGAAACCCGTTTGGAATTTTAAATTCAATGCAGTAGTCTTTAAAAACTGCCCCAAGACAACTCATGCCAACTTGCAACCATATGCAGGCAATTTTGTTCTGGAGACTCTGCATTTTTAAATAAATATTTTTCAAGACGTCATGTGTCCTTCACTTTGACACAACTGTCTTTAAAGGAGAGAAAAAAAGCTATTTTCATTTTTAAGTTCTTCATTTTAGAAGCAAGAGTTTAATTATGTAATTGGGCAGTCATTACATAAACCAATCTGCTGATGTGTTTCAGGCATCTCCACCAGATCTAATTTTTTTAATTGGATTCTAAATCTGCCAGACACTTAGCGCACAACAGTGCTTGGGCAGAGGCCTGGATAGAAGCCCAGCCATCTGCCCTGGAAAGAAACTGTCGGAAAGAAACTTAACAGTAGAGGAAAGAAACTCTGCATCTGCTGAGACAAGCTACAGTTGCTCAGTGCTGACGGACAAGCACTCTGTACGTGCTCAGATGCAATTTAGCCAAAATCTTCTTTGGCTGTTTCTCCTTTGCAAAAAACCAGTATGGTTTTCCAGTAGCACTGAGGGGAGAAGGTGGGAGCCATTACGCACTTGGGTCACTTGTCCCAGGTGAGGACTTCTCCAGGTGACCGAGTTTTATAATAGTAGTTTACTGTCTTCCCCCTTCCCAAAGTGATTGCATCTTGATCCATACATGCAGAACAAAAGGTAGAATCCCAACTTCGTAAAGCTAGCTGCCTACTTGCAGGCACATTATGATGTAATTGAGCATTTATTCTTTGCATTTGCCCCTGAACTTGTACTTCAGGTGATTCCGAGATCAAGATTCTGTCAATCCGGACTTGTGCAGAACAGTGAGAAGCAGAACTTAAACTTTTCATTGCTCAGTTGCATTTAGAAAAAAAATGGACCTTCCTGCAAGGAGATAGGTAGCACATCAGGGAAACATTTGGGCCAAAAGCTTTCCCTCAATGTCACAACTTTTTATTAGTGTAGATATTTTATTTTTTGTACATGAATCATTGAAAAACCATCACCTTAGGACTCTACCACTTCACTCCGCTGTGCATCTAGAACAGGTAAATAATTACAGTTGGGGAACTACTAACAGTTGCGGACTTCTCTGCAAGGCTGTGCAAGCACATCCTGTTTTGTGAAGTTGGAATTAGTTCGGTGCTACTACTCTGGTTTAAACTTTCTTGGGTTCACACCAGCATCAACAACACACCAATGCCCATATGTCAGCATCGTTTTCTGTCTGTTTCCCTGCTCCAAACTCAGATGGATCAAAGAAAATTTGCAGGGTTGAATTAATCCCAAAATTAATCTTAAAAGCCCTGTTTTGCACTTTTTCGCGCAAGAAGTGCTTTTTACAGCATCAGGGAGGCTTGCAGAGGGGGCTTTGGGCCTCCCAGACCTTGCCAGAGGTCAGCGCGCGCGCACACACCAATGCAGTAAGAACCACCAGGGTTGCTGTGGCCCTGTTTGGCACTGCTGCCTGCCCCAGTCCCTGCCCCGGCCAGCAGTTACAGTGCTCCCAACATCTGAGTAGGGCATTGGGAACTGCTGATCTAGAGAGATCTTGGGGTTTCAATCCTCTTATGATTTCCTGAGATCATCATCAATGCATAGGTGGGATTGAGGTGGGGAAGGAAAGAAATATCTAGAACCAACATGTCTAAAACTCTGTTAGCCAAATTAGAACCAATGGCTCAAGCATGCTCTTTGCTCCAGAGCTCATACCTTCACTGCATACTCCTTATTTGTAATGAGGTTAACGCAGGCCTGGACTTTTGCATGGGCTCCTTCCCCGAGTACCTCCTCTTGGAGCAGGTAAACGTCTGAAGCAGACAGAAATTAATAAATTTAATACCAAAGAATGGAGGAATGAATAGATCATGCCTTGCACTAAGCTCCTGGGAAGTTTCGAGCA
Organism: Lerista edwardsae; assembly: GCA_029204185.1. Taxonomy (NCBI): domain Eukaryota; kingdom Metazoa; phylum Chordata; class Lepidosauria; order Squamata; family Scincidae; genus Lerista; species Lerista edwardsae. The sequence continues at coordinate 3,568,035 of JAJKFI010000116.1, forward strand.
AGACTATTATTATTATTATTATTAATTAGATTTTTATCCCGCCTTTATGCCCGAAGGCGCCAAAGGCAGCATTACATGAAAATATAAAATTTAACATTAAAAGACAATATAAAAACAATATTAAAACAATATAGTAAAACAAAATAAAAACAAAACAATAGAATTTAAAAAACAAGCCCTGTGGATCATAAGATATAAAATATAACACACCAGCCAGCCAGCCTGTCAACAATTAAAAGACTAGACAGCAGAGACAAATTAACAGAGCCCCACACAACCAAGTTTCTAAACCTGTGCATTGCAGCACTCTTTTAAAAACAAATGAATTAACAAATTTATTAAATTTCTAGTCCTCATAGCTTAAAAAATTAGGTAAGTATCTTTCCATACATTCAATTTAGAGTGCAATCCTAAACTGGAGTTAGGCCGGCATAAGCTATGCCAGCAAAGTTTGGCCAGCACAAGGGCCACCACAAAGTCTGTTTGGAGTGCTCTCAGTGTCAGGAAGGATGGCTCACGTCTGTGTGGTGGCCTCTCTGACTCCAAGAGTGGTCCAAACATATTTAAAGGTATCCTTTGTGCTGGCCAAACTTTGCTGGCTTAGCTTACGCCGGCCTAACTCAGTTTAGGACTGCGCCCTCAATCTCCAACTGATTGGACATATAACTGAAACTTCATAAGATAAATGAGAAACACAAAATTTAAGTACCAAGGTTCATAGTTCATTTTACATATCTGTAATAATTGGCAATAAATCCTTGAAGGCCTCCCTATATTCAATCCTGGATTTCTGGTCATTTTATCAACCTGAGCAGCCCCAAGATGATTCAACTCTATAATTTTCTTTTATTGGGGCAGAGAACTGATCTTTACCATTTTCAAGGCTTTGCAGGAACAGAAAAGCCCTGGCAGCCCTTGAACCAAGATGATTCAACTCCATTATTTGCTTTTGTTGGGGGCAGAAAATTGGTTCTATTAGCCATTTTCAGGGCTTCACAATAACAGCTCTTGCAGCTGTGAGCATTTAATGAAGAGGTTCTTTGTGTGTTTTTAAAACAGTTAAAAAAACCTAACAAGAGATACAAGTTTTATGTGTAGACCTTACTGGATATAATCATGACCAGTATGTAATTTCTGTCACAAATTTCGGCTGCTAGTCCTCATGGTTATGGAGAAAGTGGCCTCGTTGGGCATCAAGGGAATTGACATACCTCCCCATAAGGTCAATCTCCTATTGCAAGGATCACGTTCCCCATGGCTTATACTGTTGATGGGGAAACAGAAAAATTCTGTCAAGGGAGTCACCACCACTCATTAAGGCATCTTACCTTCAAATCTCCCCGAGAAGCTGTCTGTGGCTCTGCAACGTTTTTTTTTTCTTGTTCCTTCTCTTGGCGTTGGGGATGTCGATAGGTTGACTTGAAGGCATGTCTGTCCCAGCAAAAAAAAAAAAAAGTTACAACAAAGCAGCATTCAAACCCAGAACTAGTTAACATGCTACATATCAGTGCATCCATTCCTACAATCAGATGTTCACCAGGTTTTGAGGCGAACCAAGATGGGTCTTGCCCACAAACTTGAGTATGTCCCCCCCCCCACTCAATTTAGCATCTCAAATCGGATGAACCACAGGAAACTCAGCCTTGTGACTTGTAAACACCTCAACCCACCACAACCTGGCACCTGCGCATGGCTAGCCACCCACACACACAAGGAACTCCAAAGGAGTACTGAGCACCTGGCAGTTGACTGAGAGAGCCAATCAAAGTTCATGGTCTGGTGCCCAAGAAATTTTATAACACAAGGGCTACTCTGGATCAGACACCAGCATTATGTCTCCCAACAGCATAAAGCTGCATGCACCCACAGCAGGATGCATGTACAGTAGAGCATGAAGGTAACAGTCCTCCAAATTTCACAATTGGAGGTTGACTGCCACGGTGCATGGATGTTCTATTGGGCAAGCCTGGTTAACAGCTTTCAAGACTAGGGGACAAAACCCTATCCAATTTTCCAGTGCTGGTGCAGCCATGCCCTCCTGCAAGCGGGGGCAGTCATGGAGATCTCGTCCAGATAAGGGAACATCAGTTCCTTTCCCAGGGCTTCATTGCAGCTGCACCGGCACGGGAAAGTTGGATAGAATTGGGTCCTAAGCGTCTAAAAGAACATATATGAACAGGAGCCCTGTTGGATCAGACTGAAGATGCAACTAGTGCCAACTTCCCCAAAGTGGCCAATAAAACGAGACTGAGATGGCAGAATTCTGCCATTTATTTCTAGCTCCTCACACTTAGGCAGCCGAAGCTTCCCTTGTCACAAGGCTTATCGTAACAGCAGCCTGCTGGTTCATTCCAAAGGATAACCCAAACAAACTACCACCCTGTTTCCAACAGCAGCCAAGTGGGTGTTCCTGGGAAGCCCATAAGCAGATCTTGAAGGCAACAGCTCTCCCTGTTACATGCCCCCCCCATATTGACTATCCAAAGGTAGACTCTCTCTGGCCATGGAGGCTCCACACTCAGTTAACATGACTCACCAAGGCCTTTGCCCTAGGAACTTGTCTAATGAGTTCTTGAGCAATACTTTTTAAAAGGGGTCTTGCGAACACCAGCCTGCTCTCCCGTCCCTGATTCAAGGCTTGATCCGATGCCAGCCCTCTCCCCGCCATATTTAAAAGGAAGAGATGCCAGGGGGCTCACCAGGGCGGGATGGGCATTCGAAGTTGAAGACAGATTCCAGGTGATTTGATTGGGAGAATTCCAGGTCAAAAGGATTCTGCCCCTGGCAGAAAAAGAGCAGATATGAGGATGTTTTGTTCTCTCTCATGCACACATAGAACCAAAATCCAGAACCAAGTATTAACAGGTCTGGAGGCCAAAATATTACAGACCTCTTGAGGGTGGATCCCCTCCCATCACACAATTTTGTCCCACTTGGTCCAAGAGGTTGTCAAAACGAAACGCTCCAACCCCAGTCTGCAGCAGTGTGTACCCTTCAGTAGGCCAGTCAGGGTTATCAGGCCAGCAGCTGCTGACCCCTGTGAGAGTTTTACACAAGCAGCATGACTGCTCTTTGGTCAGGATTGCCACCTTCGAGGAGCAGCCCTGCCAGGTCAAACCCAAGTCCCATTGATCCCAGCATCCTGTTTCCAACAGTGGTCAGCCAAGATGCCTCAGAGAGACTCCCAAGCAGGGCACAAAGGCAAGAGCCGCCGCCGCCGCCCCCCCCCCCACCACCACCACTGCCTCTCTGCAACTAGTACTCAGTGGCTTACCAAACACAGAAATTCCAATTTAGCTATTGTGACTAAGCCTTTGATAAACCTTTATTCTTCCATGAAAAAGAAAAAAAAATCCTCCCATTTTTCTATACCAGGGATCTCCAAACTTTGTAGCTGGCTGCATCAAATATATGGCACGGGGTTGAGGGATGGAAAAATAAATCAATTTAAATAAAAAATTTAAATATAGTAGAGACGGGACTTAGACTGAGGAATGAATGGGCTCAAAGTTCCAGGATTCTTCTTAGTACCAACATACAGCACCCTCCAAAAACAACCAGAGCATAGCTTGGTGTAGCCCATGCTAGCAAGGTCAGGAGAGTCAAAGGCTCATAGGGGCCAAGAAGCATGTCGTGGACCAGATAGAGCAGCGGCATCGTTCACCCGGTACACTGGGCGGGACTTACCTTTGAGTGGCAGTCCGCCCGTTGCGTCACGCCCCGTTCCACTGCTTTCGGAAGCGGCGGAACACAGCGTGACGCAACGGGTGGACTGCCACTCAAAGGTAAGTCCCACCCAGCGTACCAGGTGAATGACGCCGCTGAGATAGAGGCACTCCAAGGGCTGCATCTGACCCCAGGACCGGGGTTTGGTCTATACCATGCACAACGTTTCTGCCTTGCCCAGTCACCTCTGTCACCAGGCTAGTTAAGTACTCACTTACCTGGTCATCTAGGGCAACTGTTCTCAACCTTTTTTCCCCATTTGTATATCCCTTGGCAGCCCATTTCCACACACTGAACTCCTCACATTAGCAAATTGTTTACAATTAATATAGTTGCTGTCAATTCTAATACAGACCTGCCTTTTCCACCACTATTCAGTTCTTTTTTGAGTACCCCGAGGTTCTGACAAGTAAACTGGAGGGGGAGGAATTACATGTACCCCAGGTTGGAAATCACTGGTCTAGGGTGAGCAAAAGAGTCCTCCAAGTGACATTTTAAAAAGTATATTCCTATGCCACTTCTTTTTTAAGTTTGTACAAAAAAAGTATACAATTATTTAAAAAATGGTTGTTGCAAGTCAGCAATTCTCTCTCTCACACACACACACTCACACAGAGGAGCCAAGGCACAGAAACTTCCCCCAACTGGGTTTCTCATCGTTTCCTCTAGACTGAAAATGACTAATGCCTTATGTCCACATTCTTGTTTTTGTTTCTTGGTCAGCTGCTTTATACACATATTGTTGTGTTAAAAAAACACAACCTTGAATGATTTCAAACATTCGTACAGCACAACCCTTGGCATGCCTACTCAGACATACGTGCCGCCATATTCAACAAGGCTCGCATTCAGAGTTGCAGCCTTCAGGACCAGTAACTGGTGGTACATTCGCAAAGCAGCAAGTTCCTAACCGTCCCCTTCAAGAGTCAACTGACTCTCAGGCCAGTTTCAACGCTGCCCTTGTTGTCACCCGCGAGGCCACACCACAGACCTGGGCTCCCGCAAGTTCCCAGTCATTGCCTCCACCAAGAGGCATTATTCATCCAAGCTAGTCAAGCAGGTTGCTATGAAGAAGGGCGAGGTTACTTGGGCAGGACACATGCCACCGGCTGGTCCAACAACAAGCCCTGGCTGGAACATCATCCCGCCAGCTTGTCGAAAAAATAGCCCATAATGAACTGGGAGGAGGCTGTTTATTGAGAACAGACAAAGTGAAGAGAAAAGCCTCTAGCTGCTATTCCAGTCAGGTGCTTTGCAACCACCTCACAGCAGGGCAGGTAGAACTTGATCCCACCACCCCGGCATCCCCATGGCACTGTCCCACCTGGCCTTGCCTCACTGGAAGTGGCGGTGAGTGAGGCTGCAATCCTATACACACCTTCCTGGGAGTAAGTTCCATTGAACCTAATGGGGCTTGCTTCTGAGTAGACATGCACAGGATTGTGCCGTCAGAGAATATACCAGTGGGAACACTGGAACTGTGCAGCTGCCTTTTGAAGCCAGTTTAGGGAAGGAGGGTACAGAGAAAAGCCCTAATGGTAGGACAAGACACTTCCTCCTGTGCACATCTGCTGTCTGTGGTGCCAGTGATGGGACCCATAAGGGGTGGTATTTGCAGCAAAACAAACAAAATAGCACTGCTCTCGGAGAAGGAATCTTGGCTATCACCAGGCCACAAGAGGTAAGAAACCACTGGTGTCTTGGAACCACGCTACATAGTCAGTGAAAGCAAAGCCTTCTTGGACTATATCACGCCAGGTGGTTGGCAGTAGTGTGAGAAGTTGCGCTTTGAATATGCCTCCTAAAAAAAAAAAAGACTCTGAATGGAGAAAACTAGCACATCAAGGGGGACATAGAACACATCCTGAAGTGCTAGATTTCTATATGTTAGAAGGGTTTTTATATATAGGAGATAAAGAGTATTTTCATGATCTCCTGCATTCTGAAGTAGACCAGTTCTCGGCATAGCCCAACACGTTTTTGTGAAGTGTGTAAGATGAAAAGCCTGTGCAAGTTTCTTGCACAACTAAAAGATACAGCTGTCTGTAAATGCAGTAGAGAACTCTACACGTGCTCTAAGGAACCTTTCCAAACAACAGCTGATGTAACCCAATCCCAGCTCTGATTATGTTAAAAACTAGTCTCAAAAAAGAAGGCCCATCTCACACCACAACCCCCCTAATCCTCCCCTTCTTCTCAAATCTGCTCATTCAGGCTCAATTGCAAGTCAATCCTGTTCTATTTGGTTTCCCCTACCTCCCCATTTTATGCCCTTTCAGATCAACCCACACCCCCAAAATACCAAGGAAATAATTAAAAGCTGGCATGTTATCAATTAAACACAATCCAGGGCATCCGCTTGATAAAGGCATTTATTTACCAGCCATCGGAACAGAACAAGCCAGCCAATTGTTACAAGAGCTGTTTGGGTGGAGGGAGAAGCCTCCCACCATTTTTTTAAACCTCAAACACACCCCTATGGCTCTATTTACTGGGATGCCAGCCAGCACTTGGGACACATCAGATAGGCCAGCTGGGGTGGAAGCTGTTCCCTCCCTCAGTGCAACGGCTGTCTAGAAATGTGGCTTTTTTTTTTTCCTCCCTTGCTTTTCCTGTGCATGTTTATGTTGCAAACCTGCCACGCTGCGCCAGGGAGGAGAGCTGGTCGAGGCAGCCCCCTATCCCAGAATGCCTTGCACATAGAGGTTACGGGAGTTGCAAAGGGAAAAAAGATACAGACGTGGGGTGGGGGGAAGGACACTTATAGCAATCCCCTAAATCAAATCACACTCACTATTGTCTTCCCAACCTGTGCAAGGAAGTTATAACAGAAAATTTTCAGTTGGGTTTTTTTTGGAGGGGGGGGGACATGGGGGGTTGCAATAAGTGTTCAGAAAAATTATTGAGCGCTTCCCCTCCCGCCCCCAAAGTTTCTCTGCCACTACCCCCTTGTACAAAGAATTCTAACACACTCTGCATTGTTCTCCCCCTTATTTGCGGGAATATTGTTTAAATTGATGGGGGGGGGAGAGAAACAAGGCTGCTTCTGACTACATTTTCTGTCTGGGTCCCAAACTCACAAGAGTCTAGAATCCACGCTGTTTATCCCCTGTTGCAAAGCCAAACAGCACCCCCCCTTGCCACTGACCGCACAGTGCTGAGCCCCAGATTAATCTTATCCTACGCCTGCATGACTGAAAACACACACACACACACACCCCTACCCATTCCAATCTCCTTTTAGAAACTGTGCACCATCTCTTTCCAGCCATTCTCTGTGACGTTCAAGCTAGGCTGAAGTGCTCTCGCATCCATCTCCCTCCCACCCACCCCCAACCACATACACACGCTAAAATTTTTGCTTCATAAAGCTTTTAAATACTTTTCCCCCACACACGCCAGACCTTGCTATCATTTTAAACACCAAGCCAAAAAAAAAGAAAAAAAGAAAAACACTGCAGAACTCAGGAGGTGGTTACATAACAGCCCGCCCCACCTGCCTCTCCCTCCCTGGGGCCCCACCGCCACCCTCGCACCCAACCACGAGGTACAACAGAAGTTACATCACTCCCAGCCGCCCTGAGCAATGCTACGCCTCTCCCTCCCTCCCCCCCCCCACAACGCAGAGGCCTGAATGGCTGACTCCAGAAGGCAGCAACACAAGCACATCTATTCACTAAAAGACCTCCCGCTGCCCAAAGCCGCCTGCCACTGGACCCCCGCCCCCCACTTCCAGCTGCCGCCCACGACCTCACCCACATAAACAAGAGTTTTAATACTGCACGGCTGCTTGGTTGAACGGCAGGAAGTAACATTCCAGGAGGTTATTTGCAACAAGATTTTAAGGTGCACATATACATACTAAAAAAAAAAAACACCCCAAAATTTTAACACAAAAATACTTCTTTAAAAACAAAGAATCATGCGGGCTTGGGGGGGGGGGAAGCACCCAAGAGTGCCAGTTCCAAGATTGAGCAGCAATTCCTAACTACCACCATTCCTGGAGGGAAGGAATCCAAAACAATCCTACATGCGGTATTTTGGAAAAATACTGGCAGGAGGACCCACTCGAGCAAAAGTGGCTGCTTGGCAATGCCCAGCCCAGGAAGGGGGATGCCGCCCACCCAAAGCAGACGGTGCATTCTGCTGGAGAGAGGGCACCGTGCCTAACCCAGAAAAGAGACATGAGGTGATACTACGTAGCAAGGGGCCAACAACTTGGCTCCTACTCGGAGAGGAAAACTTGCCATTTTTGTATGCCTCCCAGAAATGCACACTTGGAAAATGTAATAAATAAAAGCTTCCCTATTCCATTGTAAGCTATAACGGCCGAACTGAGACCTCCCAGCACCATGTGGCATGTTGTATGCTGCCCCTACCTTATCTGATGAGGCAGGCACCCACCTTTGCTCCTCCCACTTTCTAGAATGAAAAAGGAAGAGGGGGAACAGAAGAGGAAGAAGAGGAGAGTGGCAGGCTAGAATGTCTTGACTATTTTTCTCTCCTCCATACTTCCTCACTTGCTCTGTCCCCTTCCTTCTTTTTCCAACTAGGGACTGCGAAGAGAAGAAGGAGCTGTGGAAATGCAGGGGTGGGTGGAGGTTAGTACCCCAACCAATAGAATACCCGAGACAATCACCTCACACTGGCCTTTCTGCAGCTGCACAAACAGATGCCACTCTTGGACCTGACAGCTTGGCCACTACTCTGGCCTGGAGGCTAGAATGCTTTTTGATTCCTCCTGCCCTGTCTTGCTGTCTGCTCCCCAAGACACAGATGGGGGGATTGTATATGGCCTATTGGATACGATCGGACCCACAACTGGGGCTTTGAATGTCACATCCAAATCCAGACCGGAATGTGTGTGTGCAAACACAAGGGAGTAGAGCTTGTGAAAGATTGCAGAAAGAGCCATTGGACTGGAATCTAGAGACATGATTTGAACCCCTGCTCAGCCACAAGGCTCATGGAGCAACCCTGAGCCAGCCACTCCCTCCCTCTCAGAGCAGACTTTCGCACAGGGTTGTTGTGGGAACAAGAAATATTAACGTACTTTCAGTCAGATCCCTGATCCATCTAGCTCAGTATTGTCACTGATTTGATGGCTGGGGACCTGGAACCCTATTTTTGCAGAACAGGTACTGGGCCGCAGTCCCTCCCCATCTATTACACAAGTGCATGCACACTATTTATACACCACTGAAACTATGCAATGCTTTTCACAAGACAGTATACAAATAGCTTAAAATAGATTCTTTCAATCCTCATTGCAGCCATGCAATGGAGTCGATTCCCAGAAAGTGACCACTATGAATCTACTAGATCCCAGCCTCAAGCTAGGAGGTTCTTGACACCCCACAAAGGTCACCCAGGAACACACACAGAAACAGACAGTGCTTGCAAGGCCAGGAGTCTCAGGTGAACCCCCCCCCCCCAAAGGGGGGTAATGTAGTCTAGGGTAGGTGGCACACACTCCTCCCAATTCCAAGAATGGCATTCAGCAAACAAGACTGCTACCACCAAATATTTGCTGTATTGATTTTTACACATATGCAGAAAAGCCAGGAGAGGCTCAGCCAATCAGATTAGACACCCACAACTCAAGGAATGGCCACTGCACAGAAGAAGCATGCAAATTCTGTGTCCAGCATAACCCTGCAAACCAGAGCGATGGCCCAAAATCCTTTGCAATCTCTTTGTAATCTGGAATACACCTTCTCTGAATAAAACTGAGGAAATGTGGAGGCAGACTTAGAAACCATGCCCAAGGACTAGTAACTTGATGTGTTCACTTTTTGTTTGAAGAGGCAAGAGGAAGGGCAAACACAGATACACATTTTAAAGTTGTTTGAACGCATTTTCCATCCTGGAAAATACCTGTCTCCAAATGGCCATGATTTTGCTCGGCGGAACCACAGTGAATTCTGCCTGCACACAACCATTATGGAGGCCCTGTCGTCTGTAGGCCCTTTGGCAGAGGACTAACCCCAGCACAAGTCACAACAACTACTAAAGAGCCAGGACCGGCCCAACTGGTCTGGCTCGGTGCCCAGCAGGGCCAACCCCTCTCATGCTCCCGTGAGCTGCCAATCAGGGAAGATGACATCCCATAATTAGGAGCAACAGGATGTGAACAGACAGATGGGAAAGAGAGGAGATGCATCACGGGACAATCCCATGGTTGAGTACACAGCAGACTGGCAGCCCTGTGGGGAGGAATTAGTAAGTGGGGTGGACCTGCGACCGACAATTGGTAGAACAGCATTTCTCAGCCAGAGACTCCTTACATGGCCGCAGGCAAGTCTCCATTTCTCAAACTCTGCCTCGACAAGACTCTTCCCATCCAGACTCAGTGATCCCACCTGTGCAATGGGAATAAGACAACTGCCGGGAAGAGAGAGGTCATGTAAACCACAGATGGGCCCACCATAATTCATTACCTCAGGAGGAAAAGCAAAAGACAGTGCATATGAAGAGGTGACAGTGCATATGAAGAAGACAGTGCACCTCAAAGTAAGAGCCGTTTTTCTGTCAGCCTCCCAAACTGTACAATCCCTCAGTCACAATTCGAGGTTCAGCATAAACAGTTTCTCAACCAGGGTAGCCAGCACTAGGTTCAAAATTCTCAGCCACAGTAAATTAATGAAGGCAGCAATTCTATGCACATTTAGTCAGGAATAAGCCCCACAGAACTGGGAGTGGGTGGGAACTTGCACGTTAAGCACAAAGATTACAATGCTGGATCTGTCCAACAAGTAGCTCATTTCCACGGCCTGCTTAAATGCTACAAATGGCAGTTTCCTTTTTCCAGCTTTGCTTCTTCTATTCTGCAATTTATGTACATTTTTCATATCATTCTGCAAGTGATGGGAGTAGAAATCAAGCTGCACTGGGCCCTGAAACCCCATCCTTGGACCAAAAGTCAAGCCATGCCCACTTTTGGCACCTGAGATTCCACAGACTGCAAAGAGGCAAGATTCTAAGAAAGGGCAAATAGAGTCATACTATGTAAAGGGTTTTGAACACGCCATCTGCTCTCTCAGTGACTCAAAGTGTAACTGTTTTGTTTTTAAAGCACAAACTCCTATGCCATGTCTCACACCATCCTGTATTTTTTCTTACACTTGGGCTTCCACAGAACTATTCCACAGATATGCAACTGGGCAGCAAGAGAGGGGGAAATCCTCTCTAGGTCAACTTTGTGAGTCATGGAGAAAGACAAATGCCGAGAGTTTCGTCACTCTCGAAACAGCCAGGTGAATTCTCTAGCATCTCGCACACATGCTTCAAGCCTCTCCACATAGCTCCTGGAAGGATTTAAGAGCCACAGTTTGCAACTATAGCATTACAGGCGCAATCGTAACATAAACACCATGGAACAATAACCTCAAAGTGAGCCCAGCCCAGCGTCCACCTAAACACAGACTAGAGAAAAAAGGGCACACACCTTTGCTCACTCAGCAAAAAACAGAACAAGAACGAACTTCAAACTCTCATTACATTCCAGCATCTGGCCTGTTTTCAAAGCACTTTGAAGAGACGAAGAATTCCCATGAGGCTACGCCACCAAAAGCAGCCAATTAAGCATGGCTGGGTGGTCTTTTTCAGAATAGGTGCAGCAAAAATACACTCTAGCTGATGCACACTGTAACAAAACTGAAGTGCAGTTGCTAGCAAAATGCCACCCAAAATTATTAGTTATTGGCCTTGAACAGGAAGATCTGCGCTCACATCACCCTCAGACATGAAGCTTATAAGAGCCCTGCTGGATCAGGCCAAAGGCCCATCTAGTCCAGCTTCCTGTATCTCACAGCAGCCCACCAGGTGCCCCAGGGAGGCATGAGACAACAAGATGCTTGCATCTTGCTGCCACTCCCTTGCACCCAGTACTCTGAAGTAGCCTACTACTAATGTAAGGAGGTTGCACAATCCATCATGGCCTATAGCCCACAATGCACTTTTCTTCCAGAAATCCGTCCAATCCCCTCTTAAAGGCATCTAGACCAGATGCCATCACCACCTCCTGTGGCAAAGAGTTCCCCAGATTAACTACCCACTGGGTAAAAAAAATACTTCCTTTTATCTGTTTTAACTCTCCCAACCCTCAGTTTTAGCGGATGCCCCCTGGTTCTGGTGTTTTGAGAGAGGGAAAAGAACATCCCTCTATCGACTCTATTCCTTCCGTGCATCAGCTTCCAGGGTGACCTTGGGCCAGTCACTACTTCTCAGCCTAACCTACCTCACGAGGCTGTTGTGAGGACAAAAGAAGGAGAAAGAGCCATGCAGTCCACCCTGTGCTCCTTGAAGAAAGCACAGCATAAATATGTAATATGTATGATTTGTCGTCAGTTTCAATTTCAAGTTTTAAAACAATTGAATTGTTTCAATTCTTCTTCCCTCAAGGAGTTAGAAGCTCTTTGGAGCAAAGACCCATTGTTGTGGTGCTCTTCTGTACAGCACCATGCACAATGACAACAGTCAATAAAACATTCTGCAAGCCCAAGAGCCATCCACATCAGGATGATGAGGTCAGCTACTGACCGGGGATCCCCCCCCCCCCCCGATGATGAAGGGTTTCCAGCACCAGTCAACTACACTGAACTGAGTCAGAAGTGATAGGGAAAGTTATTTATTTATATGCCCCCATGTCATCCAGGTCAGTCCCCAGTATGATCTCATCCTATATCCCTCCACATCCTGTGTGGCCTGTGAACACATATATAAGAAAGGAAGAATTTCCATCCATCTCTACCTATCGTAAATAGATATTTCCACTTCTAAAAAGTAACATCCTTGCTTGGTTATACATTGCCAAGATTAGTTATCTTTCCACCCTGTCAGACAAAGATCTCTGTACAATCTAGAAGCTTGTACTCAACGACAACAGCTATTTAGCCAAGTTTTTAATCAGTTTCACAACAGACTTTTCCTCCAACATCCACCCTGTACGGTCTTTGATATTAAGCGTTCCTTGCAACTTATATTTCAGTGTCTCATTTTTTAAAAAGGGTTGCCCATTTGCTTTTTAAGAACAGAACCAAAAAGCAAACCAAAACCAGAGATGGACAAACAAAGTGAGATTTTAAAACTTATTTTAAAAATGTAGAAAGCCTTACCTTGAAGGAGCGATGGAAACCTTTGAGTTCCGTTTTCTTCTGCACCATTTTGAGATTTTAAAATGCAAGAAAGAGTAGGGCTTTTTGAAGAAGAAAAAAGATTGAAATGAAGAAGGGAAAAAGAGAAGGACAAAAAAGGAAACACAGAAAATCAGGAAAGGAGAAAAGGAGCTAATGCGGATCTGCTGGTGGAGACCCTGTAGGAGAAAAACCAGAGAGGTGCCTGTTAATGGTGTGGAGCAGCCACCTTTAAATAATATACAGGAAATTTCCAAAATCAACATTTAAAAAAATATGTAACTTCTAGAAACTGCGAACATCTGAAGGGGGAAAGAGGACAAGGCTCAAGTCTACACGTTTTGCCTACCTATGAGGTTTCTGCAAAAGGAAAAGTCAAAGAGCAGAGAAAAAGTCTTTCACCCCAGTAAAAAGGAGCACGCCAACCTGCTGCAGCAGGACGTATGTGCAAAACGGAACAAAAACAGAAAATGCAACAACATGAAAGAAAAAAGCACAATGACATGCCAGCAGTTGGGATTAAGCACATTCTTCCTTTTTCAAAAAGGAAAATCTACAGTGTACACAATCGCAGATCCCATTTCCCACCTTTACTTCGCTAGAGAGGCTTCACTACAAAGAGAATAGACTTTGATAGGGGGAAGTGGCAGCGAAGGGGGGGGGGCGCCTGCTGCACCAGACCTCCTTTGTGCAGTAACTGCAACCTTACAGAAGTCATTCATGATCTTCCAAAGAAAAATAATACATTTTTTTTCCCAAGAAGGTACAAAGACTTGCAATAGAAAAAGGAATTTTAGGCACACACAAAAATCCAAATTTTGGAATGACAAGGGGCGTGTGTATGTGCACCCCGACTGAAGCGAGGGGTTCCTGACAGCCCTTGCAGAATATACACATTGCAATTTCTGCAAAAAAGGGGCTGCAGGCAGTTCTGGGGGACAGGGTGCTAAGGTTGACACACACACACACACACACACACCCATCAATATACCCACATATATCTAGTTGTGGGAATACTGAGGGGCCAGAGCAAGGAGGGAGGATTTTAGGAAGGAAATGCAAAGTTTGGGGGACAGGCCAAGTCTTCTTACATCCATGTTTCACCCCCCCCCCCCCAAATCTGCAACATGGGAGGGGTTGCACTTCACTGCAAAATATAACCCCTTCATTTTCCAGGGGGTGTGGACTGCTTTCCGATCCATTTTTTTTAAAGAGGGGAATATCGCCCTCAATATGCATTCTGGATTGGGGGGGACGGAACGTGGGCATCAACAACACTCTCTTGAGATTATCCTATGCGGGGGGGGGGAGCGGAGGAACAATCAGATAGTTGGGGGGAAGAAAGAGAAGGGATCACCCCTCTCAGCTCATTCCCCTTGTAACATAAGAAACCTGTCCTTGCCATTTGATTAGGCTGCAAATAAACTGAATGTTGCAATATAAGGTATTATATATATTTATTTCTCACAAAGGCTTATTTCGTGTCCACCACAGCACCACATAGATTGAGGGAGGGTTGGATAAAAAGTTAACCCGCCCCCTTCCTTTTACACTGAATTCCTCCCTCCGACACACACAACACTGTCACCCACCCGCTTTGCAGGAGGAGGGAAAAAAACACAGCGTTTTGTAGTGGATTAGTTTGCAATCGCAAAAACAATAGGCGGCAGGAGAGCTGCAAGACTCAAGGCCTAGCTTCTTCATGGGGGGGGGGGGAAGAGTGTCAAATCCCCTTCCCATTAGCTTTGCAGGAAAATGTAGGATTTCTGCTGTTTGCCAGTACTGCTAGTTGCATTTGCTAAGTAAAAGCCAAAAAGAACCGATTCAGCAGGGGGAGTGTCCCCTCCCGAGCGCTCCCCGTTTCTCACCTCCCGGGCTCCGCAGTGCTGCCGCCACCGCTGATGGAAAGGCACGGCCCGGCTCTCGCCGCCGATCGAAGGGACGGGAAGGGAGGTGGCGGAGCACCCCCGTTGGGTCCTTTATATAGATGCTGCAAAAGGCCGGCCTTCTTGCATCAGCTGAGCCTGCCCGATCTCCTCCTCCTCCCGCTCTCCGCCTCCTCTAAAGAGAAGAAAGAAAAAGTATGGCAACTTTAGGCTTCAAAAAGGAAAAAAAAAGACCAAATAAAAGACTGTGTACCTTTGAACGTATGCAGAATCCTTCCACCCCATCTCCACCACCTCCAGGAAAAAGTAAGGAGCGGCAATTTTGGTTTTTTAAAAAGCCCTTCCCCCGTAGAGCAGGGCTCTGAGCATGTGCAGAGTACTTCCTCTTTCAAGAGAGAGAATTTTTAAATGACAAAAACACAGGGTGTACCTCTGAGCCTGTGCAGAATCCCTTCCCTCAGTGAAAAGAAAACATTCAGACAAAAATGCAGGTGGGTGTGCATCTGAGCATATGCAGAATACCTCTATTCTGCCTCCTACAGGAAAAATTAAGAAAGGACCCACAATTGTCGGGTTTTTAAAAGTCTATTGCTAAATGTGCCTCTGAGCATGTGCAGAGTGCTTTCACAAGACTGAAGAAAGACATGGTGTTTCAGTTTCCAAAGGCAAAGTGACCAAAAGGCAAAAAAAAAATGGCAAAGAATTCTTCCAAACTTGTTCAGAGTGTGTTTGCTCTCACTTCCTCCTGAATGTTCAAGAAAAACACACAAAGGAAGGAAAGGGAAATAAGGAGACCGAGAAACTTTGGTTTTCAAAAGAAAACGAAAAGGGAAGATTGGCAACTTTCCATTTCCAAACAGAAGGCAAGATTGGCTCTGAGAATGTTCAGAGTGCCAGCCACCTTGATTATGAATGAACCAAAGTGTTTGGAAGTTTTTCCCAGGGGGAGGGGGTCCACGTACCTCTGAGTGAGCATAGCTCGCCTTTCCTTTGCGAAGGTAATCAGCTTCTGTTTTTAAAATTATAAATCTAAGGATGCAGGGTGTCTCTGTAACTTTGCAGAGCACAATGGTTGCACTCTTTTTGCACATGTATGTAGAGAGAGAGATACGGGATTTTACTGCAAAAGAAACATGGATAGGATTGACTGTTGTGCCAAAAAAAAACCCATTTCTATGGACAAGATAGCCCTAAACATGTGCAGAGTGCCTATGTGAAGGGAATAGGTGCCTGGATTTGTTTTTATCATTTAAAATTTGGGATAAAGCATCCGTGAGCACATGCAGAGCACTTTCCCCTGTTTAAAGGGAACCAGCATGTGTTATGAAACCAACAGCTCTAGGGCATAAAGCCTCTGAGCATGTGCAACATGCTGCCTTCAGGGAAACAACGTTTTTCTTTTAACTAAAAAGGATCCACAGCCGAAGTAATTCTAAGCGTGTACACAATATATTTCCCTTGATGAATGGGACCAGATCTTGTTTAATCAACTTTCTTTTAGGATTCGCAGGTGTAAACAACTTTTAAAGCCTTACGTGTAGACAGAAAACTGGTAAACTGGATTCCCATCTTCTTTCCTCCTGTCTTTTGATCTTTTTCCCTGCATATATCTACACACATAAATTAACAGCATGCAAATCCCACCCCTTGTCCACCCCTTTTCTTATTTTAACAGTTTCAAAGGGGACCTCCATGAAACATTTTCCTTGCAGATGGTCTCCTGAAGATAGAACTCTGCCCCCCTTCTCAACATTCCCCCTCCTACTTCCTTCCTTGTGCAAAGTCACCACTCCATAGTCTGCTCACGCACCATTGCAGAATCTAATGTCGTGCAGAAGTGCACGTATGCACACATCAGAACATGAGATATGCCTTTCTAGCATCAGGGTAAAGATCTGTCTCATCTGGCATCCAGTTTTTCAACTATGGTTAGCAAGTTCTCCCTTGGAAACTCAAAAGTAGAGCCACTGTTGTTTGACCTCAGCATCTGGCAATCTAGGATAGACTACCTCTGAATTTGCTCCATTGTCTGCTGTCATGGTAATAGCCATGAAAAGATTTATAAGAATTATCTTGCCAGATCACGCCAAGGAGGCCTATCTAATCCTGCACCCTGTTGCTAGCCGTGGCCAACTCTTGGAAATTCACAAGCAGGGCATGAAGGCAACAGCCTCCTCCCTGTTTGTCTCTGTCATCTGCTATTTCAAAGATAGACTGCTCCTGAACCAGGAGGCTCTGTTTAGCTGTCATAACGACAACCTTGCGGCAGGGAAATCCATGTTAATTGTACACTCCTCCACTAGATCTGTAGAGCTTTGACGCTGACCCAAAAAAGGCTTTGTTTAGTCTTGAAGTGTGCTGCTTTCAATTTTAATTCAGAAAGAAATGTTGGAAAATGCTGGCAGAAGGATTTCCCTTTCCCCAAGACACTCTCCCCCATCAGCACAGCTGTTCCAACGGCATCTCTCTCCCTGCGGTCTCTGGAACGATTGCACAAGAGTCCTTCCCCCCAAAGAAACCTGAAACAACTCGTTTCCTCTCCCTCACCACACCACTCCAATCACGTACCAACTCATTCCTGCACATGGTGTCTCAAGCGCCCATGTGGGCCGGTTGTCCTTGCCTCACTGTTAACATATCAGAAGCTTAGTGTCAGAACAGCACTCCAAATCCTTTTTCCTAACAGGGCAGGGCCGGTTGTCCAACTTGGGGGTGGGGCAGCATGATGGAAAGGACCCTCTTCCCTCAACAGATTAAAGAGATCTTTGGGAGTTAATAAACAACTCCTTGTTAAAACACATAATTCTTTTGACTTCACGGTCCATGATTTTCCCTGCATATGAGTGCTGCACATGTTCCTTGTCAAAACAACTTTTAAGTATGAAGATGCTGAAAATCAATTTGATCATGATTCACCAATCATTATTTCTACAGTACCAGCAAGGGATGCTAGTAAGGAACATTGCTTTATGCAATGAGCAAAAAGATCCATACCTACCGGCATGCCCCAGTATCTGCTGGGGTTCTGTTCTGGATACCTGAAACCATGGATAACTCTGGACATCAGTGGTTTTGCTGCAACAAGGTAAAAGAGGTTTGTTTAATGTTCTCTTTTTAGGATAATGATAGGATAATTATTTTGTAGGATAATGTTCCTCTATTGCTTTAATAGGCTTCCCAATATCCATGGTATCTGTGGATAACTGAAACAGTGCATACCGAACCAGTGGATACAGGGGCACACCTGTATTGAAAAAATCCTAGACATCTGCTAGTTTAGGTGTAATCATGGACAGATTACACCTAAGATAACCCCTGCTAACTGGGCAAGAGGCACTTTTTTCAAGTGGTGTCCTCTTATATTTAGCAGGGGGAGAGCAATTGTCCCACTTCACCCCAGCACAGTGTCTTTCTTGTGGCTGTTGCTGGTGGTGTTCTCCATTCTTTTAGATTGTGAGCCCTTTTGGGACAGGGAGCCATTTAACTTTAATGTTATTATTTGCCTGTAAACCGCTTTGTGAACTTTGTGTTGAAAAGCGGTATATAAATACTAGTGATTGATTGAGAAGAGAAAACTTCTGGGATATGGGTTCAAATATGAGAGCTCCATAGATATTGAACTGTATTATGGAAGCAAGGCAGGATATATATGTCAGGGGTGGCCAAACAGTGGCTCTCAATCAATCAATCAGTACTTATATACCACTTTTCAACACGAAGCTCACAAAGCTGTTTACAGGCAAATAGTAATAATAATAAAGTTAAATGGCTCCCTGTCCCAAAGGGCTCACAATCTCAAAAAAGGCAGACCACCAGCAACAGCCACTAGAAAGACTGTGCAGGGGTGAAGAGGGACAATTACTCTCCCCCTGCTAAATATAAGAGAAACACCACTTGAAAAAGTGCCTCTTGCCCAGTTAGCAGGGGTCAATGTCTCACTGTATAATGTGCAGCTCTCGGAAATATGTTGGCTGAGCTCTTTTTATAAAATATTTTTGAAGTCAAGTGTACCGGGTATAAACTGAGCATCCACTGGGTTAAAACATACATTTAATGTTCATGGTGAGTAAATATATTTAAGAATTTAAATGCTTCTTAAAAATTGCATCTCTCAAACATCTGAAGTTTACCATATGTAGCTCTTATATTAAGCAATTTTGGCCACCTCTCCTGTATGCATAGGGTAAATCTCTGTTCTGCTGTGACTTAACACTGGGTAAGGTTACCAGATACAAACTGGGATTGAGCGCCTATACCTTTAGCCATTGTATAGAAGAGGGAATTTGGGCAGGTGCAGCTCATCACGGAAGAGTTTCAAAAGCTGCACCTGCCCAAATTCCCCCTTCTATACAATGGTTAAAGGTATAGGCGCTCAATCCCAGTTTGTATCTGGTAACCCTATACCTGGGTGGACCACAATCCTATACCCATTTACCTGAGAGTAAATCCTATTGATCTCAATGGGACTTCTGAGTAGATATGCATAGGCTGCTGCAGTGACTCAGACTACCACACCTTGCAAGATTGTTGGGAGGACAAGGCAGGAGGAGCTACACACATTCACATTTCAGCTCTTTGGAGAAACGGTATGATAAAAATATGTACTGTTAATATAGAAAGCCAGGGAATAAATGCTAGAATACAAAAATATTTAGAACAATGAATCACACAGCAATGTGGTGGGGGCAGAGGTGGATCTAAGGGGGGGCAAATCTGTAAGTGTTGCAAGAAGCCTTACCCTGTCATGTAAATCCCTCCTCTCCCTTGCTGCTGTAGCCAGTAAGCAACACCAAGATGTTGCTTTTCCCTGTAAGGATTGGCTAGAACAGTGCAGGGGAGGTGTGTTTTCCACTGCAAGGTAAGGCTTCTTGCAAAACGTACAGGTTTGCCTCCCCTTAGATCCACCTCTGGGTGGGGGAACTCTTTGCATTGTCTGCTGGGCTTGCAGGAGTTTGTCATTATTAGTTTTGCATTGTGCTGGTTTGGAAACTACCAATGTGAGGCAAGATTCTGGACTGGAGATAAACTAGGTCACCTGGCCAGGGCCACCCAGTCTCAGGTGTGGCGCCAGAGCATCTCAGCAGACCAGTCCATGCCTCGTTCCCAAGGCTTTATGGCTGGCTTAATTACCCTTTTCAGGATGGTTGGGCCTGCATAAGCTCTGCGGCTATTGTGTGTGGCACATGGGCCTTATCAGCCTGCACAAACCACCCAGCCAATGTGAAATTCACTGGTTAAAGCTCTCATGCTTTCTTGGGAGTAAGCCCTATTGGATATAATGGAATTCACAGTAGGCATGCATAGGCTTGCACTGTGAATTACCATGTTCATAGTGACAAAGGCAACCCATATTCACAAAATGGCAAGCAGACACTACGCAGACCCAAATCAACTCAGTTTCACAATTCAGTAAAAATCTACTGATATACAGTGGCGGCGGCGTATCTTTTAGGTAGCTATTTGCAAAATTGGTAAAATCTTTTATTTATTAGTAAGAGAGATGCAGGATGCAGACAGACTGCAATCCAGTGCACACTTACCAGAGAGTAAGCCTAATTAACCACTGTGGCACTTACTTCTGAGTAGATACACGTTGGATTGAACAGAGAGAGAGATTAATGTACAAACAAGGAAAGAAGGATGGCTGGGCAAAATTCCATTGCTGACATCATGTAGCCCCACTGTCCCCACTAGGGCTCCTGCAAGAGAGCACAATGTGGCTCACTACAGAGCAGACAGCAACATATTGCACCCCTCCTGCAAGTGACTGAGCAGGAATTCAAACCCAGAGCTTGGCACAAACCACCTTTACTGTAATGTTTGGCTGCAGTTTTAGGACATGCCCCCAGGACCGCTGTCATTGGCTCCCTTGCTTGTACTTCTGCAGGATCAACCGGGCCTTGGACTCTGAAAAATATAGGGTGGTGTGAGTTATCAGCCTGTAAACAGCGGCTGCCAGTCCCAGAGCAGCTGCCAAGCATTAGCTAATCAGGAGGTGACTTCAAGGCATGGCACACAGGTTCATAATACAGGGGCTGCCAGTTTGCACTGCGTAAGCAGAGAGAGCATGCTATCTCTTTATTAGGATCGTTAGCTCCTCCCTCCCTTCCCCACGCTGGGAAAAAAAGCTCTGGGTTTGTTCACACATTGCATGATAAACCTCTTGAATTTCTGTCTGATTGAAGGCACTGTAAGGTGACAACTTTGTACTGGACTGAATTCAGATTCTGTTTTTTATTTATTTTCTTTTGAAGGTTGCAGATGCAGTTGATTTGCTTTTGTATGTGTCTTGATCACCGTGGTCTCACTTTAACCTCGTCCCAGCAAAAAAGCTTTATCTGTTGAACATCAGGCTGTGGTTAAAGACACAGAAGAAGGCCATGTTAAAACTTGTCAGTTCCACCTGTAGTGGAAGGATTTGCTGGCATGAAAGACTGAAGATATGTTTTTCATGTGAAAACATAGCCTGAGTTTTGGGAACAAGCAAAAGATATAATACTGTACTGCAGTGGTTCTCAAATATTTTAGTATCGGGACCACTTTTCAGAAAGACAATTTGTCCGGGACCCACCGGACAAATGGCCGGAAGTGCTGTTATTGTGACATCAATAACATGTCAATAACATCAATATTGTGACATTAATTGCTTTCCTGAGAATGCAACCATAAATTGGGTTATTTCTCAGCCATTTTCCAATAGCAAAGTGATTCAGAATGAAAAAAAAGCCTACTTACAACCTTGACACAAGCAAAACAACCACACAGCCCTCTTCCTTTCCAGCATCCCATCTTCCCATTTTTTCAATATGGCTGCTCTAGGTGCTTCACGACACACCTGAAATTGGCTCGCTCCCCACTGGGGGGTCCTTACCCTCAGTTTGGGAACCACTGCTGTACTGTATTATGTATAGTGCACACCCCCAAATGGAGAGGAGTTAACTTTTGGATTCCAAGTGCCAGCCCATAATTCTTACTCATTTAGGGCATCAAAATTACCCAGATGGCCCTTCATCAGAAGCTCACCTTTTCTGTTTGTTTTTCTCCTGCAAGAGGTTGCAATTTTCTTAATTCCCATCACAACTCAAATTTCAATCAATCGGTACTTATATACGCTTTTCAACATGCAGTTCACAAAGCGATTTACCGGCAAATATTAATAATAATAAAATTAAATGGCTCTCTGTCCCAAAGGGCTCACAATCTAAAAAAAGACCACCAGCAACAGCCACTAGAAAGACTGTGCAGGGGTGAAGAGGGACATTTACTCTCCCTCTGCTAAATATAAGAGGAACACCACTTGAAAAAATGCCTCTTGCCCAGTTAGCAGGGGTAGCAAATTTTACTTAGTCCTCAAAACTTGTTATAGGGCCCACATCCAGTTCTCAAACACCATCTATTATCAGTTTACACCATATGAATTCTTGTAGCTCCATTTTTTGGAAATAAGGCACTGTTCTTTTAGAGTTGCCAACTTTTTTTCCCTAACCAGGCTCCTATGCCCTCAACAATCACAGGACAAGGACAGAGTTAGCAGACAGAAATTTACCCCAACACAGAATTTAAGAAATAGGGCAAAACGTCACTCACAAAATTTCCACCTGATGGTAGTAAAGGGCACAAGAGCCCTTCAGGGGGAACAGTTGGCAACCATAATTCTCTGCTTGTTACTGCCTGCTTGAAATTAATCTCCAGATGCATGACAGTAAAAGAAGCAGAGTAATTCACTCCCTCCCTGCCTCTCTCCTTCAGGGTGAAAAATTCCAGAGGGAGGGATCAGATCCATTTATTATTCCAAGCAAACAGCTGTGCAAGGAGGAACAGACAGCTCTCTCTCCCATTGGTTTCCTCCCCTCCTGGCCCAGGGGTGCTTCTTCCACAATCCAGCAAAACATGTTTTCATTGGGAATCTGGTACGCAGGACAGTGCTTGCAGACCAAGTTGGATTTCTGAGAAACCTGGGAGGCCTGGGACAGGGTTGACCTCCTCCTCCTTAGCCTCGGGAAGATAGCCGAAAACAGAAAAGCCTCATTTACATGCTGCAACTGTAATTTCCAAACTAGTCTGCTCAGAGCTCAAAGCACTCTACTTGGAGAGGAGACTAACTACCATGTCCCTGAATTATTACTGGTCTGGCTTTCGATGGGCTGAAATGCAGTCACATCTCTGCACTGGATTAAATAATCCAATCATTTTTGTTGTAGGGACACAGTAGAACAACTCACTTCCAGAGGAAACTGGCTGTTGTGTCTCTGAATGATTTACTGCAATTGTTTCACTTGCCTCCCAGTGGTGGAGGGATGGGTAAACTTGCACCTCTCACCATCAAGGATCCCAAATCCTCAATGCTGGGATGCAGAAGAATTACCTCCAATGGCATCACTGGTCTCCCAGTTATTCTGCTCCATTGGGTGTAACTAAATTATTTCATTTTTCCCAATGCAGACATATCAATCTTGGCAGAGACTGCCTGTTGCATCTCTGCCTGTCACAGCTCTGGGCATATCTCATCAGATTCATTGACTCAAGGAAAGTCACTAGAGGACGCACTCCACGCACATGCATGCACGCACACACAGAGTTTACAGCTGGATGCTACAGCCATTCAGCAACAAGCACACCCCATATTCTATTCACCAACGGTCAAAGATTAGGAGCAGGCATTTTCCATTTGAGCATCCACGACCAACCCAGGCACCACAGCCAAACGATGGAAAGAGCTCTGTTACAGGCGTCCCTATCAGGCGGCCATCTTCCTCCACCCATCACACACCCCATATTATCCATTCCTGCCCCCCCCCCTTAGCTCTCAAGACACAGAAAGAACCCCATACTGGTCAAGTACTGTTAGTTACTCCATCCCACACATGGAACAATCTCGATTCACCCTGGGCAAGCAGGCGAATCACAAGGCCGGATATCTCTATATGCACACTACCTTATCTATAGCCACACCACTCCAAGAATCAGCAAACATTTGCTACAGATCATGCTCTTCCTTGCTAGATTTGTTCCTCTATCCTTACCAACTATTTTCTATAGCAATTCCAATGGCAGAGACAGTTCCAGCATTGAGTGCTGAGGGGGATTGGGAAAGCCACAGATTGCAGCCCCCTTAATCTGCAAGAGATGGAGCAAGCAACCCATTCATTCTTTCCTATTGCTTCCCTCATTTTATGCCCAAGGATGCACCTGCTGCATTTTGTCCTCACAACAACCCTATGAAGTAGCCTGGGTAGGGATGCAAGAGAAAGCTTCTGGCCCAGTATCACCCAGGGAGGTTTGTGGCTCAGTGGAGTTTCAACACCAGTGGGTCCCAGACAGATTGTCATTCTGAAAAGTGGGTCCCGGTGCTAAAAGGTTTGAAAACCACTCCTTTAAGCATTACGCCACACTAGCCATCTCTGGCTTTTACGTGTGCAGTGAGAATGGTTTTTTTCCCAATGGACCTGTGGCTCTTTCTTATAGTGGCAGTAGTGGCTCTTGCCATTATTAAGCCACCTTGTTTTTATTTGTGATAGTGTTGTTTTATATTGTCCTGTGGTCTCATGCTGCCTTTTTAAATGTCTTAAACCGCTTCAAGAACCTTTTAGCGGAAGAGTGTGATAGAAACATTCAGCAATGAAGAAAAGGAATTGAAACACAGTTAATCCATGCATTTTAAAGGATTTGCAATAACACAGGCTTGAAACGTAGTGCGCTACAGAGTGGCCAACAGATGAATCTTTTTGGGACTGTTGTTTGCGCAGGGTGCTTTGCCCAGAATGATAAGACAGGCCCCTGCCCCAAGAGGCTCACAAACTAGAAATATATACAAGGGAGACAGCCGAGGAAGTGGAAGCAAGGGGCAAACTGGGTAAGAATATGCAATTATTTCATGTACACATACTAAGGGTTAGTACAACAGAGTAAGAGGACTCAGGAGCCATGCAAAAGGCTTAACAGAAAAGCCTTGCATGTGTATGCTCACACATGTGCACTTGTATGTGTGCATGATTTTTCATATGAGAAAAGACTCTAAGGGACTTAAGCGTCATACAGTCCATGTCCCAGAATACAGGTGGTGCTGCTCTGTGTCGTTGGCTCCACCCCATGCTCCCAGTGCAAGGTCATAATGCTGCAGCACCCCAGTCTTGTGACACCAAAGAGATCCTATCCGTACACTTGGCTGAGGTCCCAGCTTCAAGGCAAACAGGCCATCAATCGCTGGCAGCTTGGTGCTCCGGAGCACATGATCAGGTGAAAACAGAACGTTCTGAAGGAAACACCGCAGTGCTGTCCTGGAGGGGGGCGCGGGGGGGGGGGCAAACGCAGGACGCTGACTGACCTGCACTGCTTCTCAAAGCGCTGAGCACTGCAGGCTCAGGGTCTGCACGCACACAGGCCCATGTGTACAAACACTCACTCACTCACTCTCTCTCTCTCTCTCACACACACACACACACTGTGCTAAAGCTAGGGAATGCTGTCTGACTTAACAACGACCTTTGAAATTGCATCAGGGGAAAGAAAGTTGCTTGGATTAGAGGAACTGAAATTGTGGACATTTGCTTGTTGGTATTTTGCAAAACTCTGGGAGATGTGCCAAAGGAGGTGGAGCGGGAAGGATGAGGTCTTTAAACAGGCTGGGCCCTACAATCACATATTTGTTTTCAAGCTTTCTGGCATCTTGTGCTGAGTATCTCTGAGCATGTGCAGAACTCCTCCCCGCCAAGGGGGGAAAAAAACTTTCTTTTTAAAGATAGTTAAAGATAAAGCATTACAGATTATATCCCACGAACATTCCCTTCAGCATTTTTATGGATAAAAATTGAGATCTTTACTAAGGACAACCCCTACTTTCTGGTTGCTGTTTGAGGTGATTCACTGTCCCA
The DNA here is from genome assembly GCA_029204185.1 of Lerista edwardsae. Classification (NCBI taxonomy): domain Eukaryota; kingdom Metazoa; phylum Chordata; class Lepidosauria; order Squamata; family Scincidae; genus Lerista; species Lerista edwardsae. The sequence continues at coordinate 3,593,652 of JAJKFI010000116.1, forward strand.
GTTTTGATCATTTGGGAATGGCTTGTTAGCATTTGGTTACTATGAGTTGTAAGTGTCATCATTTTCTAGCGTTCACCTCCCTCTTCAGTGTACCCAGAAATTGCACTGCAAGTCAGGAATGCCTTCCTCTTGACTCTAGCACCCCCCCCACCAATGCACATGGCCAGCAGCAGAGGTCAGCATAGCTTAGTGGCATAGCTAAGCCATTTGCTACCTGGTCTGCAACATAACCCCTTCTGTTCTGAGTCATACAGATTGATTCATCCCCAAAGTAGTCCCAGACTGTTGCCTCCCCCCAGCAGCTGGCAGTGTGTAGCCCTCTGCAGCTGCTACCTGCTGCACTTATGTAGCCACTCCACTGGCCCACAGACGCCCCAAGGGGTTCAACAGGCTGACCCTGAAGGCTTTCAATGGAGTGACAGTGTAAGTCCCATAACCAAGCAATCCGTGCTGTCACTGTGCATCCTGCCCTCCGCATCTGTACCTGCAATGTTGCAGGGGCCTCATTGCAGTTGTTGCACAAAAGCCCATCAGTGAATTGGAAGGGTGGGAAAGGAAACTGCTTGGATGCCTCTCTGGCAACACTGCTGGAGTGCTGAGGAAGGGGCTTCATCCCACTGTTTCTCTCCCTTTCCCCAACCCATCCTGGTCAGGAAAAGGGGCAGTGCGCCACTTTCTCTGAATTGGCTCCCTCCATTTCCCAGACCCAGCAATTTTGCAGTCTAGTACAGTGATCAATCAATCAATCAATCACTAGTATTTATATACCGCTTTTCAACAAGAAGTTCACAAAGCGGTTTACAGGCAAATAATAACATTAAAGGTAAATGGCTCCCTGTCCCAAAAGGGCTCACAATGGATGGAGAACACCACCAGCAACAGCCACAAGAAAGACACTGTGCTGGGGTGAAGTGGGACAATTGCTCTCCCCCTGCTAAATATAAGAGGACACCACTTGAAAAAGTGCCTCTTGCCCAGTTAGCAGGGGTCTACCTGCTGCAGTGATGGCAAACCTTTCGGGCTCAGCGTGTCAAAATTTCAGAAAATGCTTAACTTGACTCTGCTGGCGTGTCAACCCCCCTCCCAAACAAAAGGGAAACAATTCTTTACATTCATTTATTTGAACAAAAAATGCAGTCCACTCATGTGTGCTGCTATGTATTATATAAACATCCAATTATTACAAAAATGGAAAAGGAGTAAAATAAATTCAGTTTTTGTGAAGTGTTGGTGAAAGCTGGTGTGTCACCCCAAACGTTGTGGCGTGTCACCTTTGACACGCGTGTCACCGGTTTGCCATAACTGGTCTAGTAGATCTTTAACCTAGAGGACAAACCTCCTCCTGCCGTTTGAATGGAGGGCGGGCAAGTACAGAACCAACAAATGCAGCAGGCAAAATCTCTTCAGCAATGGGTAAGATGCATTCGTTTCACTGACAGGCACCCCTCTTTTTACATTAAACATCTTGTGTATAATCAAGTAATGGAAAGGAATAAAACAATGGAAAATAATGGGAAAGAGCTCAGGCAATTATGCGTAGCCTGAGAATTGCAGAAGCATCCCTGTTGGCCACGGTACAAAGTTGATTCCAAAGTTGATTCGTTAATTTAGGGCTTTCACCAAAAGACCCAAACATCTCCATTCTCAAAAAAAGCTCCCACTGTTGGAAGCTATGCTACAGTTACTTCCGACACATCCCCAGCAGGGCTTTTACGTTCTCATCAGTGGTAACCTAGGCAGAAATCCAACAGGAGAAGTCTGACCTCATTATTGCACCTCCTTGAATTTATGTCTGCAATGCAGTCATCCCTTACTCTCTCTCTCTCTCTCTCTCTCTCTCTCTCTCTCTCTCTCTCTCTCTGTGTGTGCGTGCACGCGCATGCACATGCGCCATGGTGGAGGGATGATAGCATTGCTACATTGCAGGAGTTTTGGTTCCTTACCACAATAGGAAAGGGCATGTTTTCAAAAAGAACAACGAAAACTAGCTATGTGCCAACCCCTCCCCATCAGCACGCAAAAATCCCTGACAACACCATCCTAGCGATACATGTCTGGTTCATAACTTCATTGACGCAAGTTTCATTAAAAACAAACAATAGAGAAGACAGGCCAGCCTCAACATATCTGTATGAACTGGGCTGGGCACCCATCTGCCTGTACTTATCTGCAGCGCAGTGTGGGCGAGCTTCCACTTTGCAATGATAACTGTTTGAGTAGGAGGACGACTCAAAAGCTGGGTGGTCCACTCCACATGAATAGAGCAATTGAGGCTCTGTAGGGCTTACTTCCAAGTAAACATGCCTTGGATCGGGCTGTTGAGCTTCTCATACGCAGCCACAGCCACGTTTGGGGAAAATGGTAATTGCTGCTAGCCTAGAGGACTTGCAAGGGGTACTAGACAAATTCACAGGGGACAAGTTCATCACTAGTCATGATGGCTACTTGTTGCTTCCAAGTTCAGAGGCAATATGCCTCGGAATGCCAGTTGAAGGACAGCAGGAGAGAGCCCCAATCTCCAAATATGGGCTCCCAAAAGGCAACTGGTGGGCCACACTGGGAAACAGGATGCTGGTGGACCTTTGGCTTCACCCAGCAGGGCTCTTCTCATGTTCTTATGCTAAAGAATGTCTTGCCACATGCTACTTGGGAGGAATGTCCTGCCCAGAATGTCCCAGTTTCAATTCCTGACAGCCCCAATGAAAAGGCTCTCAGGGAGCAACACTGGGAAAAATCTTGCATGAACCCAGGGCTGACTCAAGCCCTCCTGACACTGGAGGCAACATGCCAAATGTGTCTCCCTTACCTGATGATGCGCCAGCCTCTGCCCCTCCCACTCACCGATGCTCTAGCTCAGCACTCCACATTTCCTCTTCCTTTCTGTTCCATTTCCAGGCTTGTGGAAGGAGAAGCAGCAGTGGTGGAGGCAAGGAGATAAAGAAGGTGCCCCCCTCCCATCTGCTACCTGAGGTGCCCACATCAGTTGGCCTCATATATGGGCTGGCCCTACCTGAGCCCCAAGTCCAGCTTATCCTGTGAACCAAGCCTGAAATCTTTTGGTTGCCTGGAACCTGAACTACAGTCAGTAAACTGTTCAATAATCCAACACTCAGCTTTCAACTGCAGGATTAATGTTTTATTTTCTGACTTTCAAAAAAAAAAATCCTGGTGTATGTAATTTATTTGTAAAAGCATTAGAAATATTAAAAAACAAAAAGGTTTAAAATAATGCATGTTTTCCCTCCCACAAGTGGAAAATAGTTATGCTGTTGGAGACATAATGTTGGAGAGTTTTTGACAGATCAAAGCCAATTTCCCAGTTACTAAACCACTTTTAACTTAGCCCCTGAGCTGGAGAGTTTAAAAACACTTAGCTGGAACAGGAACAAAATGTTTAATGGTTTGACTCACTGATCTGTCACAGATTTTTCATACCCCAAATTGCCCTGTGATACTGTAGCCATGAAATTAAAAGATGTTTACTTCTTGGGAAGAAAGCTATGGCAAACCTAGACAACGTAATAAAAAGCTGAGACATCACCCTGCCAACAAAGGTTTGAATAGTCAAAGCTATAGTTTTCCCAGTAGCAATGTATGGATGTGAGAGCTGGACCATAAGAAAGGCAGAGCACCAAAGAATAGATGCTTTTGAATTATGGTGGTGGAGAAGACTCTTGAGAGTCCCCTGGACTGCAAGGAGATCCAATCGGTCAATCCTACAGGAGGTCAAGCCTGATTGCTCCCTGGAAGGACAAATCCTGAAGCTGAAGCTCAAATACTTTGGCCACCTCATGAGAAGAGAGGACTCTTCAGAAAAGACCCTTTACTTATGCTGGGAAAGATTGAAGGCAAAAGGAGAAGGGGGTGCCAGAGGATGAGATGGTTAGACAGTGTCACCGAAGCGATGAACATGAAATTGGGCGAACTCCGGAAGATAGTGGAGGACAGGGAGGCCTGGTGTGCTGTGGTCTATGGGGTCGCGAAGAGTCAGACACAACTGAACAACAACAACAAACTGGTCTGAATGGTACAGCTGAATTCTCTTGTTGCAACCCTGCATGCCACCCCACCAGCACTCAGCCTGGAATAAGGAGAACTGACTGCAGATGGAAATGGAAGCAGCATCTGACAACAGAGGGCTGCAGTATAGCTCCTTCTTTCCTTGCTCACCTTCCCTGCCCTGTGAATATTTATTTATATGATTTTTTTATAACGCTTTTCTACAAATCCAAAGCAGTGTACAAAATATGAAAACATTAAAATAAGATACCAAAGTTAAAACATTTAAAACCATTAAAACAATACGAACAATAGAAACAGCAACAATAAAATGGCAGGTCGGCATAGAATAGTGTAAGCAGCATACAAATTACAAATTACACAGTTAACATTTAGGTCAATCTTAAAGGCCAAATTTTCATCACCACTCTGGCTTGGCTACCATGCTGTTCCTGGTGTCAGATAACAGATGTACAGCTGTCAACTGGCCCTGGCAATGGGTGTCTCATCATTTGGTGGGACAGGCAGTTTGTACGCCTGAGCCTGGAATACATTCCAAGCGGCAGGGAAATGAACCGACAGATGTAGCTCTGCACCCATTCAGAGAGATGGACATTTACCTGTATTTTGAAAGACAACTGGGCTTCTGTTCCTTCAATGCTCAAAAACAGAGGGAAGAAGAGAGACAATGTTTTGGCAACTAAAAAAAGCAAACTGGCTTACTTCTCCACTTAGGGCAGTCTTAGTGATAGACAGGAAGCCCCCCCTGGCCATTGGTTGAGCTGCTCTGATGTCACAACAGGTGCCACATTCATTTAACTACCAATGGGGTAAAAGAGCTGCTGCAGAATGTCAAAGATTGTGCAGGAAGCTGTGAAGGAAATGGAAGGTCAGTGTGGCCTGAGGAGAAAGTGGGGCAGGAATATCAGTCTGGGTCTAGAGATGGAAGGGGATATTTGTGTTTTTCTTGATAGGTGATTTCAGGCCAGTATAACACTTTGAAGCTTGGCCCCTTTCTTTGGATCAGCAAGTGATTACAGTTTTAGAGCAGTCAGTGCACCAAGACAATCTCATTGGCCTCATGTTGCCTTACAACAACTCTGAAAGGTATCATATTCCAGAGACCCCTTGTGCTCCAGTGCCTATACAACCAAGGCTCTTTCAGAATATCCCTGTCAAGGATGCCAACAAACTGGGGGGGGGAGGAAACACCTTTCAGCAGCTCGTGGCAAACCCTTTCTAATAACTCAGCAATTGGTTCCAAATAACTTTCAGGATCGGTTTAATCTTAGGGCGCAATCCTAACCAACTTGCCAGCACTGACATAGCCGTGCCAATGAGGCATGTGCTGCATTCTGCAGTTGAGTAGTAGTCACAGAGGCCTCCTCAAGGTGAGGGAATATTTGTTCCCTCACCTCAGAGCTGCATTGCCCTTACCCTGGTGCTGGAAAGTTAGTTAGGATTGTGCCCTTAAGTGCATGAGCTTACACTGGTGAAAGGAAAACAAGCACAACTAATCTGTAGGTTGTTGCTACCATCTACCTGTCTGGGCCTTGAGGCTGTTATATGAGCCCCATCCATCCCACAGTCTTCTGCTGCAAAATCAAAACAGTTCCCCCCAGTTCTCTCACATGGCCTCTCTCACCTTAAGGCCCTTAAAGAGGGATAGGAGTAGACAGCCAAGGGATGTGGTGGTGCTGTGGATCAAACTGTTGCTGCTGGGCTTTCTGACCGGAAGGTTGGGAGTTTGAGACCATGTGACGGAGTGAGCTCCCGTTGCTTGTTCCAGCTCTTGCCAACCTAGCAGTTCGAAAGCACCTAAAAAGGCAAGTAGATAAATAGGGACCACTTCGGTGGGAAGGTAATGGCATACCGTGCGCTCAGTGGCGTCCCTAGGGGGGGGCGGAGCTCTAAGTTTTGCAAGGATCCTTACCTTGCTGTGGAAATTGCTCCTTTCCCACGCCACTTTAGCCAATCCTCAGGGGGGAAAGCAACATCTTGGCATTGCTTACTGGCTACAGTGGCAAGAGAGAGGAGCGATTTACACGGGAGGGTAAGGCTCCTTGGAAAAATTTGGGTCCTCCCCCCCTGTAGGGATGCCACTGCGTGCGCTACGGTGTATAGTCATGCTGGCCACATGACCACGGAAGCTTGTCCTCCGGCAAACGCCGGCTCTTCAGCTTAGAAACGGAGATGAGCACCGCCCCCTACAGTCGATCATAACTAGACCATTCGGTCGTGGGGAAAACCTTTACCTTATACAACCAAAGCGCCATAGATTTGAACATATATGAAGCTGGCCTTGTTCCTGATTCAGATGATGGGTCTATCTAGTTCAGACTACTCCGGCTGGTGGCAGCTCTCCAGTGGTTTTTCTAGCCCGGATGCCCGAGATCCTTTTAAAATTGATATGCCAGGATCAAACCTAGGACCTTGTATTCTAAGCACACACTCTGCCAGTGAGCTACTGATCACTTTGACAACCCTAAAGCCACAGGATCCCAGTTGTGTTTTGTATCACGGCCATGCTGTGTCTAACAGCCCAGTGCCATCCACGTTTACTTTTACTTTTTCCACTGAATTCAATGGGACTTACCCCAGGAAACTGCACAGCCCCAAACGATTTGCAAGAGGTTGAGGCACGCATGCATGAACACTGGGTGCAGTGCAGCTAAGCAGCACATTGGATAGTGTCCTCGGCCAGGGAAGCCTGGATAGCATCCAGCTACTAGTTATATAATTTCTTAGAAACCACAAAACAAAACCACTGGACAGCTGCTCTGAGGCCAAAAAATACCTATCTGATTAGCAGCCGGGAACTTTCCTTGCTAGAAAGATTCTGGCTTGTTTGATGTTCAACTCAAAAATGCCAGGGTTTGTTAAGGGCAGCCGGTAAGGACAGACTGCACCGTTGCCAATTTTTATCTTGTTTTTACTGGCAGTGTTCTAGAGCAACAATTTAAAAGAGAGAGAAAGGAGGAAGATCAACTACAGACTAGTAGCACCAGCATGAGGAGGAAGGTCTACTGCAAAACCCTACAGTGGGCTCCCTGTAGCATCCCCTATGTGCTTTCTAATGACACTTTGGGAGATACCTCTGCTGCTAGGACAGGGTGCCTTAAAAATGTTTCAAAGAATCTTAACCAAAAAGAAACACCAGGCTCAGTAGGAGGCAAGCTGAGAAGTGTGCCAAGGGGGAATAAGCTAATATTTTGGCTATCATCTTTCCCAAAGGCTGCCTAAGAGATAATATCTAGCTCATTCTATATTAAGGTTATAATCCTATGCAAATTTATCTGAAAGTAAGTCCTACTGAATGCTTGGACTTACTTCCAAGCAAACATATATAGGCCAGCACTCTTTATTATACCTTTTATATTCACTTACATTACTTTTCAGTCATCTTTCCCATTGGTTTCCCATTTTTACAGCCCACTCTAAGAGTGTGGGATGAAGTGAGCTAGGTCTTTCTATGAAGTATAATAAATGTCAAAGTAGGCATAAGTGGCAGGAACAGAAAATACTCTAATGAAGACATTTAGGTGGTTTTTCTTTTGTTGTGCAGTGGCAAGTCCCTGCTTTTCAACATTTACCATGACAGGTACATCACTTCTCATGATTAGACCATCCTACCTGGCAGCATCGCCAGGAAGAACTCAAAAGTACCCCTGGAGAGGCACTACCAGTCACTGTAAAGTGAACAATGTAACTAACTGCACAGTCCTTGGTAGGTCTACTCAGACATAAATCCAACTGTGTTCAATGGGGTTTACTCCCAGGAAACAGTGCATTGGATTTTCAGCCTGAACAGTAGCATGTGGGGGGCAGAAAGCTAAGTTTTGCAAGGAGCCTTACCTTTCTGGGTAAATCGGACCTCTCCCTTGCAGTTGTAGCCAATCCTTACTGGCAATGGTGGCAAAACCTTTTGCTCTGCCCTCCGCCTGTAGGGACACTACTGAGCCTGAAATTGAGTCTGGCTCAATAGAAAGTACCTTAATATACACATAATGGCTATGAGACCATTTCTCCTGGTTCAGAGCAACCTAATCAGGCTTCCAGCAGGGGCGAAGAATCAAAGCCTCCATGCTGCAGTCCAGATCACCCCCCACTCCCAAGGGCAGCAATTTAGTAAACTACATTAAGTGTGTTAATTGCTGATGATGCGTTCAATGGCATGTGTGTTTTGGATCCAAGCCAGTAGCCTAGTCTTGCAGCAGTGCACACTGTAAATCAACTGCAGATGGTGTGATAGAGGACGTGCCTTCTTCTGTCCTGGATCTGCTGCAGAGGAGTTACAATGGAACGTGCAGCAAGGAAAGCACTTTGCATACATGCAGGGCTCTTTTTGCTACATGTTGCTTCAAGCCTTGTGCAAAACAGGCGTAGATCACGGAGAATCAGAGCCCTCCAACTGGAGCTGCAGGAGATGCCTTCCTATTGACTACATCGTTCCTGTACCCACAAGAGTGCCAAATACCAGGGCATGCAGCCATTTTGGGTTTTCCACCAGACCTCAGTCCAACAGCTTGGCTTGACCAACAACAACAAGCTCCCTACCCACAGTCTCCTGTTTCTTTCTGAGAAGAAAAAGCAGCCGCCCCGCCATCTCATTCTAGGAAACCTGATGTTTGAACCCTGGCGCAAAGTTCACATGAACCCATGCCAGCGACCCAGGTTCGCACCATACATGGGAAAGAAGCTACAAAGAAGCCAGGGTAAAACAAGGGGGCGTTGGTTGAGGTGACCCATGCTAGCTTGGGGCGGGGGAGGAAGTCAGTCACTCATATCCAGCAATGTGAATTTGCTGCCCTCACTCCCCTTTCCTGCCCTCTCCCCTGCCAGGTTGCAACAGAGTAACCCCAAAATAGAACAGCGTGGTTAAAAATAGGAACATTCTTCAAGGAGCTCAAGGGCCTTGCGGAGTTGAACCTGGGACAGAAGAGACAGCGGCACCGTGCTCTACCTTGCAGTCAAATCATACTGGTTTTAAGGAGCTGTAAATTGCGCCCGGGGGAGGGGGGGCACAACTTAAGCAAAAGTTGTTTTAAGAAAAACAAGTCAAGTTGGAACATTTCATGGTTGGTTGTCAGAGCAGGAAGGGTACAGCCCTCTCTTGTTTGTTCTGCAATGGCCTCTGGACCTCTTAACTATCAGAAATACAGCTATCTTTGATCAGACTAGAGTGACCATCTAGTCCAATATCTTATTTCCAACTTATATCAGCCAGATAACCCTGGGAAAAGCCAAAAGAGGAAAGCATGAAGGAAACATCCTTCTTCTGTCACTTGTTTCTATCACCTGGCGATCAGAGGTAGACTGCCCCCAGCCTTGGAGGTTCCATTTAGCAATTGTAACTAAGGGCTATTGGTAGACCTTAGGGGTAAAAGAGCCCTAAGTTATGAGCCCTTACGATGCTGGATCAACTGTCTAGTCCAGCATCTTGCTTTCAGTGGTGACTGCAGGTCAGATGCCTGCAGGAACCTCATGAGTAGGGTATGAAGGCCCAGGGCATCCTTCCCAATTTCTATAATAAGAAATGGACCACCCCTGAACAGAGAGTCTCTATTTAGCTATGAGGAGGCGGAACAAGGGAATTCCATACTAACGATAAGTTTGCCACTCTCTTCCACTAGGCATGTAGAGCTTTAACTAAGGAGTGAGGAAAAAAAAGATAAAGATGCCTACTACTAGGGTGACAGTGAAAAAAAAATTATTTGCAGCAGTTTTACATACAGCAGAGTGCAAAATCTTTGTAAACTTGTGCCTTTTTTTGTTTTTGTTTTCAAATGCATTTTAACATTTACTGGGGGTTCCTGCCTGAATCTAAGATGGTTGCAGGATTGTGAGAAAACACTACCCTCTAGAGGTGACCGCCACACACTGCTGTTTGCAGTGTTTTACTGACAAGCTAAATACAGGCTGTTCCAGCTATGAGACACATCCCTCCCCATGGGCTGTGGTGTGGTGTCATGATGTCACAGATGGTAGGTTCCCATCCAACCTGCAAGAGAGCGATAGGGACGTACCAGCCACAGATTGTGAAGAGCATTAGAACGTGCTGAGGACAAAGCAAGTCGTTGGTTTGGTGGTGAGGTGAACACACTCCCTATAAGGTTGAGGGCAGGATATTTTAGAAGCAGAATTATCCAACCAAAAAGAAAGACAACAAAAACAAGAAACAACAAAGCTAGGATTTGGAAAAGAGTGGTGGCTGAGGGCCAGGTAGTATACCCAGAGACAGGGAAGGGAATTTAAACCCTGGGAGGAAGCACAGACCAAGAGAGAGGACACATAGAGTCAAGCCATGAGCCAGACCAATTAAGTATTTCAGGTGGAGACCATGGGTGTACTAGTAAATCTTAAAGTGCAGAAAGCGCTTTATTATGCTCCCATAGCCAGACACCACTAGCGCAACAATAACACTAAAATCAACTTTAAAACTTCATTACCTTACACAGGATTAGGTTGTGTCCCAGATGATGCCTCTGCTGAGCTTCCATTATTCTTGGGGTTTGGGGAGACTGATTTCTGAATCATATGCCGCAGGGTGCGTTTCCTTCAGCATTTTTTTAACCATAATTTAAAAAAACACACATATTTCAGAAGCATCCAGGCTGTCTGCGTATTTGGTGGGGAAAGTAGAGTTAAGTAGAGGCGGCTGAATTAAAGATGAAGGTGAAGAATTGGGGCGGGGGCTGGTATGGCACAGAAGAATGGGTTTGAAATCCTATGCATACACTGTATGCGTCAGAAGGCCTTACTTCTGAGTTACACGTGCAGCCTCTGCATTCAAACAGAAAAGATGGGATGCAAGAAGAAATCAGAAACAGAGCATCAGGAAGAGGGGGGAGAAAAAGAGAGCTGATGCACATGAAAGCCACCCAAAAGATTGAATTAAGAAGGATTGCAACATTTACAAAAACAGCGCAAGAAAATGGACAATTTAAGGGCCAAATCCTATCCAATTTTCCAGCCTTGACATAGCAGTCCTAATTGAGGGGAGGCTGTATTCTGTAGTCGGGGGTGTGTGCTGCAAGAGAGCGCACCATCCATATGTCCTGCAGAGGGAGTGCCACAATTTAGGTGCCACCACCAAAAAGACCATACTCTTCGTATCAATTCAGTTTGAAGCTTCATGCTGTTTGATGAAGTGGACAGTAATCCAAAAATGTTTATGCTGAAATAAACTCTCAGGCACTGCAAGCCCTGTTGTTTTGCTGTAATATGGCTGCCTCTCTAGAAGTTGGATCCCCTACTTGAGGTTGCAATTCCATACAAATTTTCATGGGTGTAAATTCCATTTAACACAATGGAACTTACTTCTGAGTAGACATGCCTTTCTGTAAGATGCTCCACTAATGGTGTCTGACACCACCTAGATCACAGATATAACATTTAAACTGCCTTGGTGAAAACATGTAACATTAACATGTAAACCGCCTTGGTTATTAAAATCAAATCCAATGACCAGAAAGGCAGTATATAAATACTGGTATCATCATCATCATCATCATCATCAACCACCACCACCACCACCTGAAGGGTGATGTTGGAGATGTGGCAGCAATAATTTTGATTTTGAGCATATTTGATGGAGTTGTTCTAAGAATATTCAGGAAGAATGCCCCTGATTATTTCAATTGGATAATAGTCTGTCAAACAGATTTAGACATGAGAGTGATGTTTTTAGTCCGTCCAGTCCAGCATCCTGTTTCCCACAGTGGGCCAATCAACGTTTGCTTCTGGAAAGCCAAGAAGGACAGAAAGGCACACTACTCTAGGGCTGGCATGACCCAAAACACTGCCTGATGTCATCATGGAGCCACAATCTCTGTGCAACCCCCGCCCCCCAAAAAACACACCAAAACCCTGACTATACTCCTTGCATGCTGCTGTGACCCCTGGAAGGCACCCCAAATCCACTGCCACCTCAAAGCCCTCACAAACTCAGTGCAATCCAAAGCACTGGGGTAGAATGTTACAGCTCTGGCTGCAAGGATGAGCTGGGTGAGTTGCTACTCTCCCACCACCAGCCCCCTTAAACTGGTATTCAGAGGCATATTGCTGCAGACCGCAATATAATAATAATAATAATACATGTATTTATATACCGCCTTTCTTAAGGTAACTAGATTTCTCTAATGATTACAACTCAAGGCGGTTTACATAGGCAGACTTTTCACAAACCTGAAGGTTTTTACAATTTACAGAATGTTCTGTCTTTCAAGAACCACACTCAAACAGATCTTTCTTTCTGGATTTAGCCTTCTTTCTTTAGCCACCCGTCTGTCGTCTGCTGGCTGATGAGGCTTCCCTGCTCTCACCAGAGACGCAGCTGCATTCAGCACACTCCTCCTCCCACGAGGCAGCTGAAACTCAGCTTTTAATCAGCCGCAGTTTGCAAGGTCTGCCGCTCACACAGACTTCCGGGAGTCTCGAGCTCACGACCTTGAGATCTTCAGTTGTTATCTTCGGGCAAACGGAGGCATTAACCCTCTCGGCTAAATCTCCACATGTCTCCAAGTCTCATGCCTCATAAGTCTCCAATAATTTGTCCATTTCCCTTTTAATGCCATCCATGTTAGTGGCCATCATCACCATATCCTGTGGCAAGGAATTCCGCAGACTAATTTTGAACTGTATGGGAAACGTACCACAGTCTGGATTTCCTAAATCAGTTTTGTTGGTTAGCCCTTGGTTCTAATGCTATGAGAGGTGAAAAACATTCTTCACACCAGAGAGAGAGAGAGAGAGAGAGAGAGAGAGAGAGAGAGAATCACAAGAGAACCACCATTTTCCAATATGGCAGTTTTTGCCCAAGTTGGATGAGAGGGACATGACTTGGGCTGTGAGCCTATAAAGGTGGCTAAGCATGAGATTGTGTCGATTTGGGATTGAAGCCATGTAAGCTTGCATAAGGACTTTGTGGCTACCCTGTATGAACTTACTTGTGAGAGGCAGTCCCACTGAAGTCAGAGGGACTTACTTCTGAGTAAGACATGCATAGGATTGTGCTGTTCTGAGTATGTATATCACAAGTACCAAATGAAAATCCCCTGCAATGGTCACTGTTTTATTTTAGGTGACCAGGCTGCACCAAAACGTTTACCAATTGCATTGGATTGCTTTGAATTGTGCCCCCAAAAAGAAGCAGGGCAGGAGCCAGCGTGGCACACTTCCGATGTTCCCTTCAGCCAGGCCCAGTTAGCAGCAAAGATGACCTACATGTACATGTTCCAGTTTTACCCTTCTTGGAATGTATCGTGTTACAAATCCAATGTATGCCAAGATGGGAGAGAGAAACGCAAAGATACCTCATTTTCCACTCAGCCAAGATGACAGAAATCGGAAATGAAAGAACAAAAACGTTTTAGTGTATCAACAACACTGAAAGCATGGTAGTAATGAATCAACAACCCTGATCTTTGTATTGGAAGCACATTTAAACACACACACACACACACACACACACACACACACACACACAATTATTTTGCCAATTTGTGCTTGATTTTAAGCTACTGTATTTTGGAAAAAACCTCCTTCTAAGAAAACTTCTAAGAAGTCCCTCCTTACAGCATCAGCAGCTAGCAGCATTTGAGAGCTGGGATTTGGCTACACACAAGGACAATTCAGCAGCGTGGTTGGGATTCAGTTTGGAAACTCCCTCGGAAACTCCCTTAGTCCCAAAAGATGAGGGGGAGGGTTTTCAAGGAAGAAGAGACGCACACTGTAACACCGCAGTAAGACCAGTAAGTCGGGAATCAAGTTCTATTTTTGACACTGTTCCAATTCCTGCAATAGAGTTATTTTGGGCTCAATGCAGAGAAAGGCTTAAATAGTACATCCCATAGCAAGGTTTGGGGAGATGTTGCAGCTCAGTGGTATTTTGCTTTGCATGCAGCAGGTCATATATTCAATTCTTGGCACCTCTGGTTACAAGGATCTCCGGTAGCAGGGCTGTCAAAGACCTCTAGAGACTACCTGTCAGTCGAGAATTCACAAGACTGGACAGATCAGCTCAGTGTAAGACAGCTACATTTAATATTATTAAATAATATTTAACATGGTTATGGCACTTTTGCCTGTTCACACGTATTAGTGATGAAATTCTTACAACAACCTTATTGTGCCACATTGTAGCTGGGGGAGACTGAGTGGGCATGTGACTGAGAGGCTGCTTACAGCACAATCCTATGTATGTCTACTCAGAAGTAAGCCCCATTGTGTCCAATAAAACTTGCTCCCAGGAAAGTATGTATAGGAGTGTAGCTTCAGTGAGCTTGTGGCAGAAGTGTGAAGTCCTGTTTCATAGTTCACTTAACCACTGTGCTAAGCTAGGTCATATGTTCATACTGAACGGTCCCTGGTTCAGATAGAGTTGGGACTTCTGTTGAAAGTCTTGAAGGGCTGAGAAAGAGATGAACCAAGATAGGACATCCCCAAGTGCAAAACGCAACATAGTGATTTATCAAGGACAGAAGACAGGAAACAATTGTAAAATTGAGACCATCGGAATGTATGGAAGTCAGGATCCAGGCATCACTTGGCCTACAAACTCGTGCTAAAAATCACACAAACCTGAGTCCCTCCCAAATTAGAATCATCTGTTCACCCATGGATTTCAGTTCACACATCTCAGTTCACCCATGAGTCTGGGTGTGCTTCCTTACTTTTTTGTGGCATGAAAGACCTTGTGGGGCCATCTGGAAGCCTGGTTCCAGGCAGGAGGCAAAGGTTAATGTTTTGCATCATTAACAGGAGGTGGAGAGAGGGAAGCAGGAATAGCTTCTCTTGTCTCTCTCAGAAGGAACGAATTGATCATTGGATGAAGGGCAAAAGGAGGAGCCCCAGGGCTTCTTGCCTTAGGATTGGCTGGAGTTGGAGAAGCTCCAGGAGAGGGAGGAAGTGGTTCTTAACTATCACACCTTCCTCCAACCTCATGTTACCTGGGAGAAGCCTCAATGCAATGGGACTATTTCTGATTAGAGCCACAAAGGATTGGGTTGTACTGCTCCTAATTTAAGCCTCCCAGCTGCTGCGCCGTGACTTTACTCTTGCTTCTGTCCTTGTTCTCCCTCAGCCCATCTCACCCACCCCGCCCCGTCTTGCTCAGTCCCTTTTGGTCCATGTCCTGGCATGTCAGATCCAAAAGACCCTTGACTCAAGTCAAAATTACTCAAGTCACGGTTCTGGGTGAGTCCGCAAAGGGGCTAGAACTCATCGCAAGTCAAATTGTGGGGGTGGAGACTCGAGGCTCAACTCATATCTCGCCACAGATATGAGATTCCCATTCCTGATATACAGGAATAGCCTGTATAATGGGATATCCAATAAAAACTTTATCCAATAAAAAACTTTATTTAATGGCATAAGTCTTTCATTCCAGCTTACACACAGTTCTCTTAAGACACAAGTGACATTTTGCCAACTGAAGCACCCTGACCATGTGATCCAAGAGTGTGCTCAAAATTCCTTGTAACAATGAAGAGAATTCTGGGACACAGAAGACAGCAAACCACCCCAACATGTTCCCCTCCCCAAGCTCAGAACCCTACAGATTGGTTCTACTGAATTAAAAAAAAAACCCACAAAAAACACCCACAATATTTAACTGTGATAATCTCATCAAGTGGCAGATAAAACATTTTAAGTTTCTCTTAAGAACAAAAAACACAGTAGCAACTCTAACCAACAGAAGCATTTTATAAAAAAAAACATTTTCACTGTGAGCACAAAGTCACTGAGGCAAGTTTATTGTTAAAAATATATTATTCTTTTCTTAAAAAAAGGAAAAGTATTCTAGAGCACTATGTCATCTCTGGCAGCGTGGAGTTCCACAGTCCAAACGGAGACGCCGGCAGGAGAAAATGGCAGGAAAGTCTTGGAATGTCAATGGCACATCCGTGAGGTCATTTCCTTCTGTCAAAGAGTGAGGACAAGCAAATAATTAAAATGGTTAATTAAAAAAAGGGGAGAATAAGGCATGTCAAAACATTTGTGGGGGCTCTTCAGAGGGTCGTGTGGTCAGCGATCAAACTATGCTGAGACCATTTTGGTTTTTAAACATCAACAAGTCACTAGTCCTCACAGCTAACGCAGCAGACTTGAAAAGTGTGTGCATAGGGTAATTCCTTATGAAATTCAAAACACTCAACGGCTGGTGAAGTTATGAGCAAATCTATATCTATAGTATCACACCCCTCAAGAGATTTGTCTTTCAAGAACTGCCCCTGGCTTAGGGCTGGTCTATATGCCAACTTCCTCTATTATTCAAGTAAGCAAATGAGGGCGCAATCCTAACCTGGAGTTAGGCTGGCACTGTTAGGTCAGCAAAGTTTGGCACAAAGTTTGGCACATAAAACATGTTGGGACCACTGTCAGAGTCACAGAGGCCTGCACACAGGCATGTGCCATTCTCCCTGACTCCTAGAGTGAGCCAAACCCTTGTGCCCGCCAAACCTTGCTGGCCTAACTCTGGGCTAGGACAGTATTCTGAGTGAGCTTCTGTCACAACAAGGAGAACAGTCATTTGCAACTGTTAAACCCAAGTCCAGCCCCTCTGTTCAGAGGCAACGAGACTGGATGTTGGGAGCATACAATGGTGGTGGTGGGGGGGGGGGGAAGAGTCCATGCTCTACATGTGGGCTTGATGGAAATAACAAGTTTCCCACAGTCGGGAACAGGATGCTAGGCTAGATAGATCATCTAGTGTTCCAATACAAAGTAGGCCTATTGATGTCTGTTAGCCAGGGTAGCTAAATGGACCTTCTATATCTAGACCAGATGTTGGAGACAAACAAGAAAGGGTCATCTCCTTCATGCCTCTGCAAAAGCCCACAAGTAAGGTATCTGGCTTGGAAACAGGATGCTGTACCTAAGGGACGGATCCCATATAGCTCCTCTTATATATAATAATGTAATATTTTCTTAATCCCATCCTTCCTCCAGAGTTCAGGATGGCATAGGCCAGGGGTAGCCAACCCACAGCATGCTAGATGCCACTTTTTTAATGTAGAGAATTTTGAACATGCCACACCACCTTGTTGCTTTTCACAATTACTACAATAGCTAAATAGAGCATCCAAGGGTGTATCTCAAGAGTGCCAGAAGGTACAGAGCAAGAAGCATGGGAGTGTTGTTCTCTACGTGGGGTTTTCCAAAGACACTTGGCTGACTGCTGATAAGGCCAGAAAGGTAACCTGCATGGACCTTTAGTTTAGCCCCAAAGGACTTGTCCCAAAGTCCATATAACTAGAGCAAATAAGGCAGAGTAGGCGTGGCCCACTCTGAGCATGTCCACTACAGAATTAGAAACTTGAGAATGTGCTATGCAAAGAGGAGCAAGGAAATCAAGCAACTGCTAGGGTGCTGTTTTTTGTTATTTAATATTTTTTTTCAAAAATATGGCAACTTTGCTTATGCCACTCAGAAAGTGTCCGTGTGCCACTAGGGGTTGGCCACCCCTGGCATAGATGGTCCTTCCCCTGCTCCCTCTATTCCAAGAGGTGTCCTCCCCAAACCCCTGCCTCGGGTATGTTAAGGCATGAGAGCAGCTGGCAAGCAGGGATGGAGCGTTGGTGGAGCATGCTGGCAGCCTTAGCTTTCCCCCAGCCCCGCTATCTCCCACTCACCAGGGGCTCCAGCTCCTTCGTATCAATGAGATTGAACTCTTTCACAAAATAGTAGAAATGCTTGTAACAGGTGTTGACGTGGGCCTCCGATCCCATCTGGGCAATCCGGTCAAAGTGATGGATGTAAACGTGGACAAAAACCCGGAACAGCCTGGACAGGATTTTCTTCACCACTTGGAGGAAGTTCTTGGGAAATGGGGTACCTGCGGATTGCCAGAGAAGTTTGGGGGTGGGGCAGAGGAGGCAGAGGTTAAAAGAATCAGTGCTGCATATCCACCACCAGGAGGGTGCAGGCAGAACACTTCAATTCAGAGCCCCCGTTTTGTTTTCAGGGTTCCCACTTCGTTTTTGTGCATCCCAACCTGTATTGCTGTCCTCACATTTTCTTGAATGTAAAAAAAACAAAACAAAAACCTTTTAACTTTTTTTGCTACTGCCCCTGAAAATGATTGCAAGAGCAGCAATGCTCATCTGCCCCCCAGCAAGTGCTTTCTTAAATACCCATTACTGTCTTGGGACTGGCGGGGGGGCGGTTATCCCAGGGCATCGTAGATAGTAATAATAAATGGACACTACAGGCATGCCCTGGTGTCTGATCCGGTTCTGTTCCGGACCCCAACCCCCCGTGGATACCTGAAACCGTTGACACTGGGGCTACCTTTTTAAAGATTGGGGCACATCAGTGGTTTTGCAGCAACACAGTAAAAAAAAAAAAGAGATTTATTTAATGTTCACCTATCTTTTTAGGAGTCCCAATATCTATGGTATCCGTAGATAACTGAAGCCATGGATACTGGGGCATGGCTGTACTAGGAAAAATCAATGATGAGGCTGCTAGGTTTAACATCAAGACCTTGATGTTGAAGAACATCAAGATACTCAGAACAGTGTGTCTAATGCTGCCCCCCTTCCCTAATGAGGCGCCACCTTTAGCTCCTCCCATTCTCTGGACTGGAAAAGGGAGAGGAAGCAGTGGAGGACACTTCCTCATCCACTTGGTCTTCCTCTTCCAATGCAGGGAACAGGAGGAGGAGTGGACGCAAGAGGGTGGACAGAGGTGGGCACCCCTCAATCAATTTGCTGCCTGAGGCAACTATTTCAATTGGCTACATGGATGGGATGGGCCAGACCAGTCCTGTCCTTGGTCCATCTGCAGTGCCTTCTCTCTCCTCCACTTTCTGGAGGGCCTAGAATCTGGCCTGTAGCAACAACTACCAGAGCCAGAAGCCTCTGCAGATCTGCAGAATCACCAATTCTGCAAGCTGGCATCGGTACCATCAGTAACCCCCAAAGTCCAATTGAAGGAAGCCTGGACTATATCATCATCTGTCAGGGAACAGAAAACGCTGTCATACATATCCTTCTGCCCCCCCCTCCAATAATCCTATTAAAATATGCATGCATCTTAATTGTAATCTGCTTTGGGAGCCGATCTTGGCTGAAAAGCAGGGTATACAAAGATATTTTTGCTATCCTGCAAAATTCAAACACGTTTCCCTGCTCAGCAGTGTTGAACTCACCAACATTTGTGGGAAAGAGATCCTCATTGTTAATCTGGACCTCAATCCAATCCATGAGAAGGTTCATGTATTTGGGGGCAGAGAGGGCAGTGGGCTTCCGATACTTCTCATCCTGCCACCGGTATTCGTATTTTGGCCCGCCTGACATGATCGGACAGGACTTCTCTGTGCAATAGTCGCTGATGGTCCCATAGATGAGGTTAATGCGGTTGAAGAAGTCCACCACGTGAACAGCCACCCAATCGTTCAACTCTTCGTCAGACGGCAGCTGGACGGCCAACTTTAGGTCAAGTCCAGCATTGAGCGAGGCCTGGGCCTTCTTGTGGAGCTCAAACCGCTGTGTCCCAGGTTCAAATTTCCGCTTGGGACGGAAGGTTCTGTCCTTATTGAAAACTTGCTTCCACTCCATTCTCCTGCAAGGATCTGGATCTAACAATAGAGATGTGCTTTGGTTTCCCAGAAAACAGCTGCCCTGTTGGCTGCCTTTAGATCTTCGTAATAACGCTTGCCAACTTCCTCTGGTTATCCAAATGATTTGTGAACTGCAGAGCAACAGGTATACAGGAGTTAAACAAAGCAATGGTGATGAAAGGAGACACCTAACAAGCAACATATCCAATGCTCCAAATGGAAGTTCTGAATGCTGAATTTACAGGGACAGATGAAAAAGGCATATTCGGAGCCAAGGATTATTAGAAAAGGGATAAAACTGACTGTTTTGGAATATTTTATGCAAATATACAGAATGTCATGTTTGCAATACCAGTTGATTATCCTTTATCCCAGTGGTTCCCAACCTGGGGATGGGACCCCTAAGGGGGTTGCGAACTGATTTTTCAGGGAATTGCCAAGAGCTTCGGATAGCCATCTTAAAAAGCTGGGCATCACATCTTGTAAGCTTCATTTTGGTTAGTGAAGAGGCTTCCGTTAAACTGCCACTTCCTCAATGTTTGTGGCTTCCAGGGAAATTAGCCATGCTATGGGCTTGTGGTGCATATGCATGCAATGAAGTCTCTCCCGGGTCTCTTTCCAAGTAGGCATGTCACACTTTCCATGTGCATGCCTAGGTGAGTCTCAGCACATGGGGAAGAGAACATAAATCCTTTGAAGACTATCTAAAATTTCCCTTTACCACCTTGATCAGCAATGGTATAGAGAAGCCACAATGCGTTCTGTGTTCTCAGTGCTGAATCAATCACTGAACTCAAATGTCAAAGCATTCAGAACATTCTAAAAAGAATGTGGAGTTCTTTCAACTTTCCAAAAGTGATTTATTAAAAACAATGACTTCACTTCCTGCTTAATGACCTCACTTCCAGCCATAGTTCAGGGGTGTGTGTGTCCCAACAGATTGTCATATCTAAAAAGGGAGTCTTGGTGCAAAAAAGGTTGGGAACCACCACTTTATCTGGACTGCTGAAGGTGTCTGGATTTCAGATTTGTCTGGATTTTGGAATAATTGCGTAAGTATGAGAAATGCCGCCTCTTACTCTTGTATGTTCTCTGCTCTGTGGTGTGTGCCTACACAGACACTGTTGAAAAATGTCGAAGGGGCCATCAGACACCCAAATGTGTAACCATTTGGATACACATTTGGGTGTCTGATGGCCCCTTTGACATTTTTCAACAATGTCTGTGTAGGCACACACCACAGAGCAAAGAACATACAACCTGTATGTGGGAATGAGCACAAGACTTTTTGTCTAGAGTAAGTTTTTTAAAAGTCACTTTTTGAAGGTCTTTTCCTCCCATCTCAATCCTTTCCCCAGCAGTAAATACGAGATTTAAAATCAAGGACAAAAGGCACTTCAGATGTTTTTAGTTAGACAGATGCGTTGTTAAGGAAGTTGCAAGTGGGAGCTATAGAGCAGAGAGACCCCAATGGCAGAACGGAGAAGCTGCAACCCCGATTACTAAGAAGCCAAGTCAGGGCCTGTCTTAACCACATCCTGTAAAAAACACATTTCAGTTCTGGTAAGAAAGGGGAAATGCAAGAGGGCTGGGCTCAAAATGCCTTGCAAAGAGCCTTATTTCAAAGCTTGGGCATAAAAACCCAGTGACCTGCTGAATTTAGAAGGAGGCTCTGCAACCCCTGGCGGAAGGGACGTCTTCCTAGTTATTCCTTCAGAAATGGTCAGGCTGGATCAAACCTAGTCCTGTATGCTGGTTTCAACAGTGGCCAACCCAAATCCACCTGGAAGGTCCACAAACAGGGCATGAACGTAACAGCCCTTCCCCATTGCTTATCCCCAGCATCTGATATTCAGAGGTAGACCTCCTTAACACATGAAGGTTCCATTTAGTTATTATGGCTAATGGCCATTAACATACCTCTCATCCTACACAAAAATTCTGTCTTGCTGAATTGGACCACGAGTCCATGCCATACTGCTTCTTACAGTGGCCAAAACAGATTCCTCTGTGAAACCCACGAGTAAGGCTCCAAATGAGTATCTCTCCCTTGTTGCTTATCCCCAAGCACCTGAAATGCAGCTGAAATGTCTTCTGAGCGTGGGCGTTTCATGTGGTTATTGTGACTGAGCATCACTGACAGATCTCTTTAATTTCTCTGTGCTTTTGTCTAACCCCAATTTGGAGCCAAGTAGGGGTTGAACTAGACTGTAAGGAGAACACATGTGCTTCTCAGTTTGTTTTCTTGGAGAGAAGAAAAAAACAGAGGAGGGCATCCAAAATGCAGCAAAACTGCAGTGGAGGGGTAATTTAACACTTTGCCTTCATTGTAGCTCCTAACCCAATTGCACACACCACGTTTTTAATTGGGACGCACACATTTACTTCCATTGGCTTCCTGTGGAAGCTTTGTTTTTCCCCAGTTAAAATAATGCATGAACAGGATTGGCTCTCCAGCAGGGGCAAAGTGGTAAAGCCCCCCACCCCACCTTCCTGCAGTTTCACCCCATCTCAAATCCTCCCACTCTTTGTTTTTCTTAAAAACAAAAACAAAAAACCAGATAAAGCACATCCTTCCTCCATATTGTCTGGTTTGGCCCAGAACCCTCTTCAGATGTTGTAGCACCCCATCTGTAAACTCCACCAACATGCTGCCACATGTTGTGTGAAAGAGGCATTTCCTAAACCTGCTGCTCATCTACTTCATCAAGGAGTCCCTGCCAAAGAGTTCTGGTGTTAAGAGGAAGGGTTTTCTCCCTCATTTCTTGCCAATAAAACACATTATTTCTCAAGCCTGTTAATTGTCTCCTTCCTCCGCCCTGGCCCTCTGTGAAGTTTCCTTTTGGCAGCCAAAGATGAATATTACAACTGCCAGGTTAGCACAAGACACACAGCCGCAGGGCAGGCTCTAGCAGCGGCGGGGCCCAATGTGGGGCATTCCTGCAGGGCCCCCAACCCTCCCTGCGGGGGCCCCCACTCACCAGGAAGAGCTCTGTTCGTGCCATGTGCAAAGCATGGCATGTAGAAGTAGTTGGTGGTGATATCGTTACATCACCACCAACGGCTTCCACGTGGCCCATTTTGGGCTGTTCAGAGGCAGAGGCAGGTGGGAGAGAGCAAGGTAAAGCTGCTCTGCTCGCCCCACTGACTTACAGCCCATAGCGATCCCAGCTGCAGCCACAGGCAGTATGCTCACCCTGCTAGTGCGGGGCCCCCTGAAGCGCGGGGCCCAATGTGACTACATTGGTCACACTGGCTTAAAGCTGGCCCTGCATAGCCGTCCTGCAAAACCACGGTCAAATCAGATTATGTCTAAGAAGAAGAGCCCCTCTGGATCAAGCCAAAGATCCATTTAGTCCAGCATCCTCTTTCTCAGTGGCCAATCAGGAGCCACCAGGAAGCCCATGAACAGGAGATGAAGACAACAGCCATCTCTGGTTGTTTGTTCTGAGCATCTTCTGCCCCTGAAATTGGAGGCTCCTCTGTTGGTGGTAGCCACAGAGAGACCTAAAATAAGAGGCAATGCTTCTTAAAGAAACAAAACAAGAAAGATGTACCCTCAAGGTCCATCTAAGCTCGTTTCCAAGAGTCATTGGTTAGATGTTTCTGAGAAGTTCATAAGCAGGGCATAAAGGTATGAAGCTGCATTATACCAACTCAGACTACAGGTCCACCTAGCCCAGTATTCACCATACTGACAGACTGCAGCTCTAGGGGTCCTTCCCAGCATCACTATCCAAAATCCTTTTGAACGGGAGATGCCTAGGATTTGAACCTGAGCCCTTCAGGATGCCCAGCACATACACCATACTCTGCTGCCAGCCAGCCAAACCCATCAGCATCACCACCACAAAGAGACGGTTGCCTTAAGATCAGGCAACCTACGTAGACGAGTTCCTACCTGCATGCTTCAGTTCCTCAAGGCTGCACCTCTCCCAAACTCCATCCCACAGCCTTGAAGAAACGCACTTCCAGGAGACCAAAAAAAGAGGAAGGGAGAGGAGAAATCTATCTTTTTAAAAGAAGATACTGTTTGCATGGGTCTGCTGTGAAGATCAGGCCTGCCAAGAGGAGTTGAAGGAAGGGAGCTGCCAGCTGCTTCTTTTCTTACTGAAAACTAGTCCTTGGTCCGCTGACTTGCTTGGATTAAAAAACTCTGATGAGTAATACAGTGAAATTGCGTCGCTTCCTTTTAAGGAAGCCCGCACTACATCAGAGAGAGAGAGAGAGAGAGAGAGAGAGAGAGAGAGAGAGAGAGAGAAGCTGTGAACCACAATATTTACACAAAACTCTCCACTTTAGGTGCCAAGACAATGGTGTTGTGGATTAGTGTTTTCCAGAGAAAAGGTGGCATCAGGTCACATTCTGGGATTGGAAGAAGGTTAACACATCCCTCCCTCTCCCTTTTGCTGGGAAAGGCCCCTTTTTTGTCTGAAACCCTGGAGAGCTGCTACCAGCCAGATTAGACAGTATGAGGCTGGCTGGACCAGTGAACTGACTCAGTAGCAAGCAGGTTTGAATGGACACGTGTTCATCGCAAGGACTTTAGGAGAGCAAGGACTTTAGGAGAGCAAGGAATACGGACAGGGAGAACAAATGAAGGATCAAAGATGGGATGGTTTTCTTAGGTATCATTCAAAGGTCTATCTAGTCCACTATCCCATTTCCAATAGTGATCAGCAAGACACCTCTGGTGAGAATCTACCTTCATGTCTGAGCTGTTAGCCGCAGCTAGCTTCTGGGATCAAGGGGCAGGTTTTCTTGGGGCACAAGCCCCAGAACCTCTTATGTTATAAATTGAGCATTGAAGAAAACAACATCCTTTAGCAGATATTGAACAAATGGTGGTGGTATTGAACAAATGGTGGTGGTCTTTTCACTATTTTATTTACCACATTTTTCTCCTGCTTTTCTCCTCCTATTTTGGGTCAAAGGTATCATAAGCAGGCATTAGATAATGCTGTATTTGTTATCCCAATTAGAGAACAACAGAGTTTTGTAATTTTAATCCAGGAGGTCTAGAAATGTACCCTGCCTTTTAAAACAGGAACCCTGAAATTCCCAGAATTTGGGAGATCCCCCAGAATACCAGCACTCTCCAATCTTTGAATATTTCAGTAATTTTTAGGAAATGAGGAATCTGAGCATTCCTCGTTCTTTGAAATGACATATCCACGATGAATTTCCCCTGGCCGGAAATTCTTTGTGTATTTCCAGCTGGGAAAAATGCCAGAATTCCCCTCCCCCCATCAAGAATAAAATTAATCACATCTTTTGAATGACTGTGACTTCTGATCTTAGGGAACGGCAGCAGAGGGCACTGCCAACCAGCTCTTGCAGGGGGTAGAATAGGGGCTTTTGACTGTCCCCCCCCTTCCCAAATATGGCCCCAGGACAAACTAGTTGGCCCATTGACAGGAATGACAATTTATTGTAGGAAAATCCCTTCCTAATGCAGCGGCAATTGCTGAGAGATGGATTAGATCAGGGGTTGGGGGGGGGGGAGCTTACAACTGAAGTTGGTCATCACCAGGTTACCAAATGCCCTTGGGCAGCCCACACAACACAGAGGTGGCTATCATTAGATCTCTCCTCCCTATGGATCTGTCTAATCCTCTTTTTCAAGCCTCCTGAGAACATTTAAGCACTTCTACAAATACCTGAAATTAGCGATAAGGAAGAAAACCCCACAAAACTAAACAAAGATCATGAAACAAGGAAGTTGCATCACTATTGCCTGGGTATTATTTATATAATTGATAAATGATAAATAAGTTATATTTTCTGCTTCTTCTTCACTTCCAATCTCCAATGTTATTTCAATTTGATAGCAGTTAGAAGTGTATTTTTATTACCTGTGTACTAATGGAAAAAAACCAGTGAACTTTTTTTTTTTAATTCTATTTGCACCCCACTTTTCCATCAAATTCATAATCAAAGCAGCTTACAGAAGAAGGGGAGCACAAACAATCCACAACAGGTTTCTTTACACATCAAGGGTACCAACTTCCTAAATGACCACTGCTCCTCTGCCTTGAACAGCAGAAACCTGCCAGTGAAGTTTTAGGCAGCATGGAGAGAAGCTGCCTACTGGCGGGAGATTAAGCAGCAGTTAAAGGTACTGGAGCAATCTAGAGTAGACTTGTTGTGGTTCGTTGGCAATCTTGCTGAAAAACGGCAGAAGGCACTATCAAAAGGAGCAGAGCGGGGGAAACCGCGTTTTCTCTGTTCGGAATTAAGAGTCGTGTTCCTGAAGCATAACGTTTGGGTCGTTACACACACGCACGCACACACCCCAACTCGTTACTAGTCACGAGTAGACATACTTTTCCGGGTCTTCCACACCCCGGAAATCCAGCCGCATGAGACGTTGCAGGCCATGCAAAATACAGTTTTGTATGGACGCGCAACATAAATGAAACAGCAATTGCGAACGGTGGTAAGGCTGCCCACGCCTCCCGCATTCTCACGTGCACTCTACCTGGGTCTGGGAGAAGCTCCCAGAAAGCCCCAGACGAGAGCTCCACTTACCCTTCTCCACCTCGGAGGAGGCAGATCGTCACTCTGTCCCCTCTGGGGGGCTTCTCAGGGCCCCAATCCAGCAAACACTCCTCCGCTCCGCCTTCCTTCCCTTCAAGGGCTAGAATCAAGTCCTCTCATTCCGAGCCAGAGACTGCTGGGAGGGAGCCCGGCGCAAATCCAACCGGCAACGGCGACAACGGCAGCAACACTCCCTACTCCTCCCTGCTTGCGGAAAGCGGTGCGCGTGCGAGGGCGTCCGTCCCCCAATGAAGTTGCTCGCCAGCCGCGTGCAGGAAACGCTGCTTGTCTGGCGGATGAGATGCGGCGGCTGCAGTTCGCTCAGGAACTGGGCAATACGGACCCGAAGATTCATGGAGGAGACGGAGACGGCTTTATACCATGGCGCTTAGCCCAAGCGAAAGGGAGTCTCCTCGTTCAGACACACGCTACCCGAATGCTAGGGACACAAACAAAACGGGGTGACCGGTCCAATCCAGTCTTGCGTCTGAGCTTCCCAAAGGCCATTGCTGGCAACAGGAGCCTAGCCCAGTGTTGGTGAACCTTTTGGGGCCTGGTGTGTCAAGAATTTGGAAAACGCCTAATTTGACTGCTGCTGCTGCTGCTGCTGCTGCTCTCTCTCTCTCTCTCTCTCACACACACACACACACACACACACACGTGAAAGAAACTATTCCTGGCATATTCATTTATTTTAAAAAATGCAGGCTGAAGAAACATCAGATAATTACAAAAATGAAATATGAGTAAGACGGACTTAGTAGTTGTCGGGTGGTGATGAATGCTGGCATGTCACCCAAAGTGCCAAGGTGTGTCACCTTTGACACACGTGTCACCCGTTCACCATCACTGACCTAGGCATTGGTTGGGTTACTCATGTTCTTAAGTATACAGGTGTGCCCCAGTATCCACTGATTTGGTATCCACGGTTTCAGTTATCCACGGATACAATGGATATTGGGAAGTCTATTAAAAAGATAGGGGAACATTAAACAAATCTTTTTTTTTTACCTTGTTGCAGCAAAACCACTGATGTTCCCCAGGCTTTGAAAAGGTCCTAGTATCCACGATTTCAGGTCTCCATGGAAGAGTCCAGAAAAGAACCCCAGCGGATACCAGGGCATGCCTGTAGTCTTGTTTTTGCTTTAGTTTTACTTCCCAGAAGTTTGTAGTAATGAATGCATGCTGTTCCTTATGTTTTATATAACTTAAGGTTGCCATTCTCCACACTGTAGCACAACAGGAAGAAATTCAGCTGATGAAGCTTTCCTTCCAGCAGCATGCCAGAGGAAAGCTTTGACCTTCTGAACATCTGCTTCGAATACTGCTGTTAAAAAACACACAGGAGCCTACAGCAGATAAAGAAGTCAGCAATCATACCGCAACACTTGTGCTTTTTTTGTCCACTGCCTTGAGCTTTTAACTGGAAAGGGAAGAAACATCCTGTATCTTGCAAATTTTAAAAAAATCATCCTTGACTAGACGGGGATCCGTGGTCACTGGGGTTGCTGGGTTCATTAAAACAAAAGAATATTCTAGAACAGCCACAGTTGTTCCAGAGAGTTCCATGGAACCGGAATGTCTTGCAGCAAAAGGCCTCCATTGTGTGGATTGAGGAGATGTCACGCTCTCGAAGGAAGAATGATTCCTTTAAAATACCAGCCAGGAATGTGTTTCCGAGTTAGGCCAAGACCCTTTCTGGCTTTGGCAGTACTTCTGAGCCTGTGGCCTAGCCTAGGCCAGAGCTGCTTGCAGTGTGACCCAAATTTTACCCTCCGCTTTGCCTCCTATGCCCCTCGCCTGAGTCGCAAGTCTTGGGGGCTTGGGGATGTGCCTGCTGCAGGTCGCCAACTCCGGGGCTGGGCCCACGACACTCTGCAGCAGTTGCAGCTTGGGGTGCCGGCTGAGATCCGTGAGTAGCCTTACAGGAGGGGTGCCCACCATCACTGCGGGTGTCATTTTGCTGGTGGCCCTGGAGCAAAGCCCTGTATTGAACCCCTGGTGGTACTGAACCCACACCTACCCCCAGTAGTGATTGGGCAGTACTGCTACTGCTGGCTAGGTGGATCTTCTGATGGATGTGGACTCTGACCTAACCTGGCTGACCCCTGTCCGGTGCAATCCCTGCCTCTTGAGAAGGCCTCAGACCTGCACAGCTTACGCTCTTTCTAGCCTAGGTGGAGTGGGGGGAGTCACCAAGCAGGGGTCCCATGGCCAAATCTGGTCCCCTATCAAGCGCCAGTTGGCCCTCTAGTTACTAGAGGCAAGAAGGGTATGTTACAGGAATATTGGCCTATGGTAATGAAAGTTGCTGACAAATATTAGAGCAGGTTCTGGGCTGCCCATTCCCCACTCAAAGGGGTCCTTGCTGCAAAACTGATTGCTAACCAGGGACCTAAAGCTATCTGCTTACATCAGATCTCCACTCAGAAAGGAATTTTTTTAAGGAAATATCCTTAGCTTGTAGAACTCACTGCCACAAGATACATCAATGTTCACTGACCTGGATCTTAAAAAATCTGAACAGCCTGCCACCCCCACTACAGAAT
Organism: Lerista edwardsae; assembly: GCA_029204185.1. Lineage (NCBI taxonomy): Eukaryota > Metazoa > Chordata > Lepidosauria > Squamata > Scincidae > Lerista > Lerista edwardsae. The sequence continues at coordinate 3,622,305 of JAJKFI010000116.1, forward strand.
AAACTGCTCCCAGAAAAATTGCTAACAAGTTGGATTTTGATATGGTTTCCTACCTTTCTCCATTCCTCCTGTCTCTCCCAGCATTGGAAAACCTCCAGGTCATCGCGGCCAAAGTGTATGAAAAACTTGAACTATTATTCAAAGGGAAAACGTACAAACCAGGTAACGCTTCTCTGTTTGTTGACATCTGTTTTGAGTTGAATCTTGCAGTATTTTCAATATTTGATCGTTTTCATTAGAACGTAAGAAGAGCTCTGCTGGATCAGGCCAAAGGCCCATCTAGTCCAGCTTCCTGTATCTCACAGTGGCCCACCAGATGCCTCAGGGAGCCTGCATCCTGTTGTCACTCCCCTGCACCTGGTATTCTGAAGCAGCCTACTACTAATGTAAGGAGGTTGCACAACCCATTATGGCTTATGGCCCTCAATGGACTTTTCCTCCAGAAATCTGTCCGATCCCCTTTTAAAGGCACCTAGGCCAGATGCTATTACCACCTCCTGTAGCAAGGAGTTCCACAGATTAATTACCCACTGGGTAAAAAAGTATTTCCTTTCATCGGTTTTAACTCTCCCAACACTTAGTTTTAGTAGATGTCCCCTGGTTCTGGTGTTGTGAGAGGGGGAAAAGAACATCTCTCTATCGACTCTATCCATCCCATGCATAATTTTGTATGTCTCAATCATTTCCCCCCTCAGGCGCCTTTTTTCTAGAGTGAAGAGCCCCAAATGCTGCAGACTTTCTTCATAAGGGAGGTGTCCCAGCCCCGTAATCATTTTCATCACTCTCTTCTGCATCTTTTCCATCTCCACTATGTCCTTTTTGAGATGTGGCAACCAGAACTATACACAGTACTCGAGATGTGGCCTTACCATCGATTTGTACAATGGCATCATAATATTGGCCGTTTTATTCGCAACCCCTTTTTTAATTACCCCCAGCATGGAATTGGCCTTTTTCACTGCTGCTGCACACTGGGTCGACACGTTCATCGAGTTGTCCACCAGCACCCCAGGATCTCTCTCCTGAGCTGTCAACAGACAGCTCAGAACCCATTAGCTTAAATATGAAATTTTGATTTATTTATTTTTGCCCCCAAATGCATCACTTTACACTTGTCTACGTTGAAACGCATCTGCCATTTTGCTGCCCATTCCCCCAGTTTGGAGAGATTCTTCTGGAGCTCATCGCAATCCCTTCTGCTTTTCACCACCTGGAAAAGTTTTGTGTCATCCACCAACTTGGCCACCTTGCTGCTTATGCCTGTCCCCGGGTTTTCCTACCACCTATGTTGTATTATAAAATTGGGATAGTCTTTTCAGTGCTTAAAGTTTTTAGCAGAGTTGACCTCTTGTTCTCTTTTGCCTTTCCTTTTGTATATAAGGGAAGCAACAACAATTATAATTTACAACAAAGAATTATACTCATTTTGGGGCTCTTAGCTTGCACCTATTTTAAATCACAACATATTACCCGATCCTATACTTAACTTGCCCTCTATCCATTCTTGTACCTGTACATCAATGGCAATCTCTCTCCTTCACAAGGTGTTCTCCCGGAAATCCTCCGTTCCATTTTTCAGGAACAAGTGATAATGCTACGGGATGCTATCATTGAAAGTGAGTGTTGCTTCCTTTGTTAAGTCCCACACACCCCTTCCCCTCAAGCCTTACCTTGAGAAATGCAACAGATCAAGCTTCCCACCCTCATGCCACAAGGTTTAATAGCCAGAAGAGGTCTGTTGAAACCTGGCTGTCTCCTCATTTTGGTTTCTTGTCAACTTGATGGGTGGTCTGATAGCTGAAAGTGTGACCTGATTGCATGAAAATGCTTTGCAATGCTCTGAGCTTTGTCTATGATCTATGAGTGCATGTTCACACATGCAAACAATCCTCAGATTATGAATGTGAAAACAGGGTTGAAATGTAAATAGGTAGGTTAGATGCTGTCTTCGAGATGAATGAGATCTCTTTCCAATCTAGCAACCAACGGGGCATATAATTATAGCGGTTGCCTCTTGGGTGGGAGATATGGGGAGAATGCCTCTTTTCAGCTTATGCTTTAATGGGAATACTGTAACGATATGGCACCTGCTACCCTCATTTGTAAAGTTCTTGTATCCACTAATTAAAGGGAGGAATGTCATTTTTTGTCCAAATCTACAACGTGATTAGTTGTGGAACACTTATAATGTAACTATGAGCATAATCCTAAACTGGAGTTAGGCCGGCATTAGCTAAACCAGCAAAGTTTGGCCAGCACAAGGGCCACCATAAAGCGTGTTTCGACTACTCGGAGTCAGGGAGGATGGCTCACGTCTGTGTGCTGGCCTCACTGACTCCAAGAGTGGTCCAAATGTATTTTACGGTGGCCCTTGTGCCGGCCAAACCTTGTGCTGGCTTTACTTAGCTTATGCTGGCCTAATTCAGTTTAGGAGTGCACCCTAAAGGTATAATCCTAAACCTGGGGGTGGAATAGGCAGATATGCCTGCCCCATATCCCGCCTGGAGCTCAGAGGTGCTGCTATGCTAACCTGGGGAAAGGGAGAAAATTTCCCCTTCCACACTGAGGCCTGGGTGGGGCTACTTGAAGCTGAGCTGCCAAAATCGGGGACAGAGGGCTGCAGGAGCTGCCCAAATCAGGGCCGCCTGAGCCAGGGGCAAGGGGTTAGGATCCAGCCCAAAGGCCTGATCCTGCCTCCTCTCTCTCTCCCTGGGCCAGTCCGCCCATGGGCCTGCCTCTTCACTGCCTCCCCCTGCCCTGTTCCACCTTTCCACCACCCCGTTACACCTTCTGCCACCCTCCCGGAGTCCCTCTGCCAGCCTAAGAAGGCCAGCCTTATCTTTGGGGCTCTGGGCCTGGCAAAGTGGCAGTGAGGCCAGCACATGTCCATGTGCTTGCCTATCTCTTCTAGGACTGATGCAAACACGCTTTATGGCACATTTGCTACTGCCAGATTCATGCCAGCCTTTCAGCTGGTTAGGATTGCTGTGCCCAAGTTCTCAAGCTGCTTAACCAATCAGATACAGCACATGCTTGCAACCCTAATTATTTTGTTGTTAATGGTCCCATTTCATGGATCCAGTTTGGAACCAACTATCTTTCTCTGTTCTCTCCATAGGTAGAGTGAAATGTGAACGCCATTGTGGTAAGTGAGGAGGAGATTAAGGGTCCAATCCTATCCAACCTTCCAGTGCTGATGCAGCCTCAATGCAGCCTCCAGGTAAGGGCACAGATGTTCCCTTACCTTGAGAAGGTCTCTGGGAGTATTCCCCCACCCCAGGATGCAGCTTATGTCCTGCTGGCCCAACTGCATCAGCACTGGAAGGTTGGATAGGATTGGGCCCAAAGTGTTTAAAGAGAGGTATTTGGAAGGCCCCAATCTGAGGCACCCTTTTTTGGGAGTAAGCACATTAAACTCAGTGGGACTTTCTTCTGAATAAGCATGTAAGGAATCAGCTTGCAAATGTATTCCCCACCCAGTGAATAATTTCTTTGGACAAAATCGTATCTTGTGTTTGTATTCCTCCAGTGCATGTTGTGCTTGAGCCGGACGTAAGGACTCGGTTTCAATAATATTTTAGGTACAAACATTTTTGTCCGTATTTAAAATCTCATATTCACTTACCTATTTTCCAACGTGTCTCTCTTTCAGGAATCAATCATTATGAAGCTGTGTCTTGCGTGACGTGCATCTCAAGCAAACCCACCTGCTTTGGCTATAACTGCGAGTAGGGATCATACATTTGTCTTTCCTCCTTTTCAAATTGATATTTTGGCAAGGGCAACTTGGCCGACAGAGGGGCAGGTAGCACAAGGCCCATTATTTATTTACATTATTTTATTTGAAGAATTTATATCCCGCCTTTCCAATGCGGAAGCAAATGCCCAAGGCAGCTTACAAAGAACAACAAAATACAATGTATCCACAATAAGTAAAACACATTAAAACAGCAACAGCAGCATTAAACATTAATGGGAATACCAAGAGTGAACAAGAATGATGCTAGACCCAATTCTCCATATTAAGCCGTTTGGAGGGTGGGGAAACAATTGACCAGAGGAGTAAACAAATTATGACAATATACTAGAGGGAGAGAGGGCAGACAGTCAACCATCATCCAAAGGCCAGACGAAATAAGTATGATTCGAGCCCTCTCTGAAAGGCCATGAGGGAGTGTGTAGTTCTTAATTCTTCTGGAAGGGAATTCCATATTTGTGGAGCTGTTACAGAGAAGGCTCGCCCCCGAGCTGCCATCCCTTTCTTGGGACAGAGGGGGTGCTTGAAGGAGAGCCCCTTTAGATGACCTAAGAGGGCGAACTGGTATGTATTAGAGAAGATGGTCTTTTAGGTAGGCTGGGCCTAAGTCATGAAGGGTCATCTTGAGATCGGAAGTGAATGGGCAGCCACTGCAGCTGCTGAAGGAGTGGTCCTACTGAATCAAACCATAACCAGAAACCCACAGCTAGAAAAGCTCAATTCTACATGCTGTATAAATGAGGCACACGTGCGCTTGCATGCATGCATGCATGTATACGCACGCACGCATGCACGCACGCACACACACACACACACACACACACACATGCATCATGCAACGTTTTGCGAGTCCACCTTGGACATTTGCTTTGGCAAGTGGAAGATGGGGCATACATTCTTAAATAAACCTTTTTTTCTAGTAATGGATATTAATTTTGTTATCTCTTTGCTTGCATGCACTCACGCTCACCCACTCAGAGGTCCCGGGATTTTGGCATGTATTGGTGATGTACTTACTGTTAAGCATATCATCGTAGCCAGGTGGTCTAGAAATTTTACTTTTTAAACAACAAAGCACAACTAAATAGCCATCAGGCTGCTGAACCGCATATTCAAATATCTGATCCCATGTTTGCAATACGCAACTGCAAAAAGACGTTCCCCTACTTAGGGTGCAATCCTAACCTGGAATTAGGCTGGCACAGTTAGGCCAGCAAAGTTTGGCTGGCACAAGGGCCACCGTAAAGCGCGTTTGGCTCACTTTCGGAGTCAGAGAGGATGGTGCACGTCTGTGTGACGAGAGTGGTCCAAACATACTTTACGGTGTCTTTTGTGCCAGCCAAACTTTGCTGGCCTAATTGTGCCAGCCTAACTGCAGGTTAGGATTGCGCCCTTAAACCAGAACACTTGTTAAGGGACATGACTGTTCTTACAAACAGAACACAAACAGCGGTGGGCCGCTGTGAGATACAGGAAGCTGGACTAGATGGGCCTTTGGTCTGATCCAGCAGGGCTCTTCTTACGTTCTTATGTTTGTTCTTACAAACCAGCTTTGGAATCTGGCTGGGTGCTATTGGAATTGAAATGGACAGAGATTACTCTGTCTGTTGGTGCTAACTGGGATTGTGCCCTGAGCGTAGCATTTTGAGCCTGTGGCTCTGAAAGGAGGTACTGGGTCTGCTGAAAAGCTGCACTTACAGACACACACAGCTCTGTGCAAGAGTGGATGTTCTAACGTTCTACCTAGGGACACATGCAGTGGTGTTATTCTACCGGAACACTGGGCGGGACATCTGGGTGATCGACAGCCTGCCCGTCGCGTTCCGCAGCGTTCCGCTGTTTGTGTAACCAATTACGCCGCTTGTGTACGTTACGCAAATGGCGTAACGCTGCGGAACGCGATGGGCGGGCTGTCGATCACCCGGATGTCCCGCCCAGCGTTCTGGTAGAATAACACCATTGGACACATGGCGTTCTCTGTAAGTAGGAGTGTGCTCCAAAGCTCAACTCAGGTATGTACAGAGCTCCAGCGACATGCGGTGAGAGTGTGGCAAAACTGCCCTACAGGAGTTCTTTGAAAAGCTGCCTGCTGTGATCACACAAACACAACCCATGGGCTCTGAGCAGCAGGAGCCTGTAGGTTGTAAGTGTTTGCAGGATTGTAGCTACTGCAGTAGCAGTGGTGGCACTTTTCAAAGAACTATGGTAAGGCAGTTCTGCCTCACCTCACTGCAGAGCTCTGTATATGGACACAGTAAGGGCCCAGGGCCTTCTCTGAATGTGGTAGGCAGAGCTTTACCTGCCCCACAGAGGAGACTGGGCAGGCTGTGTTTGGACTGAATCCTACACGGAGACATAAGAGAGACCACTTGTTTCTCAGCTGCCCGCCCCTATCTGTACCCCACCTCACCTCAAAATCTTGTGCTAGCTGCATATCACAAGTTGACCGCTTTGTTTCTCCAACAGGTCCTCGGAAGACTGGGAAAAAGCCTTGAAGGGCCTCTATCAGTACATGTGAGTCTGCAGGGTTCAGGGGAGAGGGTCAAGCGTTGGCATTTGAAATAGTGCATTTGCTGCAGGGCTCAGCCAGGCAGTCTGGAGGAATAGAGAGAGACGCTTGTGGAGGGGCAGCCCCTAGATCAGTGGCAGAGCACAGAAAAGCTCCAAGGTTGAGTCCCCAAGATATCCAGGCAGCAGGACTCTCTTCCTGCTCAACACCCTGGAAAACTATTCACTGCCAGTTTGTGGTGGCTTCATAGTAGGCACTGACTCTCTGGAATCCCCTGGAATCCCCTGGAAGAGGTGCAAATGTTCCAGCTCAAACTGGTTGTAGTGGTGCCCTCCAGCACAGGGAGCAGGGGAATCTGTTCTGATTCAAGGGTCTTGGGTCAACCTTGACAATCAAGTGGCAGAGCATTTCATAGTTCTCTGACTTTTTAAAGTCGAACCAGATCTTCTTCCCACTCCCCAACTCATTCTGTTAAAGCTGGAATGTAGCATTTGCACAAATCAGGATGGGTCTTAGAATCCAGTTATGGTTCTGTGCAGTTCCAGAAAGCCCTCCTCTGCATCTGCTCAATGACTCCTGCCTCCTGGGTAGTCAACAACATCATGGCTTGCAAAGCTGTGAGAGGCAGGAGATGATCTTTGCGCATGCACAGCAAAACCTGAGATGTTCAGGGTGTTGTGCTTGTGCAACAAGACCAAAGCTGTTCTGTATATGATATATATCATATATCATATGATATATATGTTCTGTGTATGTTCTGTTCTGTATATCAGTAAGACCAAGGATGTTCAGGATCTTATAATATATTCTTGAGATCTGGAATTGCATTGTTCTGGACTTTGCAGAAGCCCAGTAAGGCCTAGGATGTTTGGAGCTCTAAAATACAGTTCTGGATCCTGGATAGGAAGTGTGGTTCTACCTGAACTCTTTCTAAGCAGAGTCCAGCAGTTCCATTTCACATTAGTATAAATGCACACTTGTGAAGCCAACCTGATTTCTAACATCCATGTTCTCTGTGCTTTTCCTTTTTTCAGAAAAACATTGCAAACGTAAGTTGGGAATTCATGTCTTATTTATGGGTCAAAAGTCCCAGCAAGTCAGATAATTGAAAGCCATTTATTAATTTTCTGCATGAGAGAGAAAAAAATGATATAATGATTTGTGGATTCCAAGAATAAAGATAATTACAATAAATTATTATGAAGAGACTAGAGAAACTATATAAATGGATAAAAAGGAAATATATAAAACCGGCTGGCAGAGACTGGTATTATGAACAGGATGGGATGCTAGGGAGATTTGATGAAATGAGGATATACTGCTCTATGCTTGTGCTAATTGATACGTAGCTTATTATAATTATAATTTTTGTTAGTTTTTTTAGTTATTGGTGTTTAGTATGTGTCTATATTATGTATGTTATTTGTTTTATTAATTTGTAAATAAACAAACATGATGATGATAAAAAAAGTCCCAGCAAGTTAGCAAGGATGGTAACGAATGTCTGTTTACCACACTCTGCGAACACATTTCATCCCAATAGTATTCCTTTTAAGAATATCATCCCTGTAATGGAAACCAAGATGGGTGGTTTACCATTTGGTTACAAGAGATTTGGTGTGGCTCAAAGGGGAAAAAAAATAATGCACACACAGGCACCGCAGAAGCTACATGGCGATAATCAGGTTCTGGAGATTTAAGTGAGCCACACTTTGGGAAAATAAAATGAAAGAGAAATTGGGGAGGACTGAACTCATTCGCTTGGAACTGATCACAGGGGGGGGAAATCCCCCAATTAAAATGCAGCTGTTTTATCCACAGGCAACCTGGGGAGGACTGGTCGGTATTATTGAAGCAAATCCCTGGATTTAGGTAAGTGTCTGTTTCCTCCATTGTTTCGCACCATTGCACTCATTTCACATGCTAGCAAGGTCATGCTCAAAATCCTACAAGCTCGGCTTCAGCAGTATGTGAATCGAGAACTACCAGATGTACAAGCTGGTTTCCGAAGAGGCAGAGGAACTAGAGATCAAATTGCCAACCTTCGCTGGATCATGGAGAAAGCAAGAGAGTTCCAGAAAAACATCTACCTCTGCTTCATTGATTATGCTAAAGCCTTTGATTGTGTGGATCACAACAAACTGTGGCAAGTTCTTGAAGAGATGGGAGTTCCAGACCACCTGATCTGCCTTCTGAGAAACCTTTATGCGGGTCAGGAAGCAACAGTTAGAACTGGACATGGAACAACCGACTGGTTTAAAATTGGGAAAGGAGTACGACAAGGCTGTATATTGTCACCCTGCTTATTTAACTTATACGCAGAGTACATCATGAGGAAGGCAGGGCTGGATGACTCACAAGCTGGAATCAAGATTGCTGGGAGAAACATCAACAACCTCAGATATGCAGACGATACCACTCTACTGGCAGAAAGTGAGGAAGACCTAAAGAACCTTTTGATGAGGGTGAAAGAGGAAAGTGCCAAAATTGGTTTGAAGCTCAACATTAAAAAGACTAAGATCATGGCAACCACTCCCATCACTTCCTGGCAAATAGAAGGGGAAGAAATGGAAGCAGTGACAGACTTTATTTTCCTGGGCTCCAAGATCACCGCAGATGGTGACTGCAGCCATGAAATTAAAAGACGTTTACGTCTTGGGAAGAAAGCTATGGTGAACCTAGATAGCTTAATCAAAAGCCGAGACATCACCCTGCCAACAAAGGTTCGCATAGTCAAAGCGATGGTTTTCCCAGTAGCCATGTATGGCTGTGAGAGCTGGACCATAAGAAAGGCAGAGCGTCGAAGAATCGATGCTTTTGAATTATGGTGTTGGAGAAGACTCTTGAGAGTCCTGTGGACTGCAAAGAGATCCAATCGGTCAATCCTCCAGGAAGTCAAGCCTGATTGCTCCCTGGAAGGACAAATCCTGAAGCTGAAGCTCCAATACTTTGGCCACCTGATGAGAAGAGAGGACTCTTTAGAAAAGACCCTCATGCTGGGAAAGATTGAAGGCAAAAGGAGAAGGGGGCGGCAGAGGATGAGATGGTTAGATAGTGTCACCGAAGCAATGAATATGAAATTGGGCGAACTCAGGAAGCTAGTGGAGGACAGGGAGGCCTGGCGTGCTGTGGTCCATGGGGTCGCGAAGAGTCGGACACGACTTAGCGACTGAACAACAACAACAACTGTTTCCTCAAAAACCAGGAAAGGTGGGGAACAGATGACTCTGCCCATAAAATAGGTGTGTACAATGCTCAGAAGACTTGTCTCTCTCCAGACCCTGCATGCTGGACCTCTTGCCTGCTTTGGGGGAACGCAGTGGACCTCTGGCAAACCCACCCTGTCAACAAATGGCCATCCTTACTGAATACAGAGCACCCCCATAGTTAAAAGCAGCATGGGAGAATTCCTCCTTTAAATGACCCTCCTTCTCCAGGTTATGGGGCTCTGTGGAGTGTTCTTGCCCCCCAAAGCTTGGGTCCCACTGTGTATACAGTCTTCCACACAACCATTTTTTCTGATTAGACCCTTCTTTTGTTGTTCTGTGCAAGTTGAAAGAACACATTAATTTTAATGGAGCAAACCTTTAGAGTAGCGGTTCCCAATCTGCATTGCAGTGCCCCACTGCTCAAGCAGGGAGACCGAGGCATGAGCCTTCCAGCAGCCGTGGGAGGCTCAGTGCGACAGGAAGAGCAGCAGCTCGTGAAAACCCGCACTGTGTGAAAAGCCCTTCCACCTGCCCTGAGCCTAGTGCTGCGGTTTGGAGGCTTGTGTTAGGCCTCCAGACCCAGAAGTGAATGGTGATGATGTCACTATGTGACGTATTAGCATCACTGTTGCTCACTTCGATTTTTCTGCACGTCACAACAATGATGGAGCAATGGTGTTTAGAGGAACAATTGGGTTTGGGGGCAGGGAACAGATGAAGATGGTTTTCTGTTTTTCTGCAGTTCCAGGCAAAAGGAGCAAGACGGTACGTGTTAAGTCATGTATGGAACTCACTGCCACAAGATGTGGTGATGGCTTTAAAAAGATTACACAAATTGGTGGGTTAACAATGGCTATTAGGCACTCTGGCTCAAATGGAGCCTCCATGTTCAGAGGAAACATGCTACTAAATCCAGGCAAGACAGATGTGTGGGTGGGTTAGTACGGCAGCTGACTGTTTTGGGTGCTTGGCCTTCTGGGGATAAGGTAGTATCTCGCCCCACCCCACCCCCGAAAGATCAGCTTTGTACTACGGGAGTGGTCCCTGACCCGGCTTTTTCCTTTGATGCTCAAATGGTGCCTGTGGCGAGGGGGGCTTTTGCAAAGCTTCAGCTGGTGCACCAGCAGCACCCTATTCAGGAGATGCAGATCTGGATCCAGGCACTTCAGTGGGCATTGAATGGTGTTGCAGGGGTTCTACTGAGAGCCTGTGCACAGAAGCATAACACTTCCCGTTTTATGTCATCTTCATGGGCTACCAGTGTATTTCTGAGCTCAGTTCATGGTGTTGTTTATAACTCTTAGAAACCCAGGACCAAGGTGGTTAAAGGAACATCTCTCCCCTTATGAATCTGCTTGGCCACTTTGCTCAACAGCGTGGGGAGGTGAGGCTTGCTCCACATCCTCCCTATTATTGGTCCGAGGAGGAAAGAAAGGTTTTCTACAGGGCCTTCTTTGGCATTGGCCCCAGGCTCTGGCATTCCTCCCCCCAAGAGGCCCATATGGCTCCCTCTGATTTGTATAGATTGTTGTATTCAAGCAAATGTTTGTATTTATATTTTTGTGTTCCCTTATTTCCTCATAGCTGAATTGTTTTCTTAGTTGTTGAATTTAGGGGCCAAGAACAAAAAAAGAGCCTTTCTGGATCAGGCCAAGGACCCATCGAATCCAGCTTCCTCTATCTCACAATGGCCCACCAGACACCTCAGGGAGCACTCAAGACATCTTGTATGCTATTGCCACACCTTTGTATCTGGCATATAGAGAAAGGCTTCCTCTAAAAACCAGAGGTTGCATATAGTCATTGCTTATAACTCAAGATAGACTTTCCCTTCTATAAATCTGTCCAATCCCCTTTTAAAGACATCTAGGCCAGGTGCCATCACCACATACTGTGGCAAAGAGTTCCACAGATTAATAATTACTCACAGGGTAAATAAATTTTTTTTTCCTGTTCCGACTCTCCTCAGTTTTAGTGGATGTCTTCTGGTTCTAGTGGTAAGAGGGGAAAAAACCTTCTCTCCTCTATGCACTTTGTCTCTCCCATGCAAAGTTCTATATGTCTCAAGCATGTCCCACGACAGTTGCCTTTCCTCATAAGGGCCCCAGGCCACTAATCATTTTGGTCTCCTGGACCTTTTCAGTTTCCCTATATCCCTTTTGAGATGTGGCAACCAGAACTGGATGTAATACTCCAGATGTGGTTTTAACCATTGATTTGTAGTGGTTGTTCATGCACACTTTTTTATGGTGGTGTTCTTTAATTATACCTGTATAGACGTTTCAATCTGATGTAAACCACCTTGGGGACCATGTTGAAGGCCAAAAGGCAAGGAAGAAATCTCTAGAATTAGGACTTGCTGTTACTACTCAGCAGCAAGCAAAAGCTCTTTCCCTCATGCCCCATTTGTGAGCTTCTGGGAGGCATCATGCTTGCCGTTGGGATGAAACAAGATATTGGACTTGATTGGGTAGAGCTGTTCTGGTAGAAAAGAGGTCTATCAGTGGCTATTTCCCCACAACAACTCCATAGCAACTCCATGGTCAGTGGCACTCTATCCCTATCTGACAGATGCTAGGCAGCAGCAATGGCGAGAGGGTGTTGCCTTCAGGCCTTGTCTATATGGGCCTGCCTAGAAGTATTACTATTACAATTAATAATTGAATTTCTACCCCGCCTTTCTGCTCCTTATTAGGGCACCCAAGGTGGCTTACAATAAGAATATAGAATAAAATTTAAAAACATAATTAAAAAGCAACAGACCATAATGGACAAAAAATTACAGATTAAAATACAAATTAAAATGCCAGCCCAACATGTCAGCAATTAAATGCTTCTTTAAAAAGAAAGGTCTTAAGACCTCGCCAAAAGATTGCTAGCAAGGGAGCTGTTCTTAATTCCAAGGGGAGGGAATTCCACCTCCGTGGAGCCACCACTGAGAAGGCCCTATTCCTGGCCGCCATCCCCCTCACTTCACCTGGTGGTGGCACAGAGCCCCCCCCCCGATCACCTGAGAGCACAGGTAGGATTGTATGGAAGGAGGTGGTCCCTCAAATACCCTGGAGTCAAGCCATAAAGGGTTTTAAATGTCAAAACTAGCACTTTGAATTGGGCCCGGAAACCAACTGGCAACCAATGTAGTCGCCGAAGCAACAGCCTGACTGAGTCAAACGGACGAGCCCCGGCAACCACACGGGCTACAAGTATCTGCTTTGTCACTGAATTAAATGGACGTTTGGTCTGATCCTGCAGTGCTCTTTTATATTTCAAACAAGGCTTAGGGGAATGATCTGGAATTTCTTGGTGCTGTAGCATTCTTTAAGCTGGATAGCTGCGAAGCTGTTCAGTGGCTTGATGGAAGACTAACAGGGAACCCCCCCCCCAAAAAAAAAAAACAAAAAACAAAAAACCACCTCTCTAAAGAAATAGCCAGATAAAGTATTAATAGAAAAGATGCAGAAGCATCCACAAATAGTTTTAATCATTTTGGAAACTGCTGCACCCCATTCACTAACTTTTTTTCCTTCTCTCTCACAGCCATTGCACATCCACAAGGTAAAGCATCAAAATAAACCAGAAAGGGCTTAAGAGTAACGAACTTCAACAGGAGCCTGCAAAGCATTTAAAAAAAAAAGCAGATTGCTTCAGCGTGTGAACCTAGCTATGTAGGACAAGAGATGGCCAACAAGGCTTCTGTCTTGTCAGCCAAGCCATTGTAGAAGGGGGTGGGGAATATTACTGGCCAGTGTTATTCAACCGATGGGGCAGGACTTCACTGGGGTCGTGAAGCCTCATTTTGGGGGTCACGGCAAACTTTCAGAGCCTGTGCAAGAGAGGGCTTGGATCCAATCCAATAATGGCACTGTCTTATCAAAACCCAACTCTTGATTTAATGCTGCACAGCCTCTTCTTGCTGTCTTGCCCTGCAGCTCCCAAATCCAGCCTTGCTACCTCTTATGGTTGTTGTGAAGATGCAAGAGGTAGGGAGTGGTTGGGCAGTGATGGGGGCAGATCAGGTCCTGGGAGGGGGCAGGATTGGCACTGGGTCCAAAGTCCTATACTTCAGTTATTTATTGGGATCGTGGCATGAACAAAGTTGAAGATCACTGTTGCTGTCTATAGCCACTTAGGTAGAGTTTGAGAACCACAGTTCCATCACACTTGATGACTGAAAGGTGCAGAAAGCTTGGCATGTTCAAAAAGGATCATCATTAAGATTTCCCATCAGCATCTCACAAACTAGATTTTGTGATGTTCAGCCAGAAGCAGATCTAAGGGAGGGCAAAGCTCTAAGTTTTGCAAGAAGCCTTACCTTGCAGTGGAAATCACTCCTCTCCTGCACCGTTTTAGCCAATCCTCACAGGGAAAAGGAACATCTTGGTGTTGCTTACTGGCTACAGCAGCAAGGGAGAGGAGGGATTTACATGACAGGGTAAGGCTCCTTGCAACACTTAGAGCTTTGCCCTCCCTGTAGAAACGCCTGTGTTCAGCGATTAGTCTGTGGGAAGGGGTTACTGCTTCGCACAGCCCACGTTTTGCTGGAAAACCATTCCTTGTCCCAATAGTCTTGCTATGCACATACTTCTCTGCAAGGAGGATCTCTTGAACTTAACTTTATTTTTTCCCCCTCTGTCCACAGCCTAGACAGCCTGAACTTTACAAGTAAGTTTCAAATTTGTAGTATTAAAACATTAGGACTTGGTACACTCAGCCCTGCCAGGGAATGTTTTTCATTTCTCCCAAAGTCCTGCACTTGGGCTTTTCTACTGATAGAAACTTACAAAAATTTACAATAAAACCCTGCTCTAGTGGAGCTCTACAAGAGTCCACCAAATTGCCATATTTAAGCCTTTGAGGTGTCCAAGCAAGGCCTTTTTTTATTTTAGGCAGTTTGGGAATGGTAAGAGAGAAATTGTGATTTAATTCCAACAACTGGATTCTTCCCTGACAATTTCTTTAGACTTCTAGATTTCTTAATTTCAATTAAGGAGTAAACTTAAATCGTACTAGTTGATGAATTTGTATGAGAACATTATTCTAAGCACCACCTTGGAAGAGACACTGGGAGGAGGAATACCTCCAGGATGATGCCTGCCACCTGTTTTATGTACAGCTGTGTTTTTCTCCTCTACACTCCAAGGCATAGAGAATACGTTATCGAAAAATTGGCTCAACGTGATGGCCCTGAAGGAGTTAGAAGGGGACTTGCCCTTGATTCAGCTGCTGGCTCCGATCTGCTGAATGGTTTGTGTCTGTAACATGTAAGAGCCTAACAGTGTATGAAATAAAGTTATGCCAATTAGTGAAGAGAGCCAGCTTGCCAGTAATTGACCCAGGGGGCCTGGCTGGTTTTTTCTTGCATGCAGGGCTGTCAGGAAAGGGTGAGATAGTTGGTGAAAACCGGTGTTCCTTTACCCTGTATACGGCAATAATCACAAATGGGCAGCTGCCAGGGAGCCACTTGTCTTGTTCTCTCCTTCTCAATGTGCCTGGTGTATAACATGAATGTGTTTCTCCACACACCAACTAGAACCCAGATTCATATTAGCAGGGCAGTGAGTACAGTGAGAAACTGTACTTCATTACATGAGGCACATATTGCATTATAGAAAATTCACTAATTTCCATATTGCTTGCTATGCCTTTTAAGAAAAACCCATTTTGCATATTTTAGTTAAATGGTATTATATCCTCCCCCACATAACGTTTATTTTGTAATCCCTCTACTGACCAAGATTTCTGGAGCATCACATGTTTTCAGGCATATTTGTCATGATCCTGCTTGTGAGTAAACCTGGATCAGTGCTAAGAATTGTTACTGCCAAGGGCTACATAAACTTACCGTCTTTATTTTTAACCACAGTTCAACACCTGGTTTTTTTCCACTAACTTCAAACCTTGGTTTGTGTGACTCATGGTTAACACTAATGCAGATTTAATCCTTGGTTAATGGGTAAGGAATTTGCACATGGAGGGAAACTGATGGCATGCCAGTGTTTCAGCCGTGCTGTTTGGCTTCCTAGGAAAACTATCCTCCATTCAGAAGCAGTTAAACCTTTTAAAAGAAATGATAGAAGTCTGTCGAAATTAACTCGTTTTGAAATTTTATTGGATCATCTTGACACAAAAATCGTTACAGCAGCTTTAAGGTATGTGTTTTTTCCTTCTTTTTGGGGGAATGTTGATAGCAAATACGTTTTTTTCTTCTCTTAACACATCATACAGTTTTCAGAAGGATCTAGAATCACCGCACAGGGTTCTGTAAGAGAACAGACTCTACATGCTAAAGTGACAGTTTTCATCCAGGAATATATATGTATTTTAAAATTCACTAATTTCATCTTTTAAAGACAATTCCAAATATGCGCAGTTTTTCCTTGTCCAGAACCGTTATGACTAATCCACAAAGGTCGACCAATACCAAAATAAATTTCGACCACCTCATTGTGCAGCAAAATCTGCTGCAATAAAGGGAAAGGAGATCCAGATCCTTGTGATAAATCAAGTTCTGTCAAAAGTAAACACGGCACTGATCCTAGCAGACACACTATTGCAGATTTTGTTTAAAAAAATACCCCTAACCACAGAGAAGAGAGTATTGAGGCACCAAGTGTCTTAAAACAAAAAGCACATCAAAGCAAGCTTGTCCCATAGCTTATCCCTTCTCCATTGTGTCCCCCCTTTCAGATTAAGTTCGGGGGGGGGGGCTACTGTCTAATACTGACATTTAGAGATAGAAGCATTATTAGAACTAAGTGCTAATGTAGTGGAATTTCATATTTCAGTTAAGAGCAGTTGAGCTGTTCTTGACCCAAGTTTTCAAATTATCACCAATAACTTCCAATCTAGGGAAAGAAGGTTTGTAGAAGGGAAATCAGTGCAGCTATTTCCAGTCAACCACTAAGTAATTGTAACACCATGTTATCTCCTGATTAAAATTCACTCATTTGATCCAATTTGGTTTTTTTCTACATGTTGATTGACCTCTCCTGGATTTCGAGACATGAGGCAGAGTAACAGGGATGAGTGACACGCAAGGCAGGGCCACAGTGCAAACATGTGCGGGGAGCAAGGAGAGGACTCTTGAGCTTTAAAACATGGGGCTGAGCAGGCTATTTATTTGGATGGTTAGTCTTGAGCCCAGGGCTGGTCGACCTAATGTGGTAAAGTCAAGTGGTAAGAGAATGATGGAACTGAAACAAAAATTAAACACACAAAGAAACCTTTGGATTTCCAGGTCTTTGCTACATTCTAAGAGTTCAGGAATGTGATATTTTGGTAGCCTTCACAAAAGTACCCCAACAGAGAGCCACAAAAAGGAGGGCTGATCACTCTTGCTTACAGGCAAGTAGGATGCGTGCTTGGATCATTACAAAATCATCCTTTGAAAGGCCCAACTGGATACTATGGAGAGGAATTCCATCAAATCCCTGCCTCAGTGTTGCCAACTAAATCAAATTAGCACCTACAACAGAATGTGACTGAGGCTACTGCTGTCTCCATTTATGCCACCATAATGATGTTGTTGACAAGAGGGAAATTCCATGACTCCTTGAGTAACAATGGCAGAATTCTCTCTGAAAAGCATCAACACCACAGGTACTCAGGGTTTGAAACTCTGAGACAAAAGAGATGGGAGGGGAAGAGTACAGTTTTAGGATGTGTAAACTGCAAAAAAAGATTAAATAATCCAGGGTGGAATGGAACTGAAAAACAAAAACAAAGACACACCCTTGGGATCACACATGCGCATTGGGGAAGAGAGGAGGAGCGAGAAATGCAATGCTCGGCCATAGGGTCCATCTGTGAGTCTCGAGGTCCTTCTCTCAGGGGGTGGTGGAGGGGATTGCGCCAGTTCCCAGAAACACTCAGCAGTTTGACAGGGTCTCCTTGAGTTCAGACAGAAGATTGCCCAGCAAGGTTGAATCGTCACATTTCCCATCAATGGATACTGAATTTTCTCCCTGAAAAGAAAGCAGAGATGGGAGGGAGAAAGCAGGTAGTGTTCATTCTCGAAAAGGGGGTGGAGGAAGAGCCCCATCCTTGGAATAAGGGGTGATATCTTGTATCTAAAGATAGATGCATAATTTAACTTTCTACTCCATCCCATCTGTGCAATACTACTACTTTTTCCTGGTAGCTGAAGTCGCGCCCCACCTCAAATGAGGGCAAAGAAAGCACTTTGGGGCCTTTGCAGGAGTACTAGAACTATTGCACACCAGTGTCTTTGCCCCAAGTTTTGGCAAAGTCTGTATCAATTCAAAATGGACATTCTGGTTCAGACACAGGCTGACTTGTGGGTAAAGCAAACTACACCCATCACAAATAAAGCTTGCCCCCTTCCTTCCCCTTACCTTTTTCACTAGCAGGCAGACATGATGACCCTGGATAGATCGGCTGTACATGGATGCGCAGGCCTCCACTCGTTCAACAACTGAAAGGAGGAAGCCAGGTGATTAAAGGTGACATCTCTCCTGCTATGAAGAGGTACATAGCTTCAGGAGGAGCCTAAACACTCAGCACGAGACTCCGATCTAGACAAGCCTGACGGGAAGGAGGCAAGTCCAAAGAGGCAACCTGCACAGAGATGCAATGCGCAGCCTCCTCTAAGGGCATGTGTCAACTGGTGTTGTGCATTTGCATGAGGAATGGTCAACTGATCCAGCTGCTCCCAAATGCCTAATTACCAGGGGTTGAATGCCAGGGAATGAGCATAATTACCTGACTTGAAAGCAGAACAGTACAGCATGGCACCTTCCTTGAGGGCAGGAAATCCTGACACACCCCTGTGCCCAGACTGAGTGAACACCCAAGACACAGATGCAGCAGATGGCATGGAATTTTAGTATACACTCAGATTTCCCACAGCAGACACAGATCAGGAGGCAGGACAGTCAGAGCAGTGAATAATACAGAGATGCACCAGTCAAAAATCTCTCCATGGATGCTTAGGAACTATTGCTTATTTTGGTTCATTAATCATAGCATCCAAGTAATTCTTGCAGCGGCATCTGCCGAGATGTGCATACCAACTCTTGTGATTGCCTCCAAAAAATCCAGTGGAGCAGATGAGGCAGAATGAAATTTGTTTTGAAGACAGACACTGAATTTACTTTCTAGACCATATACCAGATCTGCACACATTGTGCTACAAAGAACATTATCATGGAATTCTAACACGCTCACATTCTGCAACATACACAGCTGGCCTAATGTATCCTGGTTCAGTCAGTCATGCAGAGAAGGAACTAGGAATTTTAATCCCCCAAACAAATCGGAATCAGGCTTGTCTTGGGGGAAATTTTAAAAATGACACTTCAGAAGAAACGTACCTGAGAAATGATGATGGAAGCAGATCTTTGCCAGAAGATGGTGAAAAGGGACAGTGATGCTGTCGACTTTAAATGAGCTGCCATGCAAGTCCCCCGACTCCAGCAACTTGGCGAAAGCATCACTGCAAGCAAGAGGAAGCCATTTGGTAACTAGCACAACATGCCAGGATCCCAAAAGGGCAGATGTATCCCAAGTCCTGCAACCTGAGAGGTTTTTACCTGGACATGCCAGGGATGGAACCCAGGATTTTCTGTCCTCCAAAAAGGTGCTCCACCCATTGAGCTTTGATAAGGCAAAGGGGCCATAAGCTCAGTGGGTGGTGCACCCACTTAATAGAAAGCTTAAACTCTGCTGTCTGCAATTAAAAGCTCTGAGGAAGCAGGGCCAGAATAGATTTTGGAATGCTGTTGCCGGACAGAGTAAGCAATATCAGTTTAGGTGGACCTAGTGGCCTGACTAGGTTTAAGCTAGCTTCCTATGGAGCTCTGACAACTTTGTCTTGCCTAGCCAAGGCAGGAGGATGACTGAAGACATTTTTCCATCCTGCTCAATCCTGAAGGCTCTGAGCAGTATGCAATACACAACATCAACACCCCAAATCAAATGACCTGTGCTAAACCACTCAGCCCATCCACTTCACTACCTTTCCCCCCTCCTCCCTCTGTACTTTTGCTCCCATACCTCATACATACTTATGTGTCTACGAATATATTAAGAATCCAAGAATGGATGCTGAAGCAATTCAGCTCCATAAGAAGTTTAAATGCTCCCAAGCTAGTGTACACTGGAACCTGCAAACAAAAGGAAGCGTGGCTTGCACCAATTGAAAATAAAGCTTAATACCAAAGGGGATGAAAATGATACAAAAAGCTGCCTCATATTCAACCGCCATGGTCTAAATCAGTGCTCTTCAACCAACAATACATAATACTTCACCCTATTACAGGAGGCACTTGGCTTTGTTGATTATTCTACATGCAAGTAGCACAGCTGCTACCATGGGAGCCCTACAGTACTGTATGTCTGGTCCAACACCACCACAGGTGGAAATGGCTGCAGTAAGGTGCAGGTTGCAGCAGCCCAGACCTTGCCCTTCAAAAGAGGCACAAGCTGGGTTGAAAAAGGAGGACAGTGATGACTACAGGCCAGGATGCAGCAAAAACTAATGAACTGCCTCAATCATTCACCCAGCAGCCTTTCCAGGAGGCTGTGGTACTTGGTAAAAAAAAAGTTGAAAGGTCTGTTCTGAGCAGTGCCTGGGTCAAGTACATAGCAAGAGCACACTCCTCCCCCTTCCCATTGTGCTGTTAAGACACCTCCACAGCTCATCTCTCCCCCCCCCCCACATCTAGGGGGAGATCCTGCCTCCACAGGAAGTGGCTTATCCAGTCCCGGAAGGCAGACATCACCCAAACTGAATGCCCTCCTACCAATGAGGGAAGAACAAGATTGCTTGAAGAAAAGGAATGGGAGGAAAGGTGAGTTGTTCTATTTCCTCTCTTCCATCCTTTCCTGCAAGGGGTGACATGGCACTTGCTGGAAGCAGCACTCACCTGTAACAGGGCGTTGTGATCAGGTAAGAGGCACAACTGAAGTGCAACTTGAAATCTAGCTTTTCATGCGTAGAGCCTTCATCATCCTGAAACACAGAGAAGGGGAGGGGGACAGCAGCTCAGAGCGCACCACCATGGCTTCATTCATCAGCCTGGAAGCTTTAGTTCATTTTAGGCAACCCTGAAATAATCTATCACAGGTCCAAATGCAGACTTGAAGGGACGGGGGGGAGGAGAAAAAGAATTTGGATTTCAGGATTGTGCTTCATGTCATCCAAACAGAAGGGGTCTGTCTCCTCACCCCTACAATTCTTTACACACACCCAAATCATCTCCAAAACACCACATCCCCCCTCCCCCAAATCCCACCTTACTAGGTTCAGCAACTTCTGACTCATCTATTCTGGTAATAATATACCAGGAGTGCTTGCAGTAGGAAAGTTACCAAGACAAAAGGGTTCTTACTTTGACTATAAAGGAGAGGGTGCCTTTTAGCTTCTGTGCCATGACAATACTCTGAAGGGTGAAGACAAACTGGGCTTCATTTGAGACACCTAAAACAAAGGGAAATGGGACAAAACAGACTGTATAAGTTCATGTGAATTTGCTTCTCCAGCTTAGACTCATTTCATTTTCTCCAGATTTTTTTAAAAATTAAAGGAGTGTTCCAAGATGCAGCCCCACAAAAAGGCTCCTTTTAACTGGTGCCCTCTTCTATTTAGCAGAGGAAAAACAACTTTTTCTCTTCACCCAAGCACAGCATCTTTTCCGGCAGCTGTTGCCTCTTCTGCAATTTTTTTTCTTTTTCCAAGTACCCTTTGGGCACGGAACCGTTTACTTAGCTGTATAAATTGCTTTGTAATTTTTTTGTTGGAAAAACAGCATACAAATATTCTTTATAATATTAAGAACACAGTGAACCCTAAGTTCGCAAGTGATAAGACTTAAACTGAAAATTATGGTTCAAGATGCAACCTTTGATCAATGAATTGGCTAAATAGACTAAAAAGGCATTCATGATCAATCAGGAGGCATTCAAAAAGTGAATGGCAACACCAACTTCTTGGAAGAGATTTTTCCTTTTGTATGCAAGAGAAGAGGGGAAATGCTTCAGAAATTACGCCAGCTGCAACATATACTTGCATTATGGCAGTAAGGTTTTTCCCATGAGAACCTTTTCATACGAAGATTGATATTCTGCTCTACTGAAATATTTTTTTTCATATTTCTGATACAAGGCATTCTACTATCTCAATTCTCCTTTCACACACCCTCCTCACTACTTTCCTCTAAATAGCTGGCCATACCGGGAGGCAGTTGAAAAGGGACTGGAATCCCGTCGTGTATCGAGGAACCTTCTGGTCGGAGCATTTTAGTGTTAAGTGAGTCCAAGACATTCAGCTCCATGCTCTTTAGGAAACTGCTGCTGCTCTTGTTCTCGAAGATGACAGAAACAGTAACCTGGCTGTCATTCTGAAGGTTCCCCTGAATGTCGTACGTCTGCGGAGACAGACATTTGCAAGATAAACAAGACCATGCTTTGTAGTATACCACAAGCAGACGGTTGATGGGCCAATAACTAGTTAATGATTTCAGGTAGTAAGATCTGGAAAAAACTCTGTCAGGCAGACAACGCTGGGCTAGATGGACCAAAGGCAGGCTAAGTAGAAAGTTTCATAAGATTAACTAGCAATATGCAATATCACAGCCCACCCTCAGAAAGGAAAAGCTACTAGCCAACCTGCCAATGCATATTAGATGGTAATATGTAATGAGACCCCAAATCCCCAAAACTGAAGATGCCAGGGATTGAATCTGGAAGAAAAGCTCTAGGAACTCATCTCAGGAACTTCAGGCAACTGAAGTTCACACTTCATTTTAAGTCAACGGAGAGGGGCAGCACATGGGTGGGAACAGAGAAGAGACAGGAAAATATACTCACCATCTTAATGTATGCATTTTCAGCCAGAAGGCAGTAACTTGACATAGGCTGGAAGGGAGAAAACACAAGTCTCACCACAGTAGGAAATGAGAAACTGGAAGATGGTGTTAATACAATAATGGAGTAATACATGATGTGGTATTGCTCCATGTTTACACTGAAACAGATTTGATGACAAACTTTTTACAAAGCAGGAGCAAACTTTTTATATACCCACTAGTTGTATGCTGCTGCCAAGATATTTTCCTTTAGCCCCACACCATCCCATGCCCAAGTGGGGCCCTCACCGGCAGGGGCTCATCCTCCAGAGTTCCATTCTGTACAGATTCCGTTGGTGGCTCCTCCATACTGACATGGTGCTTCTTGGACTTCTTTTTGTCCTTAGATTTCTCCTCCTTCTTATGCTTCTTCTTATGCTTGGAGGATTTCTACTAGGCCAGACAGACAGAGTCAGCAGCATGGCTAAACTCACTTCTAACTGTTAAAGCTAATGTTTGTCCCAGACAAGACCAAAACTGTCAGAGACAGATACAGGGGCCCACGACCCACTCTTCCCCCCGCCCGCTTCCTGGGATAAAATCAAGAATGGCAACCCAGTCCTAACCCATGCTAGAACAGGCTGGCCGGTCCAGTGCAGATTAGTAGGCAGCTGGCGGTCACCTCAGAGTAAGGAATATTTTCCCCTTATCCCCGGTAAAATCCCAGCCACCCCTATGGGACTACTTGGATCTGTGCCAGCAAAATCGCTGGCACAAATCCAAGTGGTCCATGTCAGGCCGACCAGGCCAGGGCTTAGAATCTGGCCTAAGCACCGGATCCTGGTTCCACCCTCTTCCCTGGGCCTGCCCACACATGGGGCCGCCCTTCCACCATCCCATTCCACCTTCCTTCTGTCCCCACTCTCCTGCACCAGCCTCCCTAGGCTAGCACTTCCCCCATTCCTTGGGCCAGGGTGGTGGCCAGATTTGGCCTCCATGGGCAGCATGACTGCTTGTGATGCCCCGGCCGCTTCCAGGAGTGGAACAAATGCGCCTTAAGGCAGATTTGCAACACTCTTAAGGCTGGCGTAGGGGACTTGTGCCAGGATGGCAAAACTCAGGGCCAGGACAGCACCCTAAGACATTTTATTCTGATGGCTTTAGCAGATTTAATCCAACTGAATGCCACTTCCGAAGGGGGAAAGACATTTCTCGCACCATTATCTGAGAATGGCCAAGGAAGCTCTCTGTTCAGCAGCTAACTTTCGATCAGTCCCTTTAAGGAGGCCACACTGGAACCCTGTGGCATCTCTGGATGCACAGCAATGATGTCAAATGTCATCGCTGGACTTCCGGAACACCAAGCTCTTGGCTTCCCAGGGCTCTGAGGTGTGCTCAGTGCAAATCCTTACATTTTTATTATTGGGAATCGGGGCAGAGCCACTCACCTTGCCTTCATCTCCCTCTTCCACCTCCTCTTCTCGTACTTCCTTCATGATTTCCTCTGCTGCATCCACATTTGCCTCAGGTGGTGTCTGAAGAGGGGGCAAAATCGAATGCTCAGGGTGAGTCAAGGGTGTCTGGAAACGCATTTTGGAACAAGCCAAACTAACAGCTGGCAGTTTCACCCTGCCTTTAAGGTTTCACACTTCCTACACCATGAAAGTGGGGCAAGAGTGGTATCATATTGGCTGTCAGAGGTCCCACTTGGCAGGGCTTTGACCCATAGACCAAGAGCCAGCGTCTTTATATTCAGTTCTTGTTTAGCCTGGGGTCCTGGGCTAGGATGTCTCTAACCTCACAAGGTCTAATTAGGCCTGGTGACAGGGCCAGTGGCTGTACAAGGGTCTGAGTAGGCTGGCATGCCAAAAAGTTGACCAGTCAATGTCAAATATTCCATGAAATGATGTTGAGGACTGACTTGCAGCCTACAGCTCAACCATTTTAAACTGGAATCTTAAAAATAGTTCTAAAAAATGAACTAAAAGAAAGTTAATTGTTGCAGTAGGTTGATCTGGGTGTATCATGAGAAAAACTAAAGAGAAAGGTAGGTTAGTCAGTGATTATTAGCATTTAAAGAAACTTCACCAACTATTGTCAAACGTGTAAAACCTTCATTTTTAAAAACTATTGTGAAATAATGAAATCAGAATTTGTTTTTCATATCAAACCTGATGGTGATTAATATATCTTTTTTGGTGTTCTAATAAAAATGTCTTTAAGATATTTAACCAATCAAGTTGACAACAGTACTTTGAAGTGTTAGTTTACACTCTCCCTTTCCCTATGTGCAGGGGCTTAGGGAAGATACACATCCTCACTTCTATTGAAATTTGGCTGAAGTAAGATAGTAGAAGACACCCCTGCCATTTCTTAACCTCCAATTTTAACTTCCTTTTACAACCTCCAATGTATGAGGTGGATGGGGAGAGAGAGACCAGCTATCCAGGGACACTTAGCATGAACAGTGCACTTGTCATCTGATACTAGTTTGTGCATATCTGCTTCCCCCTCTCCTAGTCAGAGCTACCTAACCTCCCATTCCCCGAATATCGATTCCAAAGCAAAACTCTTTGCAAAAAGGTCCTGAATGTCACTGGGGCTTTGAAGATGTGGGGCCTGGGCATTTTCCCCACAGCCTGTAACTGACTAACCTTTGTCTCTGTAGCAGCTGCAGAAGAAGGAGCGTCAGAAAGCCAGAAGTCCATGTCTTCAGGCTGAAACAGGTAGTGCAAGTATGATTATGGATAATTACAACATAAAAGAGAGACAGCTGCTTGTTAGGGCAGCCTCTTCCTCCTCCTCAAGCCATAAAATTGTTCCAGGACATTCTGGGGTGAGGGAGACAATATTAGGCACAAGCCGGACAAGTCGCCAATAAATTTTGTTCCACATCCTCGAAAACCCTCTACCTACCCCAAATGCAAAAGATGACAATTTTGCCCCTTCTTCAGCCCCCAAAGGCCACCTCGAAAACTCAACCAAAAGTTTTCCATACAGAATTTTTGGTTCAGTTCTAGGCAAAAACACAAGTGAAAACAAGGATAGGGAAGTCACCTTTTTCTCTTCCTCCTCCATTTTTTTCTCTTGATGTTTCTTCTTCTCTTTCTCTCTCTCTTTCTCTTTGTGCTTCTTTTCCTTCTTTTTGGGTTTCTTGCTCTTTTTCTCAACAGGGGGAACTTCTGCTTCTTGTGGTGACTTGGGTTCATTAGCATTTCTATGCCTCTGCACAGGGAGTTTCTCGCTATCTGCTAAGGGCCTTAAAGAAGAGAGACCACCAGCTAATCCTACGGAAGCAATTCTTTGTTTCCTACAGGGATATCAAATGCCCATCTGGGCCACAAACAACACCTCCAAACCACCACAGCACCTCCGCCTGAACTGCTCCTACTAGGACAGTGGTCCCCAAACCTTTTTAACTGGCAGCTCCTACTGGGGATTGGCCATGGCTCCCTATTAGGGCTACAATCCTATACAATTGTATAGGGTGGTGGGTTATTTTTCATAAGGATTCTCTGGCTGGGTTTCTGCAGCTCCCCAGGGAGTCATGGCTCACATTTTGAAAACCACTGCACTAGGAGTTGGCAAACTGCAGGTGGCTGCAATCATTTCAGTATTCTCCAACAACTTGAAAACAGACAGCAAGAAAATAAATCACATCTGTGGACAAAACTGACAGACTTCTCTCCGTACAGGTCTAGGGTCTCCTGAGGGAGGAGCAACACAAAAGGAAGCTTATCTGGTAATAAATTCTTAAATTCAGGCTAGAGCAGGGAAAAGGAAGGGATGTCAGAATCAGGCCAAATCACCTTCCACAAGTGCAGCTTCATTCACAGAAGACATCTGCCCAACTCCCCCTCTTTAGAATTGCATAAAACCAGGTAGGGTTAAATTTTTAAACAAAATCTTTGACAGAAATTTAATTCATTAAAAATCAAAGCCTTTCTGCAAACTACTGTGGTGGGCATACATCTTTGTGGTAAAGTAAGTCCAGGCAGGGGGTTCTAGTGCAGTGGCAGAGCACATGTTTTACATGCAGAAGGGTCCCAGGATTCAAAGGCTGGGAAAGACTAAGACCTGCACCTGCTCTCAGTCCATGCCGATAACACTGGGCCAGATGGCTCAAGGGTCAGACTTGGCATAAAGCAGCTTCCGATATTCATACTCAATTTTGCTACATCAAACATATGGAGAGTAGTTATCTTTGGAACCACTCCTTGTTTTTCCAGTTCACCAAAGATAAATATTCCAGTTACCCAAAGAGCCCCCCCAATTCTGCATTGTATAATATGTGTTCCTACCTACGCTCAATACATTTTAGGGGCATCCCCCAGCCAAATGGTCCATAAGCATCCTACTTCTAATCCTGAACAGGACCAGCTCCCATCCCGGCACTTCAATAAGGATAAGCTCTTCCTGATGGTCTTGCTTTCTGCTATTTAGAGGGCCTAGACAAGTAAGACAAGAGAAACTGTGTCAGATGGGAGGGTTTTGGTTGCTGTCCATCCTGCAGTTTGCCAAGCAGGCAAAAATAATCTTGAAAAACAACTGCTGGCCCCTTCTGTGCAAGGCTTTCAATTCTTTTTAAACAAAGGGAGGGGCAGAGAAAGCAGCCAAACACTGTAAAACCCAACAGGATCAAGTCCATTGGATCAAACCATTCTTTGAATCTATGCTAGAGCAAGTTTAGATGCCTTCAGACAATTAAGACAATGAAACCATGGTTCCCATTGCTTGTGTGGAGTTGCTCTCCTGATTGTCTATGGCGAGGAAGGCTCAGCTTCAGGTGACAATAAACTTCTATTACTACGAGCAATGAAAGCCAACATGGGCAGGCAGCCAATAGCTGTTCTGAAGTTATTTGCAGGACAAAGACTTGCTCCTGAGCAATTTGGAGTCAGCAGCTGAATCTTGGTCATGTTGTGGTTAACAGTGTTACCAAAGCAGCCAACCTTCCACAAGGCTAGATACTTAGAGAGATCTTACCTGGCCTGTCTCCCTGAAACCAGACTGTTTGTGAAAGACAGAAAGAGAGGGAAAGATAAAAGAAAAAGCCATGATAAAGAATGCAGTGACAGAATGGAAAGAGCAGGAAAGAGAAAGAAATGATGTCACTGCAGAACATACAATGTTGAGACACAAACTTGCTTATCTTGATCATTGTCAGCCGGATGTCACAGGATTGTTTACAAGTATGCCTGGGAGATATTAATCCCTTGCTATTTTGCAAACGCCATTATCTAGAAATACCTTTATAAGGACCAACGAAATAAAAGCAAACTCTTAAGCAACCTTTCAAGTCCTCCAGTACTCTGTCAAGTTAGCATTAAGCAAAGCAGAGAAGAGAGAGTGGTATGAGTCATTATGTGAAGCTGCTCCCTAGAGTCTGCAGTTTGCAACAGTTTTAACTGAGTACAAGAGGAATTAAGCAGTCTATGTGGATTTACATCAGCAAGTGCTAGATCTGAAAGTGGGGGAACTTTTCCCTGGGTAGATATTAAGCTAAAGCAAAAGGGGGAGGAGAGAAGGTGACAGGACATGATATAAAGTCACCCAGTTTTGCAATCCTAAAAGGAACTCAAGAGGAATTAAGTAGACTCAGTGTGGAACGGCTTAACTAAGTGCTAGGCAGAATTTTAGTTTGCAACCAGGGCCTTACGGAAGAAGGTAAGACAATAATGGCTGTTTCCCCACTTTCAGATCAAGTGTCTACTGATAAATGCATAAGCAAATTTTCAAGTTTACCTTCTTCCTTGAGTGCAAACTGAGGTCCTGCCTAGCACCCACTTAAGCCAGTCCACACTGAGTCCACTTAATTCCTCAAATTCCATTTTAGGATTGCAGACTTGAGTGGCTTCACATCATTTCCTGCGATCTTCCCCCCTCCCACTTTTGCTTAGTTTAATAACTATCCTGAGAAAGTTCTAGAGAACTTGAAAGTTTGCTTAAGATTATGCATTTATTTGGTTGGTCCTTATAACAACTGGATGATGGGTTTCTCTCCCTAGTGAATCAGCATGCCTCCTTACAATTTTTCTTTTTCCAGAATCTGAGAAAAATGGCCTCTGAACACCTACAATATCCCACAATGAATTGAATATTGGTCCCCTTCTGTCTTCTGAACTACCAGGCACAACCCACGGTTTGTACTCACTTGTCCAGATCTATATCCAGTGCCTTGTAGGGATCATTGGGGTCTTTATCATCCTCATCACTGGGAAGAGCATTCTAAGGCGATCAGAAAACAGAGGAGTGGCTTGCATCAAAACGGCACTGGCTGTCAGGAGGAAAAGGGAACTGGCCCCTTCTTCCAGCAAAATTGTTAGGTTTTTTTTAAAAAATGGACTAAAAGGTAAAGCAAGTCAACAGAATGAACACACTGGATTTATTGTCCTCTTCTAAATCCCCCACCGCAGTTCCTCCGCTAGAAACATTCAGTAACATTCTGACTGGCACTCCAATCAGAAACACTCTGAAAAACTGGTCACAACTTCCAGCACTGCAAAAGATGCATGTCACTAGCAATTTCCCTAGTCCACCAGTTTCACTTCCATGTGATGCAAAATGCGCATGAAAACATGCCCACCTTTGCAAGGACACCCAGATGGCAAGCACAAGGACCTTTTGGGTGACAACAGAACCAGTCATGACATTCCCTTTCCAGGGACATCTGGCTGGCTCTCTCACTCCCCACTTTTTAGGTGGGACGTGAAGACTTCTGTCCAGAAAGATTTGTAGCTCTGCTGGACTCACCTCCGGCATCTCCTCTGTAATGATGTCCACATGATGGGCAGGTGCAATGTCCTCATCGCTCTCTGTGTGCAGCGAGTTGTGGCGCCGGTGTTTGCCCCGCTTCTCTTTCTTCTGCTTTTTTTTCTTTTTGTCCTTCTCCAGTTTCTGCTGGTGCCGGCGCTCCTCTTCCAACTTTACATACTGGTCAGACACTGGCATACCTTACATGGGGAGAACAGAAGCTGTTCTCAGGCAGGACTCTGTAGAGGCTGAGCACTAAACTAACTTAAAGCTAGACCTATCACCTGATGAAAAATACTGGTTGTAGTCTACTATTTGATTACATCTGCTTTTCTTACCAGGAACTTTTAAAGGAACGGAGAGATCAATCTGAACCACAGGTATGTGTTCGACGCCAGGGGTATCTTGGTACTGCTGGACAATACAGAAAAAGAAGAAGGAGCTAAGGGAGCTTTTATATTAATGTTGACTCTATGATCTGACAGAAGCCTTTACATGCAAAATTGAATTTACAGTATCGTCCAGTAATCCCTAAAGACAAAAAAAAGTACGTCAGCTGCGAAGGAAGCAAGTGATAGTATAAATCCATTACATACAAGCCAGACTCACCTTTTGGGGGGAAGGAGAACTTTTAATATAAAATGGATTATTTGCTTGCTCCTGCTTCCGGACTTCCCGGCGCTTTAAAGAAAAATAAGTAGAATGAGTAAAAGTAGAAACTTTGTCATTTTAATTTTAAGAGCAAACTACCAGGGTGACATCCTCCCTCAAAAGGCCCTGACAAGTAGCAAGAAACCAGGACAAGGAGTTTAGCTTTACTACCCAGAGGAAACAAATATGAATCAAAAATATGGACATCACAATATTCCAAGAAATGTGGGACACTGGCTATTTGACACCACACTGTCTGCACACAGCTCTGGTCGTTTCAGGACTCCACACACCTCATGATCTGCTCATGAGAAGTGGGGCACTCCCATCAGGGCAATTTGAGGTTGACTTACCCTGGCTAGTTCCTCCTCATCAATTTCGGGCTGCCGGTGCCTTGAGTGTCTCTGCTCTTCATCGTGGAAGATGGTCCGGGGTTTCTCATCTTCAGACTCGCTGTCTGAGGGAGGCTCATTGATCCAGGCATCGAGGTCCAAGCTGCAAGATGGAGAACCTCAGCGCTACAAAATGTATTCCGACAGGAACTTTTGTAATGCAGAAGGTGTGGAGCAGCAACCAGTCCTCTCTGGATGGAGACTTGCTCTTTGACTCACTGACCAAAGGTCAAGCACACAGGGAATGGGAACCCCCCTTGGAGTACCTCATTAATAGTCTAAGAGAGATCAGCCAAGCTGATCAGTTGTTGTAGATCACCAACTACACACGCCAACATGCATTTTGCTGACTTTTAGACCTACTCGTGGGTATATTTTTGTGCCAAATCAAAAAATGGCATCAGTGTTGCCCTATCATGTCTAATTTCTGAGTTATGGCATAGCCTCATTAGTGAATTGGTTTAAGTAGCTTGAACTGCTGAAGTTCAAGATGCCAAGGACCAATGCCAGACCAAACTGGCATTCGTGCAGTTTGGTCCTACACATGCAACCCTGGGTGACTGCACCATAGGTATTAGAACAGCACTCCAGAATGGGGACAGAGCCTTACCCTTCCGGAACTGGAACTTTCTTCTGGGCTTTGGGAGCAACGGGATTGAGTTCCCCAGCAAACAAGGCAGTTACTTCCTCAGCCACTGGCACCTCTTTAATCTGAAGCTTGTGGATGTATTTCATAAGCTGCAAGATGCAGGAAGCCTGGGAAGCAAAAGAAAAGGAAACTCCAATAAAAAAGGAAACTCCAACAATCCAGCCAGAAGCCCATAACAGGCTTGTTTCTGTCTAGGAAGACCTTGGCATCTTTTCTTACCCGCTCTTGGACCTCGAGTTCAGCACTCTGCACAAACTGAGGTAGGCGCTCAATCATCATCTGGGTCGCCTCCTGGGCTGCCTCTTTCTCCCCAGCTTCCTCCTTCTGATGCAGGATCGAGGCATACAGCTTCACCATATTTTGGACATAAACTGCTTGGATATGGCCTGGAAGCGTAGTCACTTTTGGCCGCAGCATGGCTTCAAGAGTCTGGTGTGGCTCTTCAAGATGCCTGAAGAGAACATTGCATGTCATGACAGGATTAGTCTTTCCTCCTAACACCTGACAACCAGAGGTCATTCCCTCTAAACCTGGGGAATCCTCCTAAATGTAATGGCTAAAAAAAAATCATGACACTTATCCTCCATTGCCCAACTTCTTTATTAAGTCTCACTGATCTAACATGGAGCTTTATAGGACAACAAAAGCCACAAGCCTTTGCCTCAAGAAGCTTACCATCTCATTCTTTTTTCTAAAGGAGTGGTTACCAAGGGATAAACATGCACAAATGCAGCTATATGCATTTAATCTTCAATTCAGTTGACAGTGAGAATGATAGGATGAAGGCAAAGACTTCCCAGAAGTGGCTTTTGGGTGAGGATTTGAAAGGAAAGAATTGAGGTTGTAAGAGGAGGTCCTAGAAAAAAGGGGCAGCAAGGAAGAATAGGAGGAGTCACTTAAGGGAGCAGGAAATCTATAGGGGTTCTGGTGGAGAGACCATCACATATCTTAGCCCGCCCCAGCTGTCAAATCCACAGACACTTACTCTGAGAATTCCCCACATATCCAGGCAGCGGCATACAGGACCTCGCAGATCCCATTTCGTTGTGTGTTGCTGGCAAGCAGGTGGGCGTTATCCAGGAGCATGGCCATCTGCGATACTGCAAATTTGCGGATGGCCTTCACTCGAATTGCCACGTCCAGCATCTGGGAAGCAATGAGGTGGCCGTGTCGGGTCCCTTCCAGCCGTGTCAGTTCCACCAGAATGCTGATATACCTGAGGACAGGTGAGAGGAAAATTGTGCCATTATACTAGCAGAGAGGTTGACAGGATTCATCATGACTGGGAGAGACTGTAGCCAAAGATTTAGCTGACAGCCTCAGATCAATATATAAATCCCAATCACAAAATGCACTACTGAAATGGCTCTGTTTTTTGCTTGGCAGCCTCAGAACTATTACTGGTAAGTCATTTTCAAAGAATTCCATAACATCCCCAAGTTTTACCCGTGACTTATCCAAGGGTCATAGCAAATTCTATGATTTTTGGCTTAAAACTTGCCCTTATCGGTAAGATTAACGTATGCATGCATATATGGTATATATTTGTGGAATTCATGGCCACAGTATATAGTGGTGGTCACTGAGTACTATTTAAAATGAAGTATTTTAAATGGACCATGGAGAGTAGAAGAGGCAGACACATCAAGGCTTAAACGGAAGCAGATAGGTCACATGAGCTTTGGCTTAGTTTTCTGACATATACATAGATTTATTTATAGCTTATTAAGAAGCTGGCACCATGTACATGTGTTCAGGAAGGAAGTTCTAGGCATATGAGGCTGTAAGGAAGATTTTCGCACTATGTGACAAGGGTGAACTGAGCTGGAAAGGGCTTGCTCCAATAGGAGGATGAAGACAGATCTGATTTGTCTAGTTCTGTATACTGGAGCTAGTGGGAGGTAGAACCAGATCAAGGATACCCTCCTTCACTGAAGAGAAAAAGACTCAAGTAGCAGTGTAACTTTCTTTCCGAATCAAACTTCACCCTCCCACCTGGACTACTGACCATTCAAAGTTTGTGATGTACTGGTAATTAGACTGGCTACATATATCAATGATTTTGGTCAGCAGCTCATCCCTGTAGGTTGTCCCTTCAGCTTTGTCCACATGGATCATCAGCTTCTTTACAATCTCCATCAAGTTCTTCTTGGACACCTATGACAGAAAGATGGACATAAAGTACAAAAATCTGCTCAACTATGACTCATGCCAGATTACTGGCTAGCAATGCACCACAGGGGCATTCACCCAAAGTAGGAATGTAACTATGCTTAACTGTACAGGACTGCAGAAGATGCGTGAACTAATCATGCTGAATTCTACTTCCTGAATCACAGCTTTTTTTAAAAAAACACAAGCTTCTAGTCCTTATGGCCTCAAAGAGCCAATACTTGCTGAATCCACAGAAGAGAATTTTTCTCTAGTGTATAAATCCAACTCCGAATATTCCATCACAAAGCAGTGCAGCAGCAGCAGCAACAAAATATAAATTCAAGGGAGCAACGCAAGTAGAAGACTACAGTGTACTATTAGGGCAACTTCATGAATATTCAACACACTTGTGGAAAAATCCTTAAATTTCCCCTTCATCCTAAAATGCACTACTGAATACTTTAATATTATTAGGGGGTCAGCACAGTCTATTGCTTTGGGATTGGGTTCTTTCATTTGAGAAGGCATAGATTGAGCGTATTCCTCCTACTGAATTTGGCATTTCCTCAGACTGTGCTTGACCAGGGTTCAAAGACAGGTTAGGATTTAGGTGACCCAGCCTTGGACCAATGCAGCGAGATTGTGACAAAGGGCATGTAAGGTTAAGCTGAAGAATGCTTTTGGCTTTTGACTCAACTCTGATCAGTGCATAGACAGGATCCAGTCCACCTTTTAGGTGGAGAAATGCCATATCAGATGGAAACACCTAATGCAAGTCAGGGGCTAAGCCTAAGAAGTAGTGCCAGATTTCTATTTTACCTACTTGCCACTGCATCATAAGAACTGTGCTTACACCCACTATTGCCCAAGCCTTATTTTGTATATGTACATTTGTAACTCCTTTTTACCTGCCCCCTCTTTTAACTAACTTCCCCCCTTAGTCTGACCTTCAACCTACCTGGCCTATTTGATTTAGACAGTGTGCAGCCCTGTCCGTGTGACCACAGCGCTAGCCCCTACACCACTGCATTCATTTTGGAGATCACTTGGGAATCTGGGGCTCCCACCATGCAACAGGATCACCATTTATTGATTTATTTTACTACATAAACCACTTTTGAAAACTACTTTTGTTGAATAGTATAGAAATATTCTTAGAATTGAGAACTGCTCCCTCTTTATTAACATTTCGGCGGGGGCTGAAGACCTTTTTATTCCAAAAAGCTTTTAACTGTTGACAGGCTGGCTGGCTGGTGTGTTATATTTTATATTTATGATCCACAGGGTTTTTGGCTTTTTAAACTTTATTGTTGTGTTTTAATTTTGCTTACTATATTGTTTTAATATTCTTTATATTGTTTTTTAATGTTAAATTTTATATTTTTATGTAATGCCGCCTTGAGTGCCTTCGGGCATAAAGGCGGGGTAAAAACCTAATAAATAAATAAAATAAATAAATAATAAATAATCACCGAAGTGGTCCCCCCCCAAATTTACTCTTGGCAGTGGTACTGATTACTATCCTTTTTGTTCTGAAATAAGGGTGTGTTGTAGGGAGGACTGAGGGTGCTGGGGGCCTACTCCTCAATTATTACAACCCTTCCTGTAGGATTCCTGGTAGTGAGGGTCTTGTCACTGAATGGCGGTAAGCCCAAATCCACCTGATAAACCATGATAAAAATACACATACCATTCCATAGAGAAGGTCTAAGGCTCTGAGCCGAATGGATTCATCCTTGTCGTCCAAGCACTGGAGAATGAGATCCTTATGAGACTGGACTGATTTGGGGTGAGTCTTCAAAATTTTGGACATGGCTAGTAATCCCAAATACTTCACTGCAGGCGGGGATGAACAGAGCAAAGAAAAGTTGCATGGCTAAATTTGTGTAAGAGCAAGATATTACTAGTTCATACTGGATGCTAGGTCTTCATCATTATCCCCAAAGTGTGTAAAATTTAATTTTTCCTTTCAGCTCTCCTTTGAACAGATGCCAAAAGGTTGTTCTCCTGAACATCTAAATTTCCCTCCTCCATCACCTCACATTCCTTCCCTTCCACTATTAGCTTTGTAAATCTGCTGGTGCAGCATGAGTACAGGCTGCAGTCCAAGTGAGTGCAGCAGGATGCCAAGCACAGATTTCAGCTTCCTGTGAAGCTTTTTTTTTTTTTTTTTAAGACAAGCTTCTAGGCCTTAAGATTACAAAGTGATGCTTGGACGTATACAGACAACATCTAGTTAACTGCAGAACAGATTGAAAGGACGAGAAAGGTTGCTCAGGTGGAGTGTGGCCTTTCAATGCTCTGCATATATCCTTAGTCTTTCCTGTAACTAGCAAAACTAGAATGATAAAAATGCGAGTTATTGTGAAATTTTTTTCACATTTATGAACATAAATGCAATATTATCTCTCCTTATTTTAATATTCAAGGCAGCTTCAATTTTAAATTGAAAGATTCAGGTTGCATATGTTACATTTTTCTTAGCAGAAACAACTGAGGGCCCTGAATACTGGCATAAGTTAGCACAGACTGCCACCAAGGGATGACAAATCCCTAATACTTACAGTTCTGGTCTGAATCTTCTATTAATATCCTCAGTTTCTGAACACAAAGCTGCAAGAAGAGTACACAGAGTTAAAACCTTCTTCCAGGAGACACAGACATCCCCACCTCTCCCCACCCCCAGAAAAGGTCTGCTTCACTAAACTAAGAGCATTGGTCCAATCCTTTGCTAGAAGCAAGAAAATCCTCTCTAGAGCATCTCCAAAAGGCCTCTGCTTGATCTCCAATGAGGAAGAATCCACCACTTTTCGCAATCAGTTTCACTGTTAAACCACTCTTACATTTAAGAGATTTCTCCTGATAGGCAATCAAAATAGCCCCTCTTGGGGCTTACGGGCCCATCCTGAGCTCTTGTGTACCACTGGCACTAGGTGCTACAAATGTACTGTTAAGTACGTGTGCAACACCTGGGGAGGAGGGAGCACTATTGCTAAGACAGTGTCACTCAACGCTGGGTCTCATTGCCATGTGGACCCTGCAGAGGACCTGGCAGTGGTAAGTAGCACCACCGCTTGGCAGTGCAGCTTTTCAGGGCTGGGAGGGGGTTGAAATGGGTGTGGAAAGGGGAGGACTGGGCCAAGGAGAGGGACGGAGATGGCAGCAGCCTCTACCACTATATCCTATACTTCTTCCTGGGCTGGGCAACCTGACATGGGCCTCCTCGACTGAGCCTGCTCAATAGCGGGCACTGAGCAGAGGAGACTCATTGCTGCCAGCTGCAGTCTTCCCGGGGTAAAGGAACAAATGCAGTGTCCTGGCACCCACAGGCTCCGATGACAGCCATTTTGGCTCTGCTGGAGCTGAGGGTGCTGGAAATCTTAGGACTGGGCTGCCCGCCCATTAGATCTAGTCCTACTTTCTGGGGCACCAGAAAACAAATCTTTGCCCACTTCCATGTAACAGCCCTTCAGGTATCTGAAGAATGTTATGTCTTCCCTCAATCTTTCCTTCTACAGGCTCAACATGCCAAGTTCCCGCAACCTTTTCCTTTCACTCTGGACAAAGCAATTTCATCTGTTTATGCAATTTACAATCCATTGTAAGCTGCCTTGTGAGATGCTTTAAATTGAACAGCAGCGTAGAAATCTAAAAATTAAAGCCAGAACCATAAAGGCAAAGCAAAAACAAGCGTCAAAGAAGATTGGGCAAAAGAAAGAGGGCCTTACCTGGATGCTGGCACTATGGTTAGGCATCCCCGAGGAGAGAGAGATCAGAACTGAAAAGGCACAAGACACATGCATTTAATTTCTATCCTGCTTTTCCAAAATAAGCAAAGCTCATAAGCAGTTCTGTGGGCTCACGGGCTTGGGTGCATGATTTCTCAAGGATGATGAAGCTACAGAACACCATGAGTATACTTTGCTGAGAGAGAGAGAGAGAGAGAAAGACAAACTGAGACCTACATCCCTGGCCACCAACATTTTTTTTTTTAACACTAGCCAAATTTGAAACAGAGTATGCTTCCATTTATGGATTTGGCTCCTTGCAAGCCAGGACAAAGCAAAGGGCCACTTAACTCTCTTCTCTCTGGTGTGAATAGCAACAGGCAGGACCTCCCTTTATTACACACCTCAAGCTCTCCAAATTAATGCTCAGAAACATGCACGATTATGAACCAGAATAGAGGGAGTGTCAGAATTCTCCCCTTGCACCCCCGGCTGTCCCCTCTGTGCACATTAACACAAAGGGAAGCAAGTAGCCTGAAGAGCAACTCTGAAAAGAGCCTCTGCTGATTATCATTCATTATCTGTGGCAGAGTGAAAGACTGAGAAGCAACTGTGTGGTGAAACACAAATCCATAGGCAAGACAAGTGTACATAACAGTGGGAGTTGTACTGGCCAAGAGAAAACCCAATAAATTTTATCTTGGAATAGCAGAGGGAGGTGAAAATGCACTGCAACTGGTTATCAAATGTTTTTCTACTGCCACTGGAAGAGCAGGGTTAGGTTTCAAATCTGGAATCAGCTGCTGTCCCACTTGAATTTGTTACAACTTTTTCTCTTACCTGCTATCACTGTGTTCACACACTCATAGAGGAGCGACATGGCTGAAGTGCTATGGGGAAAGACAGAGGTGCAGCATTACAAAACATTCTCACAGCCTAGATGAGATCTTACAATGGGAAGCCCATCAGCATGATTCCCCCAATTTTAGCTGCGAGTTAGGTTCTTGCCAGAGTAGATGCATTTGATTTTTGGGATGCTTTAAC
The DNA here is from genome assembly GCA_029204185.1 of Lerista edwardsae. Lineage (NCBI taxonomy): Eukaryota > Metazoa > Chordata > Lepidosauria > Squamata > Scincidae > Lerista > Lerista edwardsae. Next base: position 3,659,957 of record JAJKFI010000116.1, read on the forward strand.
AAGAAAAAAACGTTTTATTTTTTCCAAGTTCAGTGCCTTTCTAAACAACCTGGTTTAAAATGACAGCTGGATTTTACACACACACACACACACACACACACACACACACACACACACCAGCCTACATATAATCTTCAACACTGAGTCTATGTGCTCCATCTAGTGTTGCTTGGTCCGACCTCAAAGACCACCTCTCCTAAGAACAGATCAAAATGTGAAAGCTATACTAAGAGATCTCTCGGTTACGGTCTGCACATGATGTCTAACTGCAAGCATGCAAAAAGGTTTATCAATTCAGGCACCAGATTAGACAGCTGTTAACATGTAAACAAGGGTTTGAAAACCCACTTCATGATTCCCAAAGCTGGTTTGTCAGGTCACTTAACCATAGCCTAATGTGATGCTTGAACTGAGCCAAAGTCTGCCTTTCTATGTAAGAAAACAGACCATGAAGAAACATGTTTCACAACCACTGTAAAATATATGGATTGTTATAACTTGGTGGCAACACAGAAGTTAAGCATTTTGAACACTGTTTATGTAAGGGCTACAACTATTAAGTGACCCAAAAGTTTATTACTGGGGCACACTGAATCACAACTAGCATGGATAATTTCATTCTTGTTCTTGACTCTAAGAAGGTAGAATTCTGTAGGGCACAAGACTAAAGAAAGGGGCTATAGCTCAATGGCAGAGAACATGGCTTTATTGCAGGATATCCCAACAGGTCTGTCACAGAGGTGGATTTCTCCCTCCTTTGCATCAGAGGGATAAGGGGGAAAATTAGGGAAGAATGTGGGGGATCCTGTGTTTTGAAGTGAGATACCCTTTCTGTAAGATCCAGGTTATACTGAAGTGGACATGTCCTCCTGTGAGATACAGATTGGAGGGAAGTGTGAAATTGTTTAAGTTAACAGGAAAAAAATATGAACTGCACAGTCAGAGGAATAAAGCTAATATAAAGGAGACGCTAGTAAGGAGAGTACTGCCCTGGGAACCAAAATGGAGTAACCCATCAGGTTATGCTGCCTATTATCTTATGAGCACAGGGACTGCAAGGACAGGGACCAGGTGATGTCAATTTGAAACCTGGCCAGATACCTGGGGATTAGAGACTGTGCCATAGCAACAGAGGGGTAGATGATGACAGAATTAAGGTTATCTGATTGGACTGGACCAAAGAAAGCACTGGCTACATAAATGAGAGGAGGAAACCAACAGAAGTAGCTCAGGGTTCTTGACTGGAAAGCAGTGGAATTCTCTGCCCATTTGAACACCAACCCTGTGCAATGGGACACTCAGAATTTAGTCAAGCAGTAAGTAGTTTGTTTTCTGCTGCCTTTAAAATGTAGGTCACTCACTGTTTGGAACTTCCCCTTTAGAGTCCCAATATGTGGGTTGGAGACATTTCCTCTTGGTGTACTACCATAGAAAAGCTTCAATAAAGTAAATTGCAGAAGTGTGTGCTTATTGGCTGATCAGAGGGAATTAGACTCTCCCAAGGAACCCCCGGAAGGTTGGGGTAAGTTACCTGATAACCTGGTGATCTCTGTCCTTCTGCCTACAGCCAGAATATTGGAGGTAGAGATAGGCAGACAGGAAGGAGGTAGTGCAGAGCAGATCACACTGTAAAGAGGTGGGCCTTGGGAGCATAAGTTCAGGAAGTGTGTAAACTGCAGTCTCCCGTGCCTGGGAGACCCTGGATGTCTTCAGCCTCTTGGGGAAACATTACAAGATCCAACCTACAGTTACAGGGTCTCAGGTAGCTGAGCAGGAAACGTCACCTGAAGACCTACTGCCAGTGAGAGGAGCACTCCCTGGGCTCAACTCATGACCTGCCTGGTCATTTACATTGTTTTGAAGGTTTGCATGACAGTCCTTGCCAAAAAATTAATTTGTCAGGAGATAAAACCAGTTAGCACACAGAATTTAGCTAGCACCCCAAAGTCATAAAAGAGGTTAAGGAAAACATGAGGAACAGGGAGCCACACCACATTTCCATCAAGCTAAGGAAAAGACTAGAGCAACACAGAGCTCTCACTTTCAGTTCCTATCTGAAAGCTGCCATTTTAGGGGAAGGACACAGATGGGAAACCACGACTCTGGACACCTTGAATTGCCCAGTCTCAGTCACCATTCAGAATTGGCTGTTTTTCACTAGAAACCAGAAACCCACGGTGGGACTGGTGCCTCTTGAATATTTCTGTTGGAATCATAGCACCATGAATACCAAGAAGTGGGTGAAGCCAATAGGGAAAATGGCTGGTTACTCCCAGTTCTTGGCCCTGTTAAGCTATCTGCTTCATAAACAGATGAAGCACCAGCAAGTATCTCTTTCTCCATGAAATGCTGACTGCAGCAGTATCAACTACCAGTTCACTCCAAGCATCATCTTTCTTTGAAAAACAAACTGGCAGCTTCATTTTAGAGCTGCAAGGGATGGACCCGGGGCCTGCAAACACCCATTCCCACTGTGAGTGGGGCTTAGCATTCCATGATGTTCCTCCATTATCTTGCAAGCTGATTTCAGCAGGAAATCATGCCAGGCACCCATTTCCACTGCCTGTTGCCCCAGCAGGCTCTGAGCCTGGATTTCTGGGTGGCTGGAGCAACTTCTTGCTGAGATCAGCTTGCAAGATATGGAAAAGCAGCACAGAACAATAAGCTCCACTCACGATGGGAACAGGTTTTTCTTTGCACAGCGGTCCCATGGTTGGGAGACCACTGTTCTAGAGGGTTAGGGTTAGGATGTGAGGCTTAGTGGTATACCAAGAAGAAAACAGCAGCCATAAACATTAAGAGCTTTATTCAGGAACCAAGTTAGTGTTTTGAACAAAAACATTATCAAGGGCAAGACAGCTCCACAATGGCTCTCATATCCTGATGGCACTATTACACACAAATGTCCAGTGGAGGCAGAGAGAGAGAGAGAGAGATTATATAGATTCTATCTCTAACAATTAACAAAGTATGTAGGAAACACTTCTTTAGCTATGAAGTCCTCCAGCTGTGCCCTGCGTTTCCAACTTAACCGCTTCCTCAATAAGCCGATCAGTAATGGCAAACAGGCGTTCTTACCACAACCAATGGTAACAACACGTGTTCAGGGAGGTGCATAGTGTTTTCCAATTCATTCAGGTTGGGAAAAGCAAAGGCAAGGCCCCAGGCCTGACAGTGCACCCATGGAAACATTTGTGTAGTCCAGGCATTTTCTGCAATATGCAGGTGTTTCTCAAAATGCTAAGTCTACAAGAAAACGATTCCCTGAAGGGAGAATGTGTGAAAGCCACCAGACTGAACCGATTATGCACCCCTGATCATTTTGATCTGCTATTGCTGCTGCAGCAGAGACAGGCCTTCTTGAACTCTACAGAAAACACGTAACCAGAGTTCATTTTCCTTAACCACATATAAGTATTAAAATAAAAACTTAACCTCATGATTAACTACAAGCCAGGGTGCAAAACTATGCCATGGACACCCCCCTTAGGGACTATAACCACTGGCTTCCAGGATATCTTTTTCCAACTCTGCTTGCCACTGGCAACAGATCACCAAAGGAGCAAAACCAAAGAACTGACAGCCAATGTGGCCTCCAATTAAGAGAGCAGCAAATGTAAGGGTGATACTGTTGCTGGTTTTGTGTTCTTATCAGGCTAAGCTTCACTGCAATGAAGTTATTTTAGATAAGCTCAATTTTCATCAAGCCATTTTGCTGCATCTTATTGAGATTTTGCTGCATTTATTCTTTGGTTATTTGTATTATGAATTTTGTTAAACTAATGTTTTGGGTTGTTAGCTGCCTAGAGTGTCTTATGGCTGAAGGACAGAAAGAATAATACATAAAAACCATGGTAAACATCTGCACCAAGCAAATCATTGTTAAGGTAGTTTTTCCCACTTCTCCAGTTCCTGTTTGAGAGCAGCAAATCTTGCTGATTTCTTCTTTATAAAACTTCTGGGAACAAGTGTAATTTGGCAAGGTAAACTGGTTTTATGGAATGAGTTTGGGATCTTAACGAAGGTTAAGACAACAAAACGTGGCTAGTGCTAACAGGTTACCACTGAAGGCTAATGTCCGCACAAGGTCTTTTTTCCTGTGGTGCTCAAGCCATAACAGCAACATTTAAAACAATTCAACACGTTTAGGAAGCATCACACATTCCATAAATCTAGTACCATCAGGTATCTAAACAGCTCTGCCATCTCATACCTGCAGGTAGCAATGGGTGGCCAGCTTCAAGTGCCTGCATCACATTATCAGCAAATCAGAAGTGCTATGATTTATGTTAACTGGGAATCTTAGGTTTAAGGCTAGACAACCCAACAGCTAGTTGACTAAGGCAGGGAGCAAGGTTAGAGAGGCAGGAATGAGACCGGGAGGAAGGGATCCGAAATATACATACTGTACACTTTGCTGGGTTTCTTGGGAGCGGACTAATTTTTTATCTTTGACAAGGCTGCCATGTGCTCTACTCTCTTTAGGTAATTGGAAGAGAGCTCGCTGGCTGTTTGAGAAAGAAAGAAGGATTATAAGGGAAGCTTCTCTCTTTCCTTTACCAAATCTACCACCCAATAGGGGGAACGCCTGTTGCAATTATTCTGGATAGTGTGCTGGCATGTTCACTTGGACTAAGTCCAAAACAATTACGGCAAATGAGCTGACCTCTGGGGAAGTTGCCCAGAGGTGGGTTAAGAGATCAGAAGCATCTCAGTTATACAGGCACAAAATGTTTGCTGAAAGGTAGGACTGATACAGGCAATTTTCCATGAAGCCAAGATTATGACTTCTCTATTTTGTTATGGCATTGTTAGCAATGTCAGGAGACAGCACTGCTCGCCCACAATACTGACAGCATTCAGAGGATGGATTTAATCATATTGCTGAAAAGAGCACACTTGCGTGTTTTAATTTATTTTATCTTTTCATTTTTTTTCCTCTCTAGATGTAGGCCAACTCAGGTACGCCAGGAAAAAATTCAAAGAGAAGAACTATTGAGCAGATTGTTTTTGTAGACATGAATAGAGTCTACCATTGTTAAATTCAAGCCCAGGCCATTGATGAGGCCAGGTGATATGGCTACTTCAAGAAGTAGACTGGTGGAGGTGGTGGCAGATATTCTGGCTGTACACCATACCACCTGCCTAAGTGCACATCAGCCACTGACCTGTCTGCAACTCTCCCTATGGCAGAACCAAGAAAGTGGAAAAGGATTAGGAGAGTTATATGAGCCTAGAGCACCAGATGCTCTTGCCTGCTGCCACTCTATTCTCCTCATATCCTTTTCTTTTCCCCAAGTTCTACCATGGAGTGCTGTGGGAGGAGTCAGGAGAAAGATAATACAGAGAAAGAGGCAGGAGAAAGATACCCTGCAGGGCAGGGCAGGCCATTGTTGGTTGCTCTAATAATTAGTTACAATGTCTTTAAAAATCCTCTTATTAGGTAACAAAGTTGCTTTTATAACAAGCATAAGTGTTAAACCTGCTGATTTTTCATGTGCCTCTTTTGTATTCTCATGACGATGTCTAATGCTTTAGAAATATGTGAACAATTAATCAATAGTTGGCTACTCAATTGAATTTTTAGACTACTCAGATGCTCACTTGTACTGGATAGAAACGCCATCAGAATCTAGACAGTGAGGTTAGGAAGCAAGACAAGAGGAATATTTATTGTTCATTAGCCTGAAAGTTGTGAACTGGCAAGGCTGTTGAACCACGAAGAAAAATTACCCTACTTACCTATGTATGAGATTAGTCAGGGGCTCTATCAGCTTCTTTCCCAGCCTGGGTTCCAATGGAGTGAGAGCACCAAACTATGGGAGAGTGGGGAAAAAAGTCAGTTGCTTCATTGCTGACTGCCTCCAGCTAGACTGCAAACAAGTAGATTTCAGGCTTGTGGGACCGAACAAGAACCTCAAGCAAGAACCTCAAGGTCCACCTCGAGCCAGATGCAGAATTATGGCTGAGAGAAGAAAGACATGCGTACTGTGCATCACAGTGGGGTGATACCATACATATTATAATATGTAGATACACATACTATACATAAATACAAATCTATATCACAGATCAAGGATTTCAACACAAACTAAATTTTTGCAGCAAAACCGCAAAAAATCTGGTCATAAGCAGCCAGTGAATAACCCTATTTTACAGAGAGAAAAGCTAAGGATGTGAGAAATGTCATTAGCACAAGCCCAGTAGAAGAAGGCCTTTAAAAAAATACAGCCAAACAAGCTGGCAATTTTATTTGTTATTGCAAAACCACTGGGATACAAACTGATCAACTGCAGTAGAAGTCACCCAGAGATGTACCAGCAGGTTATCATCCAACTCCACTCTAAAGAATGGAACTGACAGCCACAGATGGAGGGATTAAAAGCTGCAATGAATTGAGAAAAAGAGCCTCTTTGAGGGAGTCAACCCCTTAACTGGGCAAGTTCAGCATCAAGAAGGGTAATTTTCTCCCCAGCAGCCATCTCTTGTGCTAGCAGGCAGGCATGTGCATGAACACACACCCTTCCCCAGGAGATTTCAACATTTCACAACCTGACACTTTCCACATAAGCCAATTAAATTTACAACCAATTACATAGACCATCGCTTGCTCTTTCTCTACTTGCACCAACCACTACACCTCTTATGCAACAGGCCTTTTTTCGCACTGAAACATTACTAACAAGGATGCCAGCCCCCAGGACCTGCTAATACTTGCCAATTTTATTATTTTAATGAGGACCCAGTTGTTGGTTGAAGATGTCATCAGCTTAAAAAAGAGAGGAGCTAGTGAGAGATAGTTCTTTGGGTTCCGCCGGGCTCGCTCGCATATAACGTTCACAGCAGCCGACTGGACACCTATGAAAAGGGGAGAAAGGAAAAAAGATATCAGAAACTAGATTATCTGAAGCAAGAAGAACATGATCAAACGAAAGTAACACTTCCAGTTCCCAGTTGAACAGGTACAGGGGAACCTAAGCAAAAGAGGACAGATGAGGGAATCCTATTTTGGGGTAAAGTGGGCTCAGTATATAGCACTGGACACCTGTCCTCAAGGAACCTAATTTCCCTTTCTACTTAGGAAGTTCTCCATGGAGCTGCCTTTTGAAAACCTGGTGTAAGATTCAGCAGCCAGACTGATGGTTTGGCCCAGTGAACCTGATAAAGGGTTTGAACATGTGGAAGGGAGGTTGTACCACATGGGAGAGGTCTATCAGTCTTCTATCTCCATCTCTTTATTCTTTCACATCACGCATTCAATTATTCTATTTTTCATATTTGTATCCTACAAGTTCAGTGACAAAGAGCCTCCAAGGCATCAGAATCTCCTGAATTCCATTCAAATCACTAACCAGGATCTGGGTCTTCAAGCTTCTCTTTAAGGCGGGGGAAGGCGGGGCGAAGGGATTCAGGGTATTTCAAAAACACTTTATACATGATTAACACTGCCTTCTTCCTGATGTAAGGCTTCGTGTGCGACATCTGGGGTAGGAAGGGGAGAAGAGGAAAAGTTTTTAGTTATGAATTTTCACATCAATGAATCAAAAAATTTTTACTTCATTCCAAAGCAATACTTCTTTTTCTACTAATGCTGTGAGAAAGTCGTCGCTTTTGGCCACAGATCAGAGATCCCACAGTTAAACACAGAGGCAGCAGAAGGAGGTGTGACATGTCCATTGGAAAGGCTCAAACGATGAAACAATATTAACTTCTAGAAAGATAAGCAGCTAGAGAGTTAATATGGCTGAAAGTTAAACGTATGCTTTCTCTCAAAAGCCCAATTAACGACTGCTCTTAGACTGCACAGGAGCACAGGGCTGCAGCATGGCAAATGCAGCCACAGGGGTAGCACAGCTCTGCATGTTCTTGAGATACTGCCATGACTGGGAAAAACATTTTCAACAGTCACCAGCTGGGAACTGAAGGCCTTTTAGGATCCATTTCTCAACTTGGTGGTTTTCAGATTCTTCCTTGGAATAGCCCTTTCCACAGTATCTGTCCTGGGACACCAATGTGCGGTGGATCCTCAACTCAATGAATGGATTCTGGGCCATTATTCACCACCTTTCTTCACAGCATTCCTCTGCCACCAGCAGAGTTCAGGGCCACAAGGCTGAACACCCTTCCCTTCTAGAACATGACCATCAAGGGCGAAGTGTAGCATGGTGCTGGTCATTGGCCAAAAGAGAAGCAGCTGCAGAGAGCTGGCTGCCTCCCTCTCTGCCAGAAAGAACTGTTCCAGCTGCCTGGAGACAGCAGATATGACACTGGCATCACTACCTGGAAGGAAAAAATCCAGTAGACGAGGTTTCAATTTACTAAACAGTAAGCCATATCGGAGAGCTAATCAAAAAGCAAGATATACATCTTTTAAAATATTTTTTGAGCGTATAGTTCATTCTTATGATATACTGGGCTTCGTGACCAATTTACACTAAGCCCCCTCCAGCACACATTCTACACTTCCCTTCAGCTGCACACTTTAGAAGAAGATTGGCAGCACTAAGTTCTTGAAAAAATACCATTACCTGTTTGTTCTTGGGGTGGTGGCCAACCACTTTGACCCATGTTTGAAAAGCGCCGAGTGCAACAGAGGTCAATGGTGGAACAATTACTTTCAGATATGCTTAAAGGAGCAGGTGAAGTCAGAGGTTTCAAAGGTGCCAATTCATCAGGAGTGAACAATGCAAGCATTATGGACACCATGAGGGGATCTGGCCTTTCCCCAAAGACTCACCAGGGTCATGATATCATTTGCCAAGTCTCGGGCAAGATCTGGAGTCACAAAACAGGACAAGCCAGTCAGTGCAACTCCAGTATCGTACTGATTAGGGCTACTCAGATCCTAGGAATGGGGTAGGAGGAAGAGAAGAGAGGGATAATATTTAGTTTTTCTGGCAGTAACCTTTTTTAATCTAACACCTAAACATGCAGTTTTTGTAAATTGTATTGAAAACGTACGTATTAAAATGCAGGCTGTAAAAATATAGATAAACTAAAGCATACAATTTTTGTTAAAACGTTGCTACAAAGAGAAGGCTGTCACTCAATTAGAAAAAGTTTATTTGCTGAATCAAATCAGCTTATGAATTACATTTATACTAATTTGTACTAACATTTATACTAATATATGATTACATTATATACTAATATACTAAGAGTTATAGCCTTCTAAGGTTGGTAAAATGAGTACCCCAGCTTACTGGGGGGGTAAAGTGAAAAGATGATTGGAGAAGGCAATGGCAAACCAATCCAATACAACAAAGTCTGCCTAAGTAAATGTCACAATATGACATCATCCCGTGAGTCAGTAATGACTCAGTGCTTGTACAGGGGATTATTTTACTTTCCATTAAAATAAAGGCTTCAATGTGATTTTAAGCAATGTTTAAAAGTACTTAATCAATTAGAAGTGTGATCCTGGTCAAAAAAAGCTTCCTCTTCCCATCCTCCACCCTCCAAAATATAACCAGCAAGGCAAGATATGACGTTTTAAAGGGAAAGTGAGAATCCCATACATAAAGCAGCATTGGGGGAATAAAAATGAAGTCAAGGAAATAAGGAAGAGAAGGGACATCTCATGGATAAAGGGAGACACTCACCTTTCGGATCTGGTTAGTAGTCAGCATGATGACATCTGTTCCTTCATGAAAACACTGTGAGGCAGCCAGGTACCCAATCCGCTGTGCAGTTGAGAAACAAGGAGTCACTATTAAAGACCACATGCCTATTGCATTCACTTAAATTGAGATGCACAACAGCCCTGCTTAGGAAAGGAATAGGTCTCTAATAGAATCACAGAGCTTTCTAAAGCAAACAGCACATAATGGTGTTCTGCCAAATTCCCTGCTGGGCCTCCCCAAGGGTTCCAATGCCCACACTAGGATAACTAGTTTCCCCTCCAGAGCTGCCTCAGAGATAGGCAAGAGGGAGGAGGTTCATTCACCCACTGGGCCTCCTTTCTTCTAGCCCTTACCTTATCCAGTCTTTCTGCCAGTCCATCCGGCTGTCCTTTAGGCAGGGAGACCCAAGCCAGCCAACCCCTACCTGGTGCCCTCCTCCAGCACCTACCAAGGTCCTCCCTTCCAGCACCAATCCAGGTCCCTTACTCCAGCTCCTGCCTCCCACTTTATACTGAGGCCAGCCAATCGGTGTCCGTTGCTAGGCAGGCTCTAGCATCAGCCATGCCCATCTGCACCTCTGCTAACCTCCCTTCATTGCCAGGGGCCTCATCAGCCTACAACTGTGCTCCCTAGGCTTGCAAAGACCTTGGGGGTTAACCCTATAATCCCTGGCTTATCTGGGACAAGGGGCCATTGCTGATACCATTCCCTATCTCCTCGGGGTATCTCCTGCCTTTTCCAATACAAATGGCAAAAGGAATGTTTTAAATCTTTTAGCCACAGTTTCACATAAGAAAGCTTACTTTGAAGGTAAACTTTGAGGCACTCATAACTTCAATGATGTTGAAAGCTGCCCAGCTGATGTCATAACCCAGCATCTGTAACTGTTGGGATGGGAGAACAAAAGTCACAGGGTAAATCTCAATACAGCAAAGGCTAAAGCAAGTTTGGGGCATTCATCTTTCCATTTTATTAGCAGAAACACTTAAAACCCTGTTTTGATTCTTTAACATTTCTAACAACTAACATTTCTAACATTTAACATCTCTACATTTGTATTTCTTCCTTTCTCTAAGCTTGGGAAGTGACTGAGGAGCCCCCACTCCCAATTCTATACAGCTTGCAAGGTAGCTTGAGAGAACTCAAGAACGATTGGCCCACTCACCAAACGTCATAGCCAGGAGCATGATTTGAACCCAGATTTTCTCTGTCGTGTAGCGTAGTACAACACCACACTACTACTTACTGTACAGAAGACTTGGTTGTCTTCAAGATTCTTAGACCTAACACTTGCCTATGACTTTCCCTCTTCCCAATCATGGGACCCCGTTTTTAATTGTCTACTCTCTAAGGCAACCATCTGCAAGGGGGGTAGCATGGGGAAAGGACTCCTGAAGAAAAGAGTATTTTGGCAAGAAAGCTTTTTTTCCAATTCTCTACAACAAAATGAAGCCACCACCATTCCTTCTTCCCAGGTCTGTAGATACACAATGCAGCCATCTTGCTGAACCTAAGCTGTCTGGTCAGTGTCTGAATGGGTGACTGCCTATGGATACTGCATGTCCTGTGTTACGGATGAAATATAGCTGCTGGTCTCGAGAGAGGAGTGCGCCCATGCGCAGATCTCCATCACTGAACATATCATCTCTAATTATGACTGAGGGACTGGTGAGCTATCCACTAGCCCAGTGGTGTCAAACATAAAGCCTGTGGGCTGGATGCAGCAATTTACTCAGCCCCTGTTATAATTGGGCTCCTGCAGCATGATAATTGAGCTCGCTTGTATCTTGAATTTATGAACAAGGCTTACACATTTTCTCTTCTGTTATTTGCAGGTAGTGAGTTTCTATGTGAGAACAAAATGCTTATTTCTGGCCATCATCTGTTTAATGATCTCACTTCCAGCCCTCAGCAGGCACCATGAATGCTATTCAGAACACTATATGAAATGAATTTGACACCCCTGTGCTAGTGCAACAGGATAAAGGCATGATAACCTTATACTTTAACGAGGCACATACTTACATAGGTAAGCTTGCACACAGCATTTGCTTTCACTGCAATGTTATCCTGCTTCAACTCTTGCTTGATCTCGTCAATACATTGAGAAATGTACTTGGCCTAGAGAGAAAGAGACAGATGTTGGCAAATGTACTGTGTTTATATGCTGCCGTTTTGTCAAGGGTTTCAAAGGCGTTTATTACTGATTTAATTAAGAATATTTACAAGACAAACTACAAATGCCACAATAAAACGGTAGAATTGTCTTGAGTCATAGGAAAACACTGGTCTAGCAGGAGTTTGCCAAGAATCTGCAATCAGGGAATCTGGGACTCATTTTTCCCCCCAGGACAGCTCCCAACAGGACTCCATTTTTGGAAGCCACTTGGCTTGTATATCTATAATGCCACTTGGCTCGTATATCTATAATGCTAGTTAATGATAGAGCACACAAGGAACTTCAATCTTGAACTTCAAATTCAATCCTATCAAAAGCTCTGCTAGCAGGGCTCAGAAAGCCCTCTTTAACCAAGAACCTGGAGACATTGCCAACCACAGACCAGTGGTTCCTAAACCTTTTTGACAGGCGGCCCCCTACTGGGCCATTGGCTGCAGCTCCCCATTAGGGTTACAATCCTATACACTGTATAGCAGAGATTTTCAACCAGTATGCCATGGCATATTGGTGTGCTGCAAATGGTCTGCAGGTGTGCCGTAGGATTTTGGCAGATTTATTTTAAAACCATCATTTATTAATAGGGCAATTGAGGGATGTGAGCCCCACACCAGTAGCATGATGTGCCTTCTAAAGTATCAAAAGACTGATGGTGTGCCTTGACAACTTTAGCATCTTGTTAGCGTGCCGTGAGATGAAAAAGATTGAAAATCACTGCTGTATAGGATGATGGGTTTCTTTGCAAGTATTCCGTGGCTGATTTCCCTGGCTGATTTCCACAGCTCCCCAGGGAACCATGGCTCAGTTTGGAAACTGCTGTTTTAAGGCAATACCAAACCAAATGAACCATGGGCTCGAACCAGCTTTACTCATGGAGCCTTCACTGTCCCGTTATCTCACTTTGGCCTGTGGTTTATATTACTCTGCCAGCTGCCTTCAGATTCTCCTTTCTTTCACTGGGACCTCTCAGCTGGTTGTTGGCCTCTCTGGAAGTAATAATGCAACACACATGCTTCTAGTCATGGGATTTCACCATATCACGGGGCACACAAAACTATTTCTAAAAAGGGCAGATTGAGACAAATAAATAAAGCGTTCCACAGCAGCAATATCCATCTTCAAGTAGTTAGATGGTATGTTTCACACTTCTTATAGCCACTCATATCCCAAAGAATCTACTGTTGAAAACAAAAAGGGTCACCCTGCCTCAGACAAGAGGCACTTCCCAACAGTGGGATACTTTTTCAAGGCTGGGAAATTCTTCTGTGCCTTTGCATTGAAAGGTTTAGCCAAGTGTGATATACACATAGAATTACCTTCCTCTGCAGAGGCAAATCAGAAGGAGGTATAGCCAAAGAAGTGACTCATGAAGAGATATGAGAGTTTTCCTCTGTGGGAAAGTGTTTTTGATACACAGGCATCTAACATTTCTCACTGCACACAGCTTAAACATTGCTGAGTTACAGACTTAATATACCAAATAGAAGACTCCCAGCAGAATATGCAATACTTAAATATCCTTCAGAGATCAAAGGATGGTGAACGTTGATCAGCTTACTGCTTTTCAAACTGCAAACCCAACACAGTCTGGTGGATGTGGACCAGGCAAACTCTCCTCTTAACTATGAGGTTCTCTGGATGACCTGGGATCAGCCACTGCATTTTAAACCAAAAATGCAGGACTGTTAAGAGGGCATAACTGATCACTCTTATGTGCGTTAACCCTGCACACCTTCGAGTAGATCAGGATAGAAACACGATGAATAAATTTTCCTAGAACACTTGAAAGTGACAGTATACTGGTTTGGTCTTCCAGAGCAGGATCAGTTGGGTGGAATCACATTTTCCTGAAGCGACACGTCCCATTGCTCAAAGCAAGCATGATAAATGAACTGTGAGTCGGGACCCACCAGTGGCTCCCAAGTCCATTTTTGGTGGGTCACAAAAAGCTTTTTTGAAACATTAACAAACTTTTGCAAGCACCCTCGCTCAGTTTGCGGAAGTGTGCTGCTATCTGGCATGAAGTAATCCTCATACCCCCAAATTAAAATGTCACATTTTCCAATTTTCTCTTGCAATTGGCATGCCATAGATCACATGTGAATTCCGTTTCAGACTTTTGTCTGGTCTGGAAGTCCTTAACTGCACATCTTCCTCTCCAGTTCAGCTTTTGGGTACCCTGGTACGACTGGAAAGGTTTGGGGGAACAGCCCTTGAACTTCATTTCTAGGGAGAGTCTAGCAAATGCCTGCACACATGTAATATATGTAGGGTCTCTAGCAGTCTTGGGAGCACACAATCATTATTAATTATTAATAAAATATTTCTTTTTTTGGCCTAGTGGGATGTGATCGATTGTAATTTTTAAAAGTGGGTCCCTGTGCTAAAAATATTTGGGAAGCACTGATATATAGGATCGTGGTGACTTCCCCCCCACCCACTATTGCAGAGAACAGTAAAGAGATACAGCAACATTTGAATCTCAGCAGCAACAGTCAGCACTTTTTTTTCTTTTTACATCTAAAAAAATCCAAATCCATTAATGGTTGAAAAACTTCAGAAACAATAATCTGCTTGCAGACTGCAAACTCGTTCCATTTTACAATTCTGTCCAAAGCAGGGGATGCTGAAAGATTCCCTTCATACAGTATGCAACAGATCTTTTAACACATTGTACCTTCTGCTAAATATTTTATAGCCATGTTACAGCAAGAAAGAACAGATGTCATGGAATCCTTTGGGCTTGCATCTTTTGCCAGGTCTCAGCTACTACTGTACATGCAGACAAAGCCATAGCCCTCTTTGTTGTGGGGTGTCATTTTCAAGGCTACAACTGTGACAGGCAAAACTGTGTATGACTGAATTCAAATGAGAAAACTTTGGAACCTCCACTCACAGCCAATATGGACAACAAGCACCAGTGAGTTCAATCATGTCCCCAAACTGTCATTTGTGCCTTCATCACCAGAGTTCTGCACATGTAGAGAAAAATGGTCACTTGGTGACATTTATATAATGCCATGGTATTTTATGTAGCAGACAGGTCCTTGCCCTGAAAAGCCAATCCAGATTTCAAAGGACTAGTTTGAGTAACATGAGATGAAAATATAGGAATTCAATGTACGTCTTAATATATGGACTGAATACTGAATACTACCCCTTCTAACTGGGCAAGAGGCACTTTTTCAAGTAATGTCCTCTTATATTTAGCAGGGGGAGAGCAATTGTCCCTCTTCACTCCAGCACAGTGTCTTTCTCGTGGCTGCTGCTGCTGCTGTTGTTCTCCATTCTTTTAGATTTTGAGCCCTTTTGGGACAGGGAGCCATTTAACTTTAATGTTATTATTTGCCTGTAAACCGCTTTGTGAGCTTTGTGTTGAAAAGCGGTATATAAACACTAGTGATTGATTATTGTCTAAACTGCTGTGTCCCTTTTTTCCTTCACATAGATTTCAGCTTCTCTTGCAAATAAAAATTTCACACTTTTGCACTGCTGTGTGAAGCCACTGAAAGTCAGGTGCAGATTTTCGCACACTATATTAAAAAGTCTAAATCAGTAACATCTCTGGAGAGGTAGAGCACATCTTTCCATTTCAATATGCAGTTGGTCTGCAGGGGTGGGAGAGTGAGTAAATGTGTGCGTATGATTTCAGAATAGTATGATGCTAGTTAACTTCAGTGGTGGTCAACAAGGTATTAGCATCCTTGAAACAAAAGAAATATGTCTACAATGGTGTTCGTTGAGCAACTTATACCAGCTGCTAGCAACCCTAACAGGCAGAAATGAAAGTCAATCATCCAAGCTATCAGACCTAAAGCACAAGAAAGCCATGTTAAGTTTATCAAATTTTTGTGGCAGAA
Organism: Lerista edwardsae; assembly: GCA_029204185.1. Lineage (NCBI taxonomy): Eukaryota > Metazoa > Chordata > Lepidosauria > Squamata > Scincidae > Lerista > Lerista edwardsae. The sequence goes on from JAJKFI010000116.1 coordinate 3,675,616, forward strand.
ACAGTAAGAAAGCAACTGGCAGAAATTGGCTGAGCTGGCCTAATGTGACAAGAGGGGGCAAGGCACACCAAAGAGCTACTGACTACACTAGGACTTATTAGCACTTCCAATTCTGAATCAAAACAATTGCTTCTGTACAACAGATCAGGGTCTCATATGAAGGTAACCAATACCAAGTCAGAACATTTGTTTATCTAGGCCAGTATAGCCTACGTCTGCTGTCAGAGACTGTTAGATGGAGCTTCTGGGGCCGGAATCCAAGACCTTGATTGGACTATAGCTCCTCCCCAGTATTACAGCCCTGTTCACCAGAGACAGTCTGAGACAACTCTGCCCATAATGAACCATGGATGAAAGTGAATTTAATAAAAATCCAGGATGTGTAGTGTGTTTAATGGTGGAATTATGACTGACATGTACTTCCAGAGCACGAGATATTACAACACATCAAATCCTTGATTGCATACACCATCCAGAGATCTTTCTATAGGCTATTCTGAAACAGATAGTACTCTGCAGGTAAAGCTCACCAAAGCTGCAGCCTTGAAATTTGCACCTCATCCCCATCACTCCTTCAGTTAGTAAACAAAAAAGAGTGACTAATTCCTTGAGCAGGAGCATATGGAGCCATGACACCACAAGCAGCTCAACATATCTGGAACCATTAAATGCTTTTTAAACAGCCACCTTGATCTCTCCAGTGGATTCCCTGGCAGCAATATTCTTCCTCCTCCACAACTGTTGGAGAGGATGACACAGTCCCTCATATGTGCACCTTCTTCCCTACACACTTTCCTATAACCCAAATGAGAAAACAGGCATGTCGTGCATGATATGACCATATAAAGCTGCTCTACACGGAATCAAACCAATAGTCCATCTAGTCCTATAATATCTGCACTGAACAGAAGTTACTTTCCAAGTTTCAGGCAGTTCATCTTTCCCAATTCTACCAAAGATTGAAGCCAGGACCTTTTTGCATCCAAAGCAGGCACAGTACTCTGCCTTGGAGCCACAGCATCAAAGCATCTGAAGCACAGTCTAAATTCATGACTGAACCAGATCTGAACTAAAGAGCTAAATAACACGAAGGGACCAGAACCCAAATTTAGCAGGTTTAATGGTTGCCCCTGTCCCAGCAAGCAAAATGACAAAGTTTTTCCTTCCTGTTAGCCTAAAAATGAATGAATGATTTGCCAACATGCATGTACCTGTATTATAGAGGCTAAAAACACATGATCTAAAGCATGTGTATAGCAAAGATTTTTCCTTCTGTGGCCACCAAGTTCATGGCCTTTTAACAGGGAACACCAGTAATATCACAGAGCAAACAATAGCACCTGCTCCCTCCAGCCAAGGGCCGTCAAAAAAGCACAATGTCCATGCTATGTTAGAAAGCAGTCAGTGCAAGTGTTCCAATAAGCATTTGATGTAGCCATGTTATCTTTGTTTTTCCATACAATGGAAACTTAAATCACATCAGAAACATTTCAAGGACAACTGTACAAACTATCTCAAGAAAGAATAACCATTTTTTTGGGGATAGCTCCTCTCATAGCAGGCTTTTTATATATGGGCCCATATATAACCACACTTTGATCAGACAATACACTCTTCTAGGGCAAGCTCAATATTTTCTCAACTAATTATTTAGCTCTCTCAAGTCCTCTTAATTCATCTAGTTAATCATACAACGGATTATATCACACACTGACAAGCTTGCAACTTCAAATTAACCAGCACATTCCGTCTCCAAGAATTAAAGAAGTTTTTTTTTTCAAATTCAAGCTTTGCAGCACAAACCAATCTTCTTTCATTACTGTTGTACACATGAACAATATGATTTCACTGCAATTTTAAAACTAAACAACTTCCTCTCTACTCAGATTTTTACAACTCCCAGTTCCCTATCCACCCCATTTTTTCTCCCCAGTATTTCCTCTTTTGGCCTACAAGGCTCTTATTCTCATGGCAGCAGGTATGCCAAACTTTCTTGTAAAGAGAGGAAGGAGCTATCTCCCTCTCTGCAAAGCAGTACAGTATTTGGTTTTGATTAAGAAAGCACATAGCAGAAATTGGGGTGTGTGTGTGTGTGCGCGCACACAGAGGAAGAAATATTCTTCTTGAAAGAATGAGGCAGTATCTCCTGCCAACCCTATCCCACATGCATCTAACAATAGCAATTTAACATTTCTTTGGTACCAAAGGGTCCACTCCAATGGTTCCCAAATTGTGTGCTGCGGTGAACAAGGGTGTCAAGTAGAGCTTGCGTGTGCCACAGGGTTTACAGTAGCTTCTTACTAGCTTTCCCTGGCACAACTATCTTGAATCGCATGAGATGTTGCACGATTCAAGATAGTGGCACCTGGAGAGCTGGGCAATGGTGCCACCATGACAGGGCATGGTGACTACAGCAAGTTTGGGAACCATTGCTCTAGCCAAACACATCTTATCCTGGATAAGGTAAAGGTAAAGGTTTCCCCACGACCGAATGGTCTAGTCGTGACCGACTGTAGGGGGCGGTGCTCATCTCCGTTTCAAAGCCTGTGAGCCGGCGTTTTTGTCCGATCATGGTGGCCAGCATGATTCTACGCCGTAGCGCACGGAACGCCGTTACCTTCCCACCAAAGTGGTTCCTATTTATCTACTTGCATTTTAGGTGCTTTCGAACTGCTAGGTTGGCAGGAGCTGGGACAAGCAACGGGAGCTCACTCCGTCACGCAGTCTCGAACTCCCAACCTTGCGGTCGAAAGCCCAGCGACAGCGGATTAACTCGCTGCGCCACCACATCCCTTATAGAAAACTCCAAATTAATTGGAGGAAAAAGGTGATTCTTGTATGCTGAACCCACACGGTCTATATTCGTAACTTACATAAAGGAGGCAGCAGCACCAACAGTAAAGACACTTTCTACTTCAGCTCCCGAAGTCCTCCGGGGTGTGGGGGGGAAACAGTGTGAGCCTGTGGGAATGTGAGGAGTGCCATTTGTCCTCTACACATGCTCAAGAACACTCTCCTTTCAACTCCCAACATGTAGAAAACCCTGAAGGATATAGAAGGCACAGAACAGCCACATGCTCAAAATAATCCTGAAGGAATGAGTGAATCTTCACAAGCACAAAGTGCAAGAAGCAGCAGAGGAGGTCCTGAAGGATATGCAGCCAAGGGGATCATCCAGCCAGCTGCCCCCCCGCAAGTAATTGTGGTGATGTCATGTCACAGTAATTACTCCAGCTTCTTCCCTGCACACGCCGCCTGCCTGGACCCCTGCTGGTTTTTCATTTAAGGGGTGAGTGGGCGACTGGAGCAGCTCTGTTCGCCTGACTGACCCCACGAATGAAGCCAGCAGCCAGCTTCATTCACATTTTAAAAATGTGGCAGGCGGCATGGGTGGGTGCTCAGAATGTTGCCACTGCCACCCAGGACCATGGGGCTAGGGAAAAGAATGAGCTACCCTCCCCACACCCAGCATTTTAAAAAGATTGAATGACCACAGGTCCGCAGTATTTATTAAGCACACATATAAAACAGGTAGTCTTCATATCACGTGATAGTATGTTTGGAAAGATAATATGCAACAGGAAAGGTAGGTTTCATAAAAACAAACAGAAACTTGCTGGCTAGATCCATCTAGTCCAGCATCCTGTTTCCAACCTCCTGGAAGGCAGAGCATAAAGGCAACAGTTTTCCTCTACTTGACCTCAGCAGCTGGTATTCAAAGGTAGACTGCCTTTCAGCCTGGGGGTTCTACTCAGCTTTTCTGATTCATACTACAAATAATTGATGGATTCTCCCTCCATAGTGCAACATAAGAGCAGCTCCACTGGATCAAAGAGTCCATCTCATTCAACATTCAGCAACAGCGGCCAGGCAGATAACGTCTTCAAGGGAGTGCCGCTGTCCTGCTTTCAGAATGTGCAATTATTTCAGTTACATTATTTAGGCCTAGTTAAAATTGAGCATGCAGACCTGGGCACTGTGCCAAAGAATCTTTCCCACCCTGCACAATGGAGACAGTCATCCCTTGCCGATTACCCACTTTCCCCAGCATCTGGTCCTGAGAGGCAGATAGACTACAGTCAGCAATCATGTTGCATTTCATTCTATCATGGAACCAAACTTCCTGTTTGAAGTTCTGTTCTGATTCTCATTGGGGAAAAAAAAAGACAGCTAGAGGTAGATTAGAGAAACTATGCTGAACTTGGCTCCAAACCCTCTACAAATTATAATAAGGGAGATACTGGTCTGACAGGTGGTGTCCACTGTATGGAAGCTGTTTCAAACATAATAAATGCACTATATCAATGTTAAACATTAAATGTTGCCTCTGCCATATTTCAAAATTGCATCATGGCTTAAAATGAAAAGTGTAACAACATCTAATACTTGATAAAAACAATTTGTGAATTACATATCACAAATTCTCTTGAGCAAGCTGCCCAGCCCCATCTTGCAATACGGAGCAAATACTGACCTGTCTTACAGAATTGTTCTAAAAACTACATCAAGCTAATACAAAGTAAAACAATCCTCAACTTTTAAGTATACTGCATCATTTCAGCACAGTACATTGAACATGAACCTTAATACTTCAGTATCTTTACTGAAGTAAAGATATTACATATTCATAGATATTTACATATTAATGGAAACTAATAATATGAATGCCATTACTACCATCAGTGACTACGCCACTAAAGATACTATTATTGATCACAGTACAATACTACTTATGCCCACACCAACAACACTTTCAGTAGTACTATCAACTGCATTCATAGTGGTAAATTATACGGATACAACAACAACGCAAGTATAACGGCGATACATGGTGTACCTTGATGATTGGCCCCACCAATAATACTGTATTAGTATTAGAAGTACCAACGGTACATTAGAGTGTTTATAGGACCATTAATAATGACAACACGAATACTGAACAGCGACCACAAGAAGGCAATCTCTTTCCTCACCTCGTCCTCTTTATGGTTGCGGATGCCCCGCACCAGGTCCTGGAGGTTCTTGTCGAACATGCGGTCGATGCTGCCTTTCACCATCTTCAGCGCCATCGCGGAGGCCGCTGGGGAGGGGCGCAGGGGGGCGAGAAAAAGAGCTGACAACGGGGGGGGGGAAGAGGGGAGGGAAAGCGGCCCTGCGCTTGAGGAAAAACGAACTAGGCCACAGCCACTTCACAGGGAAAGGGAGCCGGGGAAAGGGAATACGAAGGTGAGGGAGAAAGCCAGGTACACCTCACATCCCGAGGGAGCGGGCGGACAGCTCCCTTTTTTCTTCTCTACCGGCGGTTCTCTGAAGGAAAGCCGGAGTGGCTGACAAAATGGCGGTCCGGTCAGCTGAGAAGGCCCGGGCCACGCCCCCTCCTTCCGCTCGCCGTCAGCACGCACACGCCGGAAGGAGCAAGAAGCGTCAGTACGTTGCGGGGCGTGCCTCCGGAAGGGACCGATGCCGGTCTATCCCTTAGCATCTCTATGGTGACAACCCCTCCCAAGAAGGTTGAATTCAGGGCTAGGCCCTCCCTTTAGAATGAATGGGAACGCATTGACTCCAGTAGGCGGGCTTAGCGGCCATGACAGTATGTCCAAAACATTGCTCATTCCAAGCATTTCCAATGGGTTTTCGCATGATGTTTAGGGCTGAATCGTTTACTCCTGAAGTAAAAACTTACCAAAATAACAACGTGTGATCGTGGAGAAACATCAGTGGTAACCATATTATGAGTTAATATGCAATTCCAAGGTTTAATTCCGCGTAATTATATTACTGAACACACCGGACGAAATGCTGTCTATTTTAACTCAGATTGCACTGTTTTGACAGACTTATTTTTTGAAATCTACACAAGCAGGAATAAAACGGCCATGCCCCATTAAAAAAATGTCTGTTAATGTTCAGAATTTCGAAAATATTACCGGTCGTTTTATTGAGCCGATGTAATGTGAATACATGAATCTTTCCGTGGAAATTAAGTCCCATTTTTCGTCCAGCGATTCGCACACCCGTATGCAGAACACGCAGGCATGCTTAAAGACGTTGAAATTAACTTTTACACGTGCGCCGTGCGAGCGAGAGAGCCCTTCCGGCGGCAATCCTCCTCCTTCGCGGCAATGATCTGAGTCAGCCATTTTAGTACGTCCACGGCTTCAAGAATGTGACGACATGGCCTATCCAATTATCTAACATTCTTGGTTGAATTCAACCTTCTTGGACCATAGAGGTAGAACATGAAGTTATTATGACTTGGACCCTCCCTACTGGTGGTCGAGAGGAAAGTTTTGACCGGAAATACTAGGGTTTTTATGCCTAAATTTTTTTGTTCCGTCCGCCTTGTTGGAAAGGAAGGATTGGCTCAAGCCTTATAGAAAAAAGATGTCTGTGATATATTAATAGTAATAATATATCAAGAAAGTTATATATTGACTGGAGGGAACATGACGTCACACTCTTGAAGCCATGGGTATAAACTGAGATCATCGCCGCGAAGGAGGATTGCCGCCGCGGAGTCACGAATCAAAATCTCCCTGCCCGTGTGTAAAAGTTAATCTCAACGTCTTTAATCATGCCTGCGTGTTCTGCATACGGGTGTGCGAATCGCTGGACGAAAAATGGGACTTAATTTCCACGGAAAGAGTCATGTATTCACATTACATCGGTTCAATAAAACGACCGTTCAGTGAGTGCCTTTTTTTTGAAGCTGTGTAACTCCTTGTTGTTCCTAGCAGTCTTATTCACCATTTTCTGACACCCACTGTTAATGGTCTAGAAGGTAAAAAAAAATTTTTCTCCCTCCTTTTTCCCCCCTTCCCGTTTACACTTTTTTTCCCGCCTTCCATTTTCTACGGTAATATTTTTGAACTTCTGAATGTTAACAGAATTTGTTTTATGGGGGGGGGTGTGAGTGTAGAAGTTTAAAAAAATACTCTTAATAGCCTAGAAGTAAAAAAGAATTACTCTCATATTGACAACTACTTGTGTTATACATTGAGAGATTTTAATGTAATTTTCCTACATATTTATCTAATTTTTGCCCACCCTCCCCTTTTTTTCTTTCCTTCCCGTTCACACTTTATTTTTGGTTGTGTAGATTTCAAAAAATAAGTCTGTCAAAACAGTGCAATCCGAGTTTAAATAGACAGCAAGTTCAGTAATATAATTACGCGGAATTAAACCTTGGAATTGCATATTGACTCATAATATGGTTACCACTGATGTTTCTACATGATCACACGTTGTTATTTTGGTAAGTTTTTACTTCAGGAGTAAACTATTAAGTCCTAAACATCACGCGCAAACCAATCTGAAATGCTTGGAATCAGCAATGTTTTGAGTATAATGACGTCGCCGCTAAGCCCGCCCCCTGGCTTCACTTCGTTCCTATTCATTTAACAAGCAGGGCCGGGTCCTGTAATATATCTATGACGGGTGAGAGAATAAGAATTAACACACGCAAGTTCCGGTTTCCCTCCTACTTCTGGGTTTCATTTGAAAGCTGAGCAAGGAGCATAAGAGGGGCGAAGGGGGAAGCACTTAATGGAGACCTATAGATAGCACTCTCTTCTTTCCCCCTAGGTTCCCTTCTAATTTGTTCTAACCGGCTTTCTTTGCATAAGATGCCCCTCACATTGACCTGCTGGGTGAAGTTGTACCCATTCTGGCAGCCCAAACATTCAAGCAGGCTGTGATGTCTGGTTCCTCCATAGAGAAGGGAATTGTATCTACACAACGCTGCCTTCCGGTTTCTATTTTGAACCTCGCCCATGTGCGTGGCAAAACCGTCACACAGAATGAAAAACTACTACTCCCCTTTGCTGGTGCCCTGTGGTTTCTTGCTAGTTATTTTGCATAAGTTGCATGTTCGATTGGGAACCCGAAGAGATTTTATTGTTTCATACAGTGAATAACCCCCTACCCCTGGAATGAGTGGGTGGGCTCTAGATCATCACGAGCTCAACCTTCTCTGCGTTTGCTGGCAATAACGAAGCCACGTCCTCGACTCTTCCGAATCTGGCCCTCTATATAAATATTATTTACTGTATTTGCTTTGCCATAGGCTACGGGGTAGTGAACCTACCTAACTGCCCACACTAAGCCTCTGAGCAGGATGTCTCAAGGATATCACAACTCCAATAAACACATAATACACCCTGCCCCCCCCCCAAATCACCCACTCCCTGCCTCTCCCCCAGCAAGGAGAGGAAAGTGTATAGGTGCAGAGGAGAGGAAGGATTAAGGGTGCAAACCCAAGCTGCAGGGACAATGAAAGTGTAAGGGTGCAGAGGTGAGGAGAGGGGAGAGTAAAGAACTGCAGCAGCCCAACAGACCTGGCAACCCCATTGGGGTCCACCCCAAGGTTGAAGAACATAAAGAAGCCTTAACTTCCACTTGCAATATGGAGAATAATTATACTGGCCTAGCTTACAGGGTTGTTGTAAAGAATATGCCAAGCTAATGTACATCAAGCATATTAAAAATATAAATGCTACACTATTTTCACTATGCTGGAAACCATACTGGGAAACAAACTCTGTAACATCATTTTAATTCTTGTCAATATACTGCATTTGTGTGCAGATGTTGCCCCCAGTTCCACCTGTCTCCCCTCTTACGCTATTGGACCACAGCAGAATTTTTATATTTGGAAAAGCCCACAAATTACTATACCCCTGCTAACTGGGCAAGAGGCACTTTTCATGTGGTATTCCTTTTATATTAAGCAGGGGGAGAGTAATTGTCCCTCTTCACCCCTGCACAGTGTCTTTTCTAGTGGCTGTTGGTGGTGGTGTGTTGCATATTTTTAGATTGTGAGCCCTTTGGGACAGGGAACCAGTTAACTTTATTATTATTTGCCTGTAAACTGCTTTGTGAACTTTGTGTTGAAAAGGAGTATATAAATACTATGTGATTGATTGATTGAATATAATAGCCGTATTTCGGTTGCTTTCTTATACATGCTCACAGGAAAGTAAATTTGATTGATCCCTGGTCTGAATAAGCATGCTTAGGATCAGAAGAAATATTCCAATTTTTTTTTAAAAACTAAGAATATAAATGGATAGTACTTTGTGTAAATAGTATCAAGAAATAAAAATACATATATAAGAAGAAAAAAATATGGAAGAATAAACTTTATCTTGAACTTTGATATTCCAATAGTTTATGAATAAAAATAATTTCTCAATGAATATGTCTGTTAGACTGCAATCCTAACACACGTTTGTGCCAACTCAGGAGTTGGCTGAGCCTCCATGAGGACATACGCCAACCCCCCACTGCCCTAGGCAGGTATGTTTGCACTGGCCGAATTCAGTTGGTGTGGGGGACTGAGGAGGGCAGATCAGTGGAGAAGGCAGGGGAAGGGAGGGCCGATGAGTGGACTGAGCCTGGGGGGCCTCCGGCAGGTAGGCCATATCCTAACCCCTCTCCAAAGCAGGCTGGCCCTGCATGGGTCTACTCGGATCTGTGCCAGCAATCCAAGTAGCAATATTGGGGTGGCTGGGGCATTCCTTACTCATTACAGGCATGCCCTGGTATCCATTGGGGTTCTGTTCCGAACCCTGTCATGAATACCTAAACCGTGAACACTGGAGACACCTTTTTACAGATTGGGGAACATCAGTGGTTTTGCAGCAACAAGGTAAAGAAAAAATCAGTGGTTTTGCTGCAAAAAAAAAAAAAAGGATTTGTTTACTGTTCCCCTTTTTAATAGACATCACAGTATCCATGGTATGTATGGATAACTGAAACCATGGATAGTGAATCAGCGGATAGCAGGATATATACCTGGACCTACTCCACAGCCGCCTTCTAACCGGGGCTGGAAATTGTACAGGACAGTCAGCTTGCCTATTCCAGCCCCAGTTAGGATTGGGCTGTTAATGATCCTTCCTTAGACTTTCTATGGGATGCGAGTTTTGTTGTTTCCCAACAACTGACTGAAGACATTTGTACTGGTCTGATACAGAAGGAATTCTTGAAAATTTCATATAAGGAGTTTTAGTCAATTTGACTGTTAAGTATATAACTCCAAGTTATTATACAGCTTTTAAATAGCAGCATCCTATCAAATTGTAACCTGCAGCAACCTTATTCACAAGTTCCATACAGAAAATTAAAAAAAAAAAATCCCCAAAGCAATTGGGATTGAGAAACAATCCTGGGAAAGTAGCCAGAATTTCAGGCATCTGCAGACCGGATGGCTGCTTCTGCTTTCTGAAGTGAGCACCAGCTGAGGGCAGTCTAACACAGCTCTACACCCAGGCAGAGTTGTGTTCAGGCTTTATGTTAGTTGGATAACACCTGGTGTGCTGTGGAAGGCGGAGAGTCATGGTGCAAGTATTACTACAGTGGTCTATGCAAATACAGTACAATCTCCAACTACTGCTAACACTTCAAAACAGAGGAGACTCTAGGGCCAGATCATCCTGATAACCTTTTCCTCCTTTAGTTTCCTTGCTTATGGGACTCCTGTCATATTTCATAAAGCTTTTGTCTTTAGATAAATACCAACAAGCTGTTGCCACCTGGTTGAGTTTTTTTCAGGCCTGCTCTACCCCCACTCAAGAGTCTTGAGAAACATCATCTGCTCTTTTCATAAGATTTTGAAACACGTGAGACCCACTGTGGAAGTGGTAGCAGTCCTAGCTTGGGTGGGAACACTGTATCTGTGCTGACTAGGGGCCCAATCCTGAGCCCCCCAGCACCGGGGATACCAGTGTACTGCCTGTGCTGCCATTGCAAAAGGTGCTATAAAGCACCTCCAGCACCGGCAGTAAGCCACTACTGCTAGTGCTGGTCCTGCGCACCTGGCAGTGACAATGTAACACCAGCGAGCAGTAAGTGTACCACTCACCAGTGTTGTGTGCTTTTTGGGCTCCGTGGGAGGGCAGAATTGGGCAGAGGGAGGGGCGGAGTGAGGGTGAGACCTGTGGTGACCTTCGCCGTCGGATTTTATCCTCCGTGTTGGGCCACATCACAAAATAGCCAGCACAAAGGTGAGTAGACCCATCACCCACCTTGCACCCTTACCCCTGGTGAAAGGGACAAGCCTCCTGCGGCTGCCTAGCTGCTGGGGGATGCAGCAGTAGCCGTTGGACTATTGCTGCACCCGCGGTGGCCAGGCAGCTGAAGATTGTTCTGTAGAACTGTACACTATTCCCATTGTGAATAGCTATACCATAGTTATGTATTGAAAAAATCCAAAGTTATATTGCTAGGTTTTAACTCCTGATAATTTTCCTATGGTTTTAATAGTTGTGACAGGAAGAAATTCCATTGATGATATTTACCTCCAAGAATCGAGATGAAGCAATGAGAAAAGTCTCACATCTCACTCGCTGTTAACAGTACAGAAACCTGCAGAATCTACTACATTGCAGTCCAGTTAATTGATGGTCAGTTAATTCTCTTCCCATAGAAAAGTTATTTTACTCTTTTCCAGGCTTTAAAAATGAATCAAGGATAATAGTTTCACCATTCTGTTTTCAAATCAGGAGGGACCAGAACTGCTGCCTCTTGCAGATTTCTGCACCAGTCTCTCTGGGCCATTTAAAAACACGCCTGTTATGTTGATCTGAGCAGTTGTTGGCATTCCTTTGCTGGAGATAAACCATATAGGGCTAGGTGCTGATATGGATATCTACTGTGACATGCCTCAGGGCTGCACCAGATGTGCAGAAACAGATTAAGGCAGAGAAGGAATTTGGAACAGCAGAGAAAGGGGGGAAAAAACCCAAGTACTCCCTTTGTGGATTTCCTTTCTATATAGTGCTGGTTGGCAGTGAATTGCTCAGAAGGGCCACTGTGAGATATGAGTAAAGGGATGGTGTGTTGGTGATTTAGGACTTAATCCTAACCAATTTTCCAGTACAGGGCAATGCCCTTCAAAGTAAGAGAACAAACATTCCCTTGTCTTGAGGAGGCCTCCATGACTACTATTCCACTTCAGGATGCAGAACATGACCCATTGGCACAGCTATGTCTGTGCTTGAAAGTTGGTTAGGATTGCACCCTCTGTACCACTTAACCTCCCACAAAAATTTTTCTGTCTGCAAGTTCTGCCATCCCAAACACTGCTTTCTACATACCACATTTGCTACAAAGTTGGCAGCATTCTAAGGAGACACCAAATATGGCCCAGGGTCTCTAGTCATTGGTGTTTACGATGTAGTGTCTTTCTGGAATACCAACAGCACTCTGGTTTTCATCCTTCCTACAGTTATTTTAGGCAGCAGCTCTTAAGTCTTCGATCATCAACTTGTTTTTTTTTAACTGGGGCCATTTTGGGAAGAATTTATTCCATTCATTAAAGAGCTCCATATGGTGACTAACGCTGTAATACCACTCACAAATTACATACTAAAACAACTAATTTAAAAGAAATAAAAAAGAAAATCCTAAATAAAACACCAGTGAGACAAACTCCCAATTATGCCCAGTGCAAGATGGAATAAAAAGTCAAAACATTGGCTCAGTTCACTACGGGCCCAATCCTATGCTTCCCTAGCACCCAGAGCTATAGCGGCACCAAAATGGCTTCTGCTGTACCCTATGGAGTCAAAGAAGCAGCCAGAGGTCTCCTCAGCATAAGGGGAAAAATGTTCCCTTACCCCGTGTTGAGCAAAGGTGGCCTCAGTAGATCTACTATGATCTGCACCCGCTATTGAGCGGAATCAAGGAATCCTGTCTCAGGGTTTTCAGATCAGCAATCTACCGGTGTTGTGGAAAGACTGGTCTTTACTAAGGACTATGGGATTGGGGG
>JAJKFI010000116.1:3693327-3720481 GCA_029204185.1 Lerista edwardsae
AGAGAGAGAGAGAGAGAGAGAGAGAGAGAGAGAGAGAGAGAGAGAGATCTCCTGCACTTACCTGCCTTAGGGAAACAAGTCACATCCAAAAGCAGAATAACCGGCAAAACCTATTTTATTAAACAGACTATCACCTGAAGGCAACAATAAAAAAAAGAAGCTAGAACAACTTATTGCAAGGCATTTTCAATTCCAGTGGCCCCCAAGAATTATTTTCCATACAGAAACCATTTAATGCAACGAGATTAGATGAAGAGAACTTCTGGAAATATAAATTTAAGATCCTAACACCCTGCTACCTGAGAGCCCAATCCTAGGCCTGTCTACTAAGAAAGCCCCACTGTCGTTAATGGGGATTGCTCCCAAGTAGGTGTGTATAGCATTGCTGCCTCAGTCTAACATAATGCTTAGTTCTCTTGCAAGAACCACTCGGCTGAAAATTCCACCGCCCTCAGCATTCTTGTCACCTTGCCTGGTATTTCCATCGAAACTGCATGCTACTGAAGGGGGCGAAACGCGTCAATTTCTCTCTCTCTCTCTCTCTAGACACATACACGTGTTTAGGAGCGTGCGGTAATACGTCGTGGAGGCTTGGTGGGCACGTACAAGCTCTTTGAGTAGTCCCGCGTGTCTACTTTTACTCAAGTACAGTACTGGGGAAAAAAATCCAGGCCCCAAACCCCTTATTTTTAGTGGGCCGTTTCCCTCATGTAAACCCACAAAACGCCGCCGTTCCGAGGGTCGGGGAACCTGGTGAAAGCCTTCGAGAGGCGCGAGAGAGACTACGCGTCCGTGGACGAAAAAATCTAGCGCGCTCGCGCCCGCTCCCTCGCTGAGGGCAACTGAGGACAAGAAAGCGCGCGAACGACGGGTCGGGCGAGAAGAACGAGGTGCGCGCACTCGCACGCACGCTCCCCGCTCAGGAGAAAACCCATGAAGATAGAATCACTGGAGTCCGCATCTCTGTCGAAAACATCCTTGGTCGAATTAATAGGAACCTAGTGAAGCCAGGGGGCGGGCTTAGCAGCCATGTTGGCGTACTCAAAACAATCCTTATTCCAAGCATTTCAGATTGCTTTTCTCGTACTGTTTAGGACTGAATAAAAATAAAAACTTACGAAAATAAAAACATGTGATCGTGTAGAAACATCATTGGTAACCTGATTATGATTTAATATGCAATTACAAGGTTTAATTCCGCATAATTATATTACTGAACATACCGGACAAAATGCTACTTGCTGTCTATTTAAACTCGGATTGCACTGTTTTGACAGACTTATTTTTTGAAATCTACACAAGCAAAAATAAAACGGCCATGCCCCATTAAAAAAATGTCTGTTAATGTTCAGAATTTCATAAGTATTACAGTAGGAAAATTACATTAAAATCTCTTCATGACACAAGTAGTTGTCAATATGAGAGGAATTTTTTACTTCTACACTCACACACACACACACACACACCCCTCAAAGAAAAAAAAAACAAATTCTGTTAATGTTCAGTACTCACTGAACGGTAGTTTTATTGAACCGATGTAATGAAAATCTTTCCATGGAAATTAAGTCCCATTTTTCGTTCAGCGATTCGCACACCCGTATGCAGAACACGCAGGCATGCTTAAAGAGGTTGAAATTAACTTTTACACGCGTGCAGGGAGATTTTTATTCGTGAATTCGCGGCAACCCTCCTTGGCGGGAAAGATCTGAGTCAGCCATATTTGTCTACTCGGAAGCTTCAAGATTATGACGTCATGCGGACTCCAGTGATTCTACCTTCATGAGAGAACCGCGCTTTCTTCCCCTCCTTCCCAGCGAGCGCGTTTGTTGGTTGGTTCCCGCGCCGTCAATCTCGCCCTCTCCACTACCTTGGAGATAAAAAGCTTCGGGTTCCGCCAAAGACAATGACGCTCCTCCCACTTTTATTTCTCCACGCGTCGCACGTGCGTGCTAACCTTTCTGCGCGTGCTTTGTCCTCTTCCCCCCCCTGCGCACCTACCAACCTAACTACCTACGCATGCGTGCTCCCCGCAATTAGTCCCTCCTTCCTTGCCCTGCGTCGTTCTGCCGATTTCTCCCAGTAGCCCATAAAGAATGACAATAATTATAACCTAGCTACATAGCTGTATATTGTAGGTTGGTGTCGCCCGCCCGCACCCGTTTCTTTTTGACTTTTTTTTCTCCCTTCCTCTATCCTCCTCACCAGCCCCTCCCTTCTTTGACGCCGGCGGGGGCGGCCCAAAATGGCGGCGGTGCTACTCCTTAGGAGGGGAAGAAGAATCTTCCTGGCCAGGCGTGAGCAACAATAGAGAGGACAAGGAAGGAAGGAACGGCCGCTCGCTCGCTCTCGCCCCCCCCTCCGCGCTCCGTAGTAGTTCCTTCCCCTACTCAGTCAGTCCGTCAGTCCCTGACGCCGCTGGCCCCGTCTAGCATGGTGCGGGTCCGCCACCGCTTGCCCCCCCGCCAGCCCGACCTGACCTCGCTTTCTCTTTCCCCCTCTGCCGCCAACCAGCCAGCCAGTATGGGCGAGAGGCTGGAACTCCGGCTGAAGTCGCCTGTGGGAGCCGAGCCGGCCGTCTACCCCTGGCCCCTGCCCGTTTACGTGAGTAGATCGGTGTTAGAAATGTGATGTCACGTGAAGGGGTACAGTTAGAGGGGTGTTAAGGTGAAGGTTATGTGGAAGGGGGAACTGGGGGGGGGCTAACGTGGGGGGGGATTTGGCGTCACGTGAGGGGATGGTGGTTGGGTAAAGTGAGGGGGAAAGGGATAGTTGTCTGGGGACCTTACTAGAGGGCATTTGAGAGGTGGCGGGGTAGGGCGATGTTGTGGAAATCTTACTGGCGTAACAGAGAGGGTGTTACCTGGTCGCGATTTGGCTTGTTTGGACCCCACTAGGGCAGTTAGGGACCCTGCTGGGAGGAAGTCATGAAGGGAAAGGGAGTGTTGTACTGTCCCATTGGAGGCATTTGGGAGAAATAGGATGGGGGAATGGGGTGCTGGGTGTTGTGTGAAGGAGATTTGGGCTGGATAGCATGGGTATTATGTGGGAAGCTGGGACTGATGGGAAATTAGGGCACACTGGGTTATTAGATTTGTGTAGGGAGGATTTGTTTTGTGATGTCACTAAAGCTTTTTTTGGAAGTATTTATGTGTGTGGGAAATGCTGTGAGTAGGAGCGTGACTCTAGGAGGAACTGTGGAAGTGTTTAGGTAAGAGGAAAATGGGGTAGGTGGAAAGGTCATTGTTTATATTAGTGGCACATGAGGGGATGAGGGAAATTGAGATGTGTTTTGTGACATTCAGAAGAGGTGCTTGAGGATATTGTGTGAGGTGAGAAGATGGAATGGGAAGAAAGCTTTTTTTTTAGTGGTGGTGGTGAAGCTGGAATGTTATGAGTTGGATGTGTCATCACCAGAGAGGTTCAGCCCTTCCCCACCTTTCCGTTTTCTAAGACATGCATCTATGTTAAACATGGATAAGGGGTGCCCTTCTCTTGCATCCTTTCTTATTTCTCTTCTGAAATTTACCAGGATGCTGTTATCTTGCTACCTCAGGCACCTGTCCCAAGTGCTCAGTATCTCCTATCCTTATTTGACCTTCCACAAAGTATCCTCCTGTTCTGGATTCTATCTTTCCCTGAAGTATACCCATCTGAAGTTGCCCATTTGACCATGCACACACCCAAAGTTTGTTCAAGCATCCTTTGCATGTGCATACTTCTAAGTAGTCTGTCTCTGTTTTGTGCACTCCAAGATATTCCCCAGAGTTCCTTCAGATATTTCCTGAAAAATCCTCCATAAGAGGAGCCCCTTTCACCCTGGGAAACCCTGCTCTAGGTGGCTTCCTTGTATGAAAGGAACATCCATTTTCTCACTCAAATCAGCATCTTGAGCTAAGTCAGCCCTTCTGTTTCTTGATAGGCTTTTCCCTACCTCCCTTTTCTATGGTACATCTTTCCTTCATACCTTCTCATTCCTAGTTTCTTGCCCTCTATCTTTTCTTACACCTTTTCTCATTTTTAATGTACTTTCACATCAATATTGTTTCTTCATTATCTGCAGTCCTTCCCAACATAAACCTAACACTTCTGGCTACCTTGTGTTCTTTCGTTTTTGCTCCACTCTAAATCTTATTGCCTTTGTAGAAATAACCCTTAGGTCAGTGGTTGAGTATATGCTTTGCATGCAGAAGGTCCCAGGTTCGGATCTCTGACATCTCCAGATAAGGTTGAAGCCCTGAAGAGATTTTGAGTCAGTCATTGTAGATGGTAGAGGAAAACGTCATAGGTTCATGTATCAGCTGCTCGCCTCAGGGGCTCTCCTCAGTGTTGCACAATTAGCACCTTTCCAAATGTTGAGCTCCTAATTTCCAAACTGATCCACTGAATGCAATGATCACAAGTCTTCTTCTTGACCCATGTTCAGGACACTGAGCTGTTTCCTTTCTGGATTTCAACCAACTTTTTTCTTCTCCTTTTGTCAGACATTCCTTGCATCCCAGGCCTGCCATTTCAAAATAATCCTACTGTTCCTGTTGTGGATGACTCATTGCTTGCAGATACTCCCTGTCCACACCCAAACAATCTTTCCTCTCTTCTGTTCCACCACCCTCTGACACTTCCACAGCCCATAATCTGCACTACTGCTCAAATCTGCACTACTGCTCTATAGGCATAGTAATCTGTTTTACAAGCATGTTGAATTACTTTTCAGCAATTAAGGTCACACTTCTCTTTTTCTGAAACTCAGCCTAGTGCTTCATATCTCCTTCATTTGAGGTTTAGATGAAATTCCCTTTCAGAGAAATTACAGTTTTGAAACCATTAATATTTTGTTACTGAATGTGTTATAGAGTCAATAACTTAAAAGATTAGGTTTGTTCTGTGCCTTCTGCTCTCAGTAACAGTGTCTGTCCATTTTAAAGCAATGGAAGATTTAAGTACAGAAAGGAACAAATTAACAGGGTTGTTGCCAAGTTTTCCTGGTTTTTTTTTATGCAGGTATTGTGTTTTGGAACAGTGTCAGATTAAGGTAGAAATAATTTTTGCATTTTTTATTTAGGATCTTTTGATTGTGCTTTTAGAAATCTATGGCTTTCCTTTGCTTTGGGAAAAGATAAAAATGGGGGTTGTCAAATGAAACTTTCTGCAAACTTGTCTTTTTAAAAATCATATATTCAGCTTCTATTTTTTAGATACTTTAAATGCTATCCATGTATGGTTATGTTGCAATACAACACTGAATGCCATCAGCTACGAACAACTCATTTATTTTCATAATGGCACATTTGCATAGTATTTAAACAACTCACAAACTTGGCAGCCTTTCCCACCTTTTTTCCACAGTGCTTTGAGCTAAAATGACCCCTGCGGAATGACAGTTTATCAGGCAGAAGGGGGAGGGAGGCAGGCAGGCAGTCTAATATTTGCCATAGTTGCCATTCTGTGTCTTAGTTGGGGTGAGAATTAGAATATTCTTGTAAGGAATTGGGAATATTTGCATGGGCCTGTTAGGCAACTGTATTTCTGCAATGTGTGGCATTTTTTCAGTTGTTACAGCTGTGAAATACCAACACAATACTGGGTCTAATTGCATTGAACTTGAGTGGGCTAAATATAAACAGTTGATTGAGCAGTTAGGAATGACCGTTTTTATGCAAGGATAGGCAGGTCCACTACATGTTAATACAACTCTTGGCTTTCTGTCATCTTGGGCTGTTGACGGTCTGGTTTCCAAAACATCCTGCCTATTTAGGAGGGTGTGCTATTTTTGACTGTGCTGTTCCCAGAGTGCACAAGGGCTGCATAACACACTGGTTAATGTAGCCTTTCCTGCCTGTGTAGTTTTGTTTCTATGTGTGTATTAGTTCATCCACTCTTTATGTTAAACTTTCTCAGAAACTGAAAGTGCAGTTGCTCTCACTAATTTAGTTTCTTATTCATTTGCTATTTTAAAGCTTGATCATACAGAGCAGTATTTTCTTGCAAGGGAACTGGCTTACCCACAACTATGAACTCATAAACATTTGCTTTTACTTGCAGAAGAAAGGCACATTCAAAGTGAAATACAATGGAGAGGTTTGAAATCTGAGTCTTGCTGTATCAAAGCAAAGTTAGAGAAGCTGTAAAGAGCAAGGAAGCTTCTTTCCGTAAATGGAAGTCTTGCCCCAGTGAGGAGAATAAAAAACAACATAAACTCTGGCAAAAGACAAATAAGAAGGTGGTACAGGAGGCCAAGAAAGAGTTTGAGGAATGCATGGCTAGCAACATAAAGGGGAATAATAAAAGCTTCTTCAAATACGTTAGAAGCAGGAAACCTGCCAGAGAGGCGGTTGGCCCACTGGATGGTGAGGGAGAGAAAGAAGCGATAAAAGGAGACTTGGAGATTGCAGAGAAATTAAATGAATTCTTTGCGTCCGTCTGAACTTGGGCAGATACCGCAGCCTGAACAGCCCTTCCTAACTAAGGAATAATGGTAAATAGAGAAGATGTTTTAGATCAAATTGATAAATTACATATAAATAAGTCACCAGGCCCAGATGGTATACACCCAAGAGTTATTAAGGAACTAGAGAACGAAGTTGCTGACCTCTTAACTAGAGTATGCAACTTATCCCTTCAAACAGCCATGGTGCCAGAAGATTGGAGGATAGCCAATGTCACGCCAATCTTTAAGAAAGGGAGAAGGGGGGGGGACCCTGGAAACTACAGGCCGGTCAGCCTAACGTCTGTTCCGGGTAAGATGGTGGAAAGCCTCATCAAAGATAAAATCCTAAAACATGTAGAGGAACAAGTACTGCTGAAGGAAAGTCAGCATGGCTTCTGTAAGGGTAAGTCTTGCCTCACGAACCTTTTGGAATTCTTTGAAAAGGTCAACAGGCACGTGGATGTGGGTGAACCTGTGGATATCCTATACCTGGATTTTCAGAAGGCGTTTGACACAGTCCCCCACCAAAAGCTGCTGAAGAAACTTCACAGTCAGGGAATAAGAGGGCAGGTCCTCTTATGGATTCAGAATTGGTTGAGGGCCAGGAAACAGAGAGTGGGGCTCAATGGGCAATTTTCACAATTAAATGGAGAGAGGTGAAAAGTGGAGTGCCCCAGGGATCTGTCTTGGGGCCGGTGCTTTTCAACTTGTTCATAAATGACCTGGAAACAGGGATAAGCAGCGGACGGGCCAAGTTTGCGGATGACACAAAACTTGTGAAGAGCTCCAGGAGGATCTCTCCAAGTTGGGGGAATGGGCAGCCAAATGGCAGATGCTTTTCAACGTGGACAAGTGTAAAGTGATGCACATTGGGGCCAAAAACCAAAACTTCACCTATAGGCTTATGGGTTCTGAGCTGTCTGTGACAGCTCAGGAGAGAGATCTTGGGGTGCTGGTGGACAGTTCAATGAAGGTATCGACCCAGTGTGCGTCAGCAATTAAGAAGGCCAGTTCCATGCTTGGGGTAATTAAAAAAGGGGTTGAGAATAAAACAGCCAATATTATCATGCTATTGAACAAATCAATGGTAAGGCCACACCTGGAATATTGTGTACAGTTCTGGTTGCTGCACCTCAAAAAGGACATAGTGGAGTTGGAAAAGGTGCAGAAGAGTGACGAAAATGATTACGGGGCTGGGGCACCTCCCTTATGAAGAAAAGCTGCAGCGTTTGGGGCTCTTCAGCCTAGAAAAAAAGGCGCCTGAGAGGGAACATGATTGAGACATACAAAATAATGCATGGAAGGGATAGAGTCGATAGAGCGATGTTCTTTTCCCTCTCTGAAAACACCAGAACCAGGGGGCATCCGCTAAAACTGAGGATTGGGAGAGTTAAAACAGATAAAAGGAAGTACTTTTTACCCAGCGGGTAGTTAATCTGTGGAACTCTTTGCCACAGGAGGTGGTGACGGCATCTGGTCTAGATGCTTTTAAGAGGGGATTGGACGGATTTCGGGAAAAGTCCATCGTGGGCTATAGGCAATGATGGGTTGTAACCTCCTTACATTAGTAGTAGGCTACTTCAGAGTACTGGGTGCAAGGGAGTGGCAACAGGATGCAAGCATCTTGTTGTCTCATGCCTCCCTGGGGCACCTGGTGGGCCACTGTGAGATACAGGAAGCTGGACTAGATGGGCCTGATCCAGCAGGGCTCTTCTTATGTTCTTATAAGGTCTATCCTCTTTCCAACAGTGGCCAACCAGTTACCTTCACAGGCAGGGCATGAAAACAACAACCTTCTCCCATTGTTCATCCCCAACATCTGGTGTACTTCTTCTGAACGTAGAAATTCCGTTTAGCTATTGCGACTAAGAGACATGCCAGTGGCCATACTCCTTGAATCTGTGTAAACTCATTTTTTTTAATAATAAAAAAATTTCCCCCCAAACTGGAAAAAAATCTCGTGTCAAAGCATGTCATTAAGCATGTGACCGACATACATTCTTGCACTAGCATAACCTCCCCATCAACTGAGTCCCAGCAAATCTGAGGCTGAGAGGCCATATGCCCCTGCTGTTTTATGGCAACCAGTTATGCTACAGTTGATGGACTGGATCAGTTAACAAGAGCTCTGACTGAATGGCAGGGCTCAGCAGCTTCCTGATTTTTGGTAGGGGGCAGGCTCTGTTACAATTGCTCTGACAAGTATTCCAGATTTGTTTGTTAGGCTGTGCCACCTGATGGAAGTGACTTGTGGCTGCTTCCTCTGCTATGATGAGCTGCTATTCTATGTCTTATAAAACTAGTGCACCTGTGTTCATCTGGAAGCTGATTTACTTGGCTCTAATTTGCTAGAGATACGTAGATCATTCCCATGCATTATCATACAAGGTGTCCATTTGAACTTCGGGAACCTTTCATTTACACCCTCTTACTGACTTTCAGTTCTAAAATAAAAGTCAGACTACATTCCTTTATACACTTTCTTGAGAATAAGCCCTATTAAACACAATTGGACATGTCTGAGTAGATTGCACTAGGATTGTGCTACTACTGTATTAGACCGAAAGTGGCCAGTCTGGTACTGCCAGGAAATTTACAAGCTCAGTAGCCCCATTGCTTGCCTTGGCAGCTGCTTGGAGAGACACAGCCTCTGAAAATTTCAGCTGAATTGGACCAAAGGTCTTCCTTGTCCAGCATTACAGTTGTAAGCCAGGTGCTTTTGGGAAGCTCACGTGTAGGAAATGGGGTTTGATGGCTCTCATCTCTTTGTCTCCAGCATCTGATATTTTGAGTTATGTTGCCTCTGAAGTAGGAAGTTCTGTATAGTCATGGCTAATATTGATGGATCTATTGTCCATAAACTTGTCTCATCCCTTTTTAAAAGACATCTAAGCTAGTGGCCATTGAGTGACTTCCAGAAATGAGTTCAGTTGTGTGAAGTAACTTCTTTTACCTGTCCTGAATCTGCTGTCCTACCAAATATATTGTCCTGTCAAATTTATTTTCCACCCTCATTTTCAAACAGCTGAAGCTAGTTCAATATAGTAAAGATCTACAACATTTTTTCAGAATTATTTTTTATTCTTTTTGGACACTGCACTGTCTAGCCTGCTAATGCTGTAACATGTTCAACTGTATACTGCTTTTCTCTTCTCCCCCACCCTCCTTGGCTTAAAATCCACTTGGCAGCCGAGGAAGAAGGGGGTCCGTTGTGGTTTCAGAGCTTAGGTCTCTGACGTCAGCAAAACGTCTCTTAGTTTCACTGCTCCGTTTGTTTCTTACATTCAGGCACTGCTGTGGGGAAAGGGCCAGCATCAAATTACTTGGCATTTGTTTTAGTGTGTGTGGGGTTTTGAAATCAATTTCTTAAGCACCTGAGATTTTTGCCTTTTGTGCATTTTTATTCAAGGGGGCTGTTTCTTGCAGAGCAGTTTCACTGTAATAATGTAGTGAGGTGGGGATATTGGTGTTTTAATATATGTTCTTAGATACAATATAAAAGTTTTGTGGATCATTTTTGGATAGTGCTGTGGTTGTATGGTATCTGCTGTGGGCAAGTCATGGATAGAGAACTGACACTGGAAGAAGAGTTCAAATCTCATTGTGGGAACAATGTCCATGCAAGTGAAACAAGAATATGCAAAGTTGTCTGCTACAGCAACAACATTTTTGCTCATTTTAGCTACACTGACTGGCAGCTGCTCCCAACAAAGGCCTTTCCCAGCCCTACTTGGAGATGGTAGAGATTAAACTTGGGACCTCAGCATGTAAAGTATGTCCTACACAAATGGGCATTTGTGTATGGCTCATAGCCCAGTAGTAGAGCTATGAGCAGTGGTAGAGTGGTCTTGGGAATTGGGCTCAGTGGGTAGAGCACCTATTTCGCATGTTGAAGGACCCAGATTTAAACTCAATTATCTCCAGGTAGGAATTTAAGAAACTCCTGCCTGAGACCTTAAAGAGCTTCTGCTAGCAGGTGTAGACAACATTGACTTGAATGGGCCAGGGGTCTAACTTGGGATAAGGCTGCTTTCTAGTTGTATTGGTGGCTTCTTTTTGAATGGTACATGTCTGCTTTGCTGTTGATGGGTAACAACTGGTGTGTACAGTGTTGATTTTTATTTTAAAATGTTTCATGTTGCCTTGTTTATGGAATACATGATCAAAACATTTAAATAAGCAGAAATCATAGATAGCTCACAACTTTGTCATTTTCATGGTCATAAATAAAAGTGTTATTGGGTTATAGAAGACTTAATGGATTGGGATAATTATATAAAGCAGTAAAGACAACTGTGATAGGACTAGTAACAGTCCTTGAATAGTATCTCTATCAGATGGCTTTTACCAGCCTTGCTAACAGGAGAGCTCTCATAAAAAGGGGCAGAGTATCAAACCGTTGTAGCTCATACCTGCCATTTGTGTGTCTTGCCAGTCAGGTGTCATCGGGGCTGTCTGTGCACTAGAGCAGTGATGGCAAACCTTTTGGGCTTGGTGTGTCAGAACTTCGAAAAATGCTTAACTTAGCTGCAGCATGTAAAAAAAACTTCCCAAACAAAAGAAAAATAATTATTTATATTCAATTCTTTATATTCATTTATTTAAACAAAAAATACAGTCCAATCATGTGTAGTGCTATGTATAAAAAAATCAAATAATGACAAAAATGAGTAAAACTTAGTTTTTGTCAGGTGTTAGTGAACATTGGTGTGTCACTTTTGACACGTGTGTCATTTGACATGTGTGACACGTGTGTCACTGCACTAAAGTGTCAAGTGTGGGCAGAGTAGAAAAACAAGCTTCTAGTCTTGATGGACTTACAACCCTGGTAGCTACTTAGAAACTTTGGAAAGCTGTTGGGCTACTAACAATCTCAGCCAGAGCATGACTGAATTAACCCTTCATCACCCTGAAGATTGAGATGCAGATCTTCAGCACCTGTTTGCTTACCACCTTTCCCATGACCAGCTGATCAGAATACACTCTGAAAAATAGCAAGTGTTGCAAAATCAGAGAAATGAGAGTTTAGGCAATTCACATAAATTGATTCAGATTGGAGTACTCTTCATCTCTGAACTGAATTTTAATTTGGTCTTCAATGTCAAGTATCCACATTGGCCAAGTCTGTTGTCCCACTCTTAGTGTTATGATGGGCAGAGTTGACTTTGTTACCTGATTATATCAAACCCTTCAAATAGAAGTTATCTTGCAGGAGTCATATTTTGGATCATATATTTTCTGCTAATTTCAAAGTGCTTGTTCTGTGTATTCCTGAATCTAGGTTTTAGAAGGCATGATCATGACTTTTAACTCACTGGTTCCTCTCTGTCAGAATTTGCTTGGGCTTGAAGCTCCTTCGCCTCATTCTTTTATTGTTCACCCCATTCATTTACTTTCAGCCAAGTTTGTAGTGCTTCAGATTAATCAAGTAGCTCACTTATTCACTCTCTGCCCTTTTCCTCTTCCCTCACATCTTTTCTATACCACCCTAAATTATGGCGTTCCCCCAGCTTGTGCAAATAACTCACTGTGCAGATTCAGTGAGTTAGGGAAACACTGTTAGTGGCACTTTAGGCAGCTTAAAAATGAAATAGCCACATCCAGGGTTGGGGGAAAACCCTTGTGTACTTGGTGGTGGTGAAATTGGGGACTACTGCAGACAGCTGGATTTGCATAATTGCTTAGCTGATGGAGAGCTAAGGCTGGTGCCATGATGTTAGATGTTAAGAGCTTAGGAGGGTGATATGAAAATGTGCATTCCCCCCTGAAGCTAATTAAGGCCGTGGGAGGAGATGTCTTGGCATTCCAGATGCTGCCCTCCCACAGGCTTTCATGCCAAGCTGAATGTATGACACACTTTCCCTCCTACCTTCTGGTTTCCTGAAAAGGAACACGGAGGGTTTCCTAATGAATCAATAGTGACTACTTCTGCTTATCACGCTTTGAGATGGGTAAGATTAATCGTGCTAGGTTGAGTAATCCTCCTCCTCCCATGACTCAGAAAATAAGTTTTTTGAAGTTGATTTCTGGCATTCACGACAGCTGTATTTCAAGCACCTTTTTGTGTCCCTCCTTACCACAATACTTCATTTCACTGCCCTCCCCAGTCTTCAGTGTACTTGCTGCATAAAGGAAGCAATTCCTAGAGGAAAATTTGTTTGCACCTCTTTCAGATTTTTGTGGGCTAAAGATCTTTAAATGGTGCGCTTGTAGAATTAATTGTCCTGTGTTTCTATTTCTGTCCTGGAAAATAGTAGTCTCAGCATCATTAGGGCACCTGAACCTTGTCTCCTGTACTCTGGTTGTTCTTTGGGGCTTCTTTGTTCTGAAGTATAATTCAAGATATTGGGCTCCTCCTACTGGAGGCTAAACAAGCCACCTTGCAGGATGGATTCTGGCATAAGGTCTTAACGGTGTAGTGCATGTTAGACAAGGCATTACTGTGATTATTTTTCCTGAGCTGGTCAGATCCAGTCCATTTAAAGCAGTGGTTCTCAAACTGTGAGCTGTGGTTCTCTGGGGAGCTGCAGAATCCTCACAAAAAACCACTGCCCTATTCAATGTATAGTATTGAAGCCCTAATGGGATGCCATGGCCTATAGGTTCAGTACATCAAGGGAGCCGCCAGTGAAAAGGTTTGGGAACCACTGCTTTAAAGGTAGGACTCAGCACTTTGAATTGGGCATGGAAACAAATTGGCAGTTGGTACAGGTGCTTCAAAACAGATGTGTTGGTCCACATCTATGGGCATCTGCATTGTGCCCTTGTTGCAGTTTCTGAACTCTCTTCAAAGGCAGCACCAGGTAGAGTGCATTACAGAGTTAAATCTGGAAGTCACCGAAATACAAGACAGTGGTTTAGTCTGTGGTTAAGCATTTTTGCAAATGGATTCATTGTAAGATTGTTAGTTTATTGCAGTGTTCATCCTGCCATTCCTCCATAAGGTTTGGGGCAGTATACAAGAGTTCCAACTCTTGTATACAAGTTCCCTGTAAGGGAACTTGGTAAATGTGAAAGAACTAGGTGGTTATAGATAGGGGTGGTGTTTTTTGTTTAAAATGCATAAAAACACAAAACACCGCTATTTGGTGAGTAAGATATTTTCCAATTAGAAATAATACTATGGCTGTATCTGCTGACACTATATCACCTATCTAATACACTTTTAAAGCTTTTAAAATGCATAAAAGTGAGAATAAAAACACAACACTTTTTTGCCTTTCAGATGAAATCTGTAATGTGCGTACACACACCATTTTCAAACACCTGTAAGATGGTTCTTATCTCATGCTTCCTATTGTCAGTGGTAATTGTATGATACAACACTGTAGCCATACACAGAGCCATCCTTAGAATTGTGTGGCCCTGGGCAACTCAACCAGTGCATGGGGCCCCTCTATTATAACTGTATATATAAGGCCAGGAAAATGTGGAGCCCAGGCCAGGTGTTCCAGCTACCCTACCCATGGCTCTGCCCATACAATTTACAAAAGATTGGTTAGTAGTAGCCTCAAGTTTTCCAGAGCACAGTATCTAAGCTACATAATCTGAAAACACTTCAGAGTTGAACCTCTTGATGCAGAAATAATTCACTACTTTGGTTTTGTGTTTTTCTTTCTCCTTTAGTTCCAATTAAGTGTTCAGTTGGCCTACAGCAGTAGTCCCCAAACATTTTCAACTGGTGGTTCTCTGAACCTACTGGGCTATTGGCCGCTCTCCATACTAGGTCTACAATCTTATACATTGCGTAGGGTGGTAGGTTTTTTTCTGAGGATTCTGTCTCCCCTGGCTGGTTTCTGCAGTTTACCTAGGGAGGCACAACTCAGTCTAAAAACAACTGGTGTACATGATAGCTTTATTGTTGCAGCTGGCACAGGCATATTATTGGCTGATCCTTGCCCCACCCCCACCCCCAGGTCAAAAAATGCTGAATTCCTAGTGATGGGTGAAATGTAAATCTGGAGATTTCTGTGTGTGTCTGTATATATGCGCACAAAAATACTCGCCCTTCTGCTTTAATCTATGAATGTTGTTGGTAGTCACTAGTGATGAGAAAATATGTATAAGTATGTTACGTATTCTAGTATCACTATTTTAAGAACTGGTCACAAGTGAGCACAACTATTTAACATTTTTACTAAAGGTTAACCATGCTGAGTAATTCAGTGTTACAACTTGCAAATAAAGCTTACAAATGCAGTCGGGCTGTCTGCCCACGCACCATTTTTATATTAGTCATTTTGTGACTCCTAGATGTCCTGAAAGGTCAGAGTAGAGGGAAAGCCCAACCTTGTCTGCCTACATAGAATTCTTCATAACTGCAGTTTCCTGGCTTTTTACCAAGACTTGTGAACTCGATCATATTAGTCCAGTGTTGAAAGATCAGTGGTGGTTTCCAGGTTTCCACAGCACTGATCCAACGTGGTTTGTCTTGCTTTGCCTCAAGGGCTGTCTGCTCCTTTGTAAGTGGTGCCCAAACTCTTTAGAATTGGGACCCACTTAAAAATAGTTTCACTTTACCAGCTGCTCAAACCTCTGTGGCTATAATGGTGATTGGGCAGCAGTGCTGCTCCCAAGTAGCAGGTTAATTAAGCCTTGATGGGCTTAGCTGAATCTTCTTGTCAGTTTTGTGACCCACCAAAAATCGGGTCATCACCCATTGGTGGTCCACAGAACCGCTGAGCTTCAGAGGCCCTATTCTCAGCCTGCGTCTGAGTGAGATGCAGTTAGTGAGAAACAGAGCTACCTTGGTGGTGGTGAAATAGCTTTGTAACCTTCTCTCCTCAAAAGTGTGCTCCATTTCCATCCCTGTTTAAATGGAATCTGTAAACTTCTTTGACTTGTCCCTTTAAAACAGTCCTTTACATGAAGGTTTGGAAACATGGTAAGTTGTTGCGGGTGTGGGGGCTGGCAGCAACAGCCTCCCAAGCGATCTCACTGCCACTGCAATAGAAGGTTATTTATTTATAGGATTTTTATCTCACCTTTCTACCCCATGGGTACCCAAGGTGGCTTACAATATTAAAATTATCACATTAAAAAACAAAACAAGGTGTAGCAATTAAAACAATGTTAAAACAATATTAAAACAGTTAAAAATTTAAAATAAGCAGGCCCCGTGGATCCCATAATTGTAATTTAAAATGTAAAATGCCAGCCAGCCTGTCAACAATTGAAAGCTTGTTTAATGAAAAAGTCTTCAGGCCCCACCAAAATATTGCCAAAGACGGAGCAGTTCTTAATTCTAAGGGGAGGGTATTCCACAGTCGTGGGGCCACCACTGAGAAGGCTCTGTTCCTGGCCGCCATCCTCCTCACCTCTCCTGGTGGCAGCACAGTCAGAAGGGCCCTCCCCAGATGACCTCAAAGTACAGGTAGGATTGTATGGAAGGAGGCAGTCCCTCAAATACCCTGGATCCAAGCCGGCCATCCGGAGGGGGCAATGGTCCTCTCTGCGGCCCTCCCCACTGCACCAAACAGCTTGTTGCTATCACACCCCACTTTCTGGTTTACAGTATGCTGCCCCTCCGGATGGCTGGTGCTCCCCCCAGGTACCTTAAAAAAAAACTTCGTTGTGGTGGCGGTGTGATCACTGTGGGGCTGTTGCCATTGCAGCCACTCCCCTTAAGGGAGAAACAACTGGTTCCAGTTTCCCTGGGGGGTCATGACCCCCTGGTTGGGAACCACTGTTTTAAAAATTTTTTTTTCCAGCTAAGTTATGAATAGTTTTTTTTAGCCTACCGCTTTAACTTTTACATTGCATTTTTAATGGGGTTAGATGTATTAGTTGCTTAGAGTGATGTATCCGGAAAGGCAGGATATAAATTCAAAAATGAAACTATGTATCCATGTTTCCTGGCCCCTCTCTTAATGCAGACTTGCAAGAGGATTTCTGCTAGGTTAGTGTTTCTCAAACTGTGGGTTGCATCTAATGTCAGGTGGGTTGTGGAAAGCTGGGAGCAGCCATCTTGGAAACAGTAGACCTTATTCAAGCTATACTCCTTGTGAATGTTAACAGTTTGAATTTTCAAGTGAGAGTTTTTGAAAATTGTTTTTACATAATATCTTGCCCTTGCTTTCTGTCAGGGCTGTTTCTTGGTTGTGCAATTGCTCCAGTCCAAGAATGCCAGTTTGCATTCCAGGAATGCCATTTTATTATGTCACAGTGATGGCATTTCCTGCTTGATAATGTCACTTCTGGCTGTGACATCACTTCCAGTGGGTCCTGACATGAGTGTCATTCTAAAAAGTTGGTCTCAGTCTAAGAACCATTGTGCTAGGTTAAGGAATAGAAGGGGGAAATATCTTTTTAAGGAGGCAATGCATGTGTAAATCACCATGTGGAAGTCTATGATGCTGACATCTCTTGGGGTACAGCAAGGTAGCAAACTGAGCACTATCCAGTAAAAACTAGCCATAACAAAGTTTGTTTGAAAGTATAATGGCTCTTAAGACTTGCTTGAGTCCTGTTATTTACTCATTGCTAACTTTGTGCCCCGGCATATGAAATAACTATGCATTTAGAAAACTAGTATTAAAACTGAGCTTGGGGTTTGGAGGAAGATTTGATTTTAAATGTCTTTAGAATTATTATGGTTTTAATGTTTTTGAGATAGAAGCCTCAGTCTAGTTAATGATCTCCTAAACCTTCAAGACTGATTAATTGAGATGACAATTTCTTAAACATTATTTTTACTTTGTGCATACATCTGTAAGGAAATACAGTACTATAGTACCTTGAGTTGCTATTAGTCCAGGTTAATAACTTCCTTTCTCTGCATTTGCCATTTATGTGTTTGTAAAAATGAATGAGTATTGTGATCATACAATACTAATCATCTCATTTCTTTTATGTTTCAGGACAAGCACCATGATGCTGCTCATGAAATCATTGAGACAATTCGGTAGGTATTCAAGCAAATCTTGGTTATTTTGTCTTGGTATTGACTTGGAGTGGGATAGATAGTGATGGGAAGACATAGAATACAGGTTCCAGCTGGACTTTTACTACAAATACTTGCAATATGGGTTTTCCCTAGTACTGAGTCAAAATTAAAACTGTTTATTCCTTGCAATGTTCCTGCAGAGGAATTGAAATTCTTTCCCCTTTCCCAAGAATCAGCGCATGTTGGAGTCTAGGTCCAAAGGCTAGGAGGTATCTGAGTCAGGTGGCAGGCAGGTTGATGTTGCTGTGAGTAAGTTGGTGACTTCCTTCAATGGTGACCACCACTGAACTCCTGCCAGACTGTAGATTAACTTTCTGGGATCATCTAGTTCCTAAGACCAGGAGCATGATTTCATTTAATGCGTTTCTTTTTGCATCCATGAGAGTTTCTGGAACGGAATCCTTGAGGATAAAAAGGCTCCACCTGTATTGCTTTCTTCTAATACGGAATGGGACAACACATGTTAAGGGCCAAATCCTATTCAATTTTCCATTGCTGATGTAAAGATGCCAAAAAGACACAAAGTGCATCCTGCAAAAAGGGGGCAACCTTGGAGGCCTCCTCAAGATAAGGGAATGTGTTCCCATAACTTGGGGCTGCATTGGTGATGGAAAGTTGGATAGGATTGGGCCCTTAGCCTGCTGATGGACTGCCGTTGATGAGATGCATAAGGGTAAGTGCAATGTTCCTTCTAGAATTTGTACAAGTAGGTATGTATATTTGCTTCTTAAGAAAAAGAAGGCTCTTCGATTCCAGTATCTTTAAAGGAATTAGAATTGTTTCTTCCTACCTGCTAACTGTTACAGTGGGTAGGAACATTTTCCATTCCTCAGTAGGGGCAAGATTATGAGGCATTGTTATCTTAAAGAGAATAGCCTTTCACAAGTAATCTGAATCAAACCCACTATCACAATTTTAAGTAGGAGCATACTATGTTACATTGATAGCTGGAGTGGAGGAAGATTTTTTTTAAAAAAACCTGTGGTAGAACCTTTATTTGCAGATACTGTACATGCAACCTTAGTCCAAAAGGGGTTAACTTTTAGTAGCATAGTCATCATTTCCCAGTTGTACCACCTTGCACAGATAATTCAGGTACTCTTGGGCAACACACTGCCAGGGAGCAGTATCAGCTCTGTCACAGACAGCATGTGGCTACCCGGGGGAGCCAGTACCAAGGCCTCCATATCTGCTTGGTTTCCATGGTTCTGGCCTTGCTCACTTCCTTGAGCAGGCATTCTTGCCTTTACCTTGTATTGCAGTTACCTCCCAGCTTTGTGGAAGCCCAGCAGAGATGCAGGCAGACCACATTACATAGAAACTTAGTCTGATGAGCCACAAACTGTTTGCCGTTAGTAAAGCACCAGATTCCAGATACAAGATCACCTTACCTTCCATGAGTTCTCTGGAGATAGTACATAATTCAGGGGAAGGTAAAGGAACCATATCCCCTGCCCAGAATTCTTTGTGGAGAACTTGGAGTAAAGAATACCCCTTCCTGTATGGCTTTTACAGGAGGTGGCAGCTTCTGAGGAAAAACGTAAGTGGCCAACATGATATGCCTCTAAGGATTATGTTGAATTACTTGATACTTTATTTACTTGATACTTTGTTTAGATACTTGAAATGTAAAATAGAAATTTATTTAAAAGATTTCTATACCGCTTTTCAGATACTTGAAACAGTGATGTAAACTATCAATGCAAAAAAAGAAAATAATGCTAAGTAGTAGTATTTGTTTCGGTCATTGGGTATAACTATATGTCTGATCATCTGTGGCAAGTACAGATTGCTTCTGTGTGACCAAGTAGATAAAACTTTATAAATTTGGTCCTCTTGCCTTTGTGATTGTCCATGAGCCATAAATGAACAACTATGTGTGCCCAAGTAGACTAGTAACCTCTCTCCTTTTTGTTTTCTTTCAGGTGGGTCTGTGAGGAAATTCCAGACCTCAAGCTTGCTATGGAAAACTATGTTTTAATTGACTATGATACTAAAAGGTAAGAGGTCCTCCGCCCCTTGAACCCTCATATTGTGGAACTAAATGACACAAGCTTAATTATAGATTGTGATCCCTTTGGGGTCAAGAGACCATGTATTTATTTTTCTATATAAATCATTCTATGAATTTTTCTTATAATAATCATTGTCCTTGAGCCGCTGCATATGGATCTGCTGGATTTCTTGAACTACTTTCTTGGGGAGGAAATGCGCAGCAAATATTGGTGAAAAGCTGTTGAGCAAACTTAATATGTTGGACATTCTGGAGTGGAAAAACCTGTGGAGTGACTGCCTATGACATGATGACCTGTAGATGAGGTTAAGGAACTAGAGTATCACTGTTTTATTACCAGGCACAATTCGAAGAGCTGGTTTTGGCCTTTAAAGCTTAAACAGCCTAGGGTCAGAATATCTTAAGAATGAATGTAGCATGTTTTTCACACAAAGGAAGTGCTCTACCACTGAGATACAGCTCTCCCCAAGTTAATTTTAGCCAGCAATGTCTGAGGGTTTTGTAGCTGAAGGCTGTATGGGCCTTCAGCCTCTGTCTGTGCTCTGATCTCCATGCACTGTGCAATACGGGATAGGTTTATTCCTTAAAATGGGGATATGCATCCATGACTGGTGGTAGTTCATGATATTCCTTTCTTGAGGCATCTCCTGGGTTAGTTTGGAGTAGGCAAGGGGCTGCTGTCTGCCTCTAGTTGTTGAACTGTAGACTCTGCCTAAGGTGAACAATAGTTTCTTATCTGTATGTTGGCTGAAGGATCTGCATTTTTCTCATTGGGGCTCCATTTTTACTTCCTGAAACTAGTAGAATGGATTAAAAAAAAACCATCCAAACTGTTGGGAACTTCATCTATTCTTGCTACAAGTGGAAGAGTTTCACAGCTTATGCCTTGGCCATTTCTGAATTGGCAGTCAGTGTTTCTACAGTCTTGTTCTGTTTTAGGGACCTCTGCTTTGAATGCTCATCTGCAACTGAATAGCTAATGGTAAAGTCTGTTTGCAGTGTTGAACCTAATCCAGGATTGCATTAAATATTAACTCATTGGACTTTGTTCCTCTTGCTGAGCTATAAGAATGCCAATTTATCACCCAATGTTCTTTACTCTTTTGCTTCAAGAGCTGTCATCCTAAGAGATCAGTTATTTTCTCCTCTTTGTGGATAACTGGCAGGGATATTGAACACACCAGGCTGTGTGTTGAACAATTAGTGCAACAAATGGGTGCCACTCTTGTGCTTGTGGGGGGGGGGGCTGCATATTGGTAACATCTCATTTGTCAGTTATATACCGGGTAATGAAAGTTCTTGGGAAGCCAAGGCCCACCTCACTTATCTGTGGCTGTTTGAGACCATCATAAATCATAAAACCCCTTCAGATAAGGGTTTCATTCTGTTTGTGTGTTTTCCTTGCCACTCCTTTACTCAGACTGCTGCTGTTGATGAATGAGAATTAGACAGGATGATGAAAACATACGTAAATTTTAAGGGTTTCCCCCCCACAATGTTTGAAGCGGCTTTATATTGAGTCAAACCATTGCTCCATCCAGCCCACTATTGTCTACACAGTGACTGATAACTCTTCAGTTTTAGTGTCAGAGGGACGCATTTCCCAGCCTTGCTACCTGAGATTCTTTTTAACCATGCATTGAACTTGGGACCTTTTGTAAACAAAGCAATGCTCTATCACTCAGCTGGAATTGACCACACCCAGCAAGCATCATTTTATGGACAAACAAGCATTCAGCTTCCTTGTTCTTGTTATAAGAGATTATAAGATGCAAACAGGCTGCCTCTGTTTGAGAAACCATCCTTTCAAAAGAGAGTGGGTGGTATGCACTCTAACATACCCTGGGATATCTTTTTGTCTGTGCAACAGTGAACATGGAATTCATTATCCCATGATTGACACCCCTTGCCCTTTTTTTAATTCCAGTGTATTGTGTAAACCAGAGTTTCTCAAACTATGGTTGGGGACATAATTGTTGATAGGTGGAGAAACTGACTGGCTGATAGCTGAGAAGGAAAATGTATGGAGTCCTATGGAAAGTGAAACTGAGCCACATTGTGCATTTACTCACAAGTAAGCAAACATGCCTTAGTTAAGTGGTATTCAAACTTTTTAGACTGGGACCCACTTCTTAGAATGGCACTTGTGTCAGGACCCACAGAAAGTGATATCATTAACATGGAAGTGATGTTGTGGCAGGAAGTGACATCATCAATCAGGAAGTGCTGTCATTGTAATACAATAAAATGACACTTCTGAAATGCAAAATGGCATTCTTGGACTGCAGTAATTGTACAACATCCCTGACAGAAAGCAAGATTAGGACAAAATATGATGTAAAATTTTTAAAAACCCTCACTTGAAAATTCAAACTGCTTAACACTCACAAAAGGAATATAACTAGAATAAGGCCTGCAGTTTCCAAGATGGCTGCTCCCAGCTTTCCGCGACCCACCTGACATCAGGTCGCGACCTAACAAGTGGGTCCAGACCCATGGTTTGAATAACACTGCCTTAGTTAATTGCAAAGGGCAGGCCAAGAAAATGCAACGCCATCTGAATGGTCCTGATCCAATTAATGCAGGCCCTCAGAGTGGTCCTGATCTGATTAAGGTGGAGCTCAACAAATGCTCCAGAATGCAGGTGCCCCCCCTAAAAAGGATAAAAACAGAGGCTTGAGCTGAAACTCTGGTGTTTTAATGCTGCTTAGAGGGAAGCTTTGAATTTCAGTTGATCCCAAACAAAAAACAGGTTGGATTTAAAATTGATTTTGCTAAAATGACTCAACTGGTTTAAATATGAGAACTTTAATTTAACTGGGCACTGGCTTGGGCTAAAAATCTTGCTGATTTTTTTTTTAGTAGGGTTGAGGTTATTGCAGGCAGGCTCCAGAGATAATTTGCTTGGAATAGGGCTGGTTTCCTCATCTCACCTCCCCTTATTTGTTTTACTCTAATACAGGTGGGGCCTTTTATCTGTGAGCGATCCATTCTTGGAACCCTTGTGGATTAATAAAAAATCTGTGGGTAATTAAACCTGTGGATTTTGCCGCCCCCCCCCCGAAAAAAACCTGACTAGAGCAGTGTTCCAGTCGGGTCACTGGAGGGGTTTCTGAGGCCCTGCACGTCCACCCTTGGCCTCGGTGGGCCTCAGAAGAGCCGCCAGAGGCGACCAGAGTGCAGCTCGGGTCACCTTTGGCTTCTGGTTGAGCCAAATCTGCAGATTAAAATCTTCAGATAATTAGGTTCAACCTATAATTAATTTATAGTCCACCTATCTAGGGAAAAAGGACACAATTTCAGTGCTTTCTGCATTCTCAGAAAAGCCCTTCCCGCTTGATATCACATCACTTCCAGTTTAATAACATTACTTCTGGTGGATCCCAGACAGGTTATCATTCTAAAAAGTGGGTCCCGGGGTTGGAGAGCCAAACCATGTTTGAGAAATATAGACCATATTTCCTTACATTTGGAGTTAGTTGAACTTTTATTTCCTCCCTTTTGTGATTTTCTGTTCCTTTTTGCTGCTCATGTTTAGTGATTGCATGTGTTATTTTTAATTCTGTCTGGGTCCCTCTTGGGAGGACAGTAGGTTTGATATAAACCTTTTAGTAATAACAGTATGTTTTGAATTGCTGACAGACTCTCTCCTCTTGCGCTGCTTTGGCACAGTTGCACACTAATGGTTCTAAGTGTTGATGCTTGAAATCTGATTATGCAATCGGCATGTGACTGGCAGCAGGCACTGTCCCCCACTCCCCCTGTCCTTATATGATTCTTTAATCCTTTCATCCTGTGCTAAGTTGCTTGGTTGGAAAAGCACTGTTAGATTGGCTAGCCTATTGGACAAGAGCTATATACTTTTGCAGTTCAGCAGGCAGTTCACTCAGTCAAACTGAACTCAAATAGCCACATGCATACTCCGAAAACCCAAACTACTACTTTATTAGAATAATTTGTGCAGATTTGAACAAATATTTATGAAATCTTGTATGTTGAATGGTTTATTTTGGCTTCTTTATAATATTTTTTCCTCTCCAAAGGGGTTTGGTATTTTTCCAGCAAGGTTTAGGGCAGTGGTTCCAAACTGTGTTCCTAGGTGTCCAGGATTGAAGTGGGACTGTAGTTCAGAGGTAATGCATGTTCTTTGCATTCAGCAGGTCCCAGGTTCAGGCCATGGCATCTCTAGTTAGAATTAACTATAATGCCTGAATGCCTGGAGAGCAGCTGCCAGTCTTTATAAATACTGAAATGGATGGCTCAATTATCTTACTCACTAGAAAGCAACTTTATTTATTTGTATGAATCTGAGAACAAACTAGGACTTGATATTGATTTTTTTCAACCTGGCCAAAAGATGACTGCTCACAAACGCCATGTAAGAACCTGGTCTGAATTTGCAACCCAGTTCCAAATGCTTTCCATGGTCAGCCACCTATAACATGTTGCAATAACCTGGATGTTACTAGTACATGAATAACTGGCAAGATCACATTGCAAATTGGAGTTGGTTGAGGCTGAGAGAAAATGGCGTGTCTGAAGTGCCCTTGACAGCTTGTGTTTGAAATTTGAACTGCTGCCTCCTGGATCATAGCCCATTGCCATAGAAATATCCCACAATCCTTTGCAACCTGCAGAGGTCCTGTGGCTTGTGTGAAGGAATGCTGTATCAAACCAGTCCTTATGCAAAGAGGGTCCCCAGGGGTAGAAGTTTATTGTATGCTGTTGTGAAGAGCAGCTAAAATAAAATCAAATAGAAATAGCCTGAAAACTAGTGGTATGAAGGCATGGCACAGGGGTTGGGATGTTTTTGATTCTCCTTGGGACCATACATAGTTGTGCTCCTGTATACAAACATCTGCTTTGTACATAGTGTTGTGCACTTTCAGAGAAAGTGATATTTAGATGTATCTGTCCAGCCTTAAAGGCATGTTCATTTGTACAACTAATTAACTTTTTCATTTCTTTTTTAGCTTTGAAAGCATGCAACGACTTTGTGACAAATACAACCGTGCCATTGATAGCATTCACCAGTTGGTATGTATTCTTTGCCATAGTGTAGGTTGCTTGGCTTTTCTGTGGGGCAGTTAGATTCAAGTTGGTATAAACCAAATGGCATCCAATAAATCTCTTGGTTGGCTTGGCCAGTGCTTTGTTATAGTTTTAAATGTATCACTTGTGGTTTTGTTCACCTTAACCTGATTTAAGGTCCTAAAGTGAAACTACAAAGCTTGCGGAACAAAAACTCTGCTCCCCAGATGGTAAGTATAAGTAGTAGCAAGCAATGAAGCACTTTTTAACATCTAAGATCTAGCCATGTGCTTCCAAGGCAATTGTCTTGAATCAACAAGAATAAAAAGAATCTCACTCTGGAAGCTGCTTCAAGCTGTGAACTGTAGAGAAAGGGTAAGGGAATTTTCTTTATCAATGGCTTGCCGGATTTTGCCCAGGCGTAGTTACAGATGTTTGAAAACAGTGTTGTTTATCTTACTCAGAAGTAAGCCCATTGTGCTGAGTAAGACTTGTGCTGTAAACTGATGTTACTCACTGGAAACAGACACCTCTAGGTATGTCCTCTGGTGCTTTCATGCAGATGCAATAGTGTTGGGCTAATAAGAACTGGATATTTCGACCTATGGATGTTATGTACTGACCCCTAGAACCTAACTTGTATGTATGTAGGGAAGTTGATGTACAATAGGTCCTTGTTATCTGATTCTGTTCCTGGAACCCCTGTGGATACCAACTTCTGTGAGAATTCAAACACATGGATTTGGACCACCCTGACCCTCCAAACATCACTGGAGCTGTATTCCAGTCAGGTTCTGAGGGTTTTTCTGAGGCCTGCAGAGATAGCACACAAGCATCTGCAGCCACTGCGTTCCTCAGAATGCCTATATTGGGCAAAAAGTGTCACTTTTGGTTTTCCGGGAAAACAGGAAGTGATGTTTTTATGGTCTTAAAAGGCATTCTGAGGCTTGGTTGCCTTCAGATGGTCCAGGTGGGCTCCTCCCCTGCAGATTTGGAACCTGTGGATTCTGAAATCCGCAGATTCCAAGTCGGTGGATATTGTGGGCCCACCTGTATATTATATCTTTCTGCTGTTGTAGTTTCATATTTTTTTTAAAAGAAACCTCTTTGTAAATTCTGTCACTGTCAGCTGCCTTGAGCTCTTTCCCATGGGAAGGCACGTTACAAATAGCTGTCTCCCATTGCTTGTACCCCAGTACATGGTTTTCAGAGGCAGGCTGCCTTTGAGAATGCAGGTTCTATGTAGTTGTCATGATTAAAAAGTTGTTAATAGATTTATCTAAGCAAGTCAAAAGGCAAGGAAAATAGTTTGCTTTGTGCATGCTTGTCCTTCAACTGGATTTAATGCAAGCTATTCAACTAGATATAATGTGATTTTATATTCTGGCTTGCAGTCCATCTTAAGTGTAACTTGAGGCTGTCAAATGTAAATACTATCTATGGTTAAGCATGTTGTCTGAGAATTCTAATAATCATGTTTACACTCCAAGTGTAACTGCATATTGATCCACTTTTAAAAAAAAAGCCTTATTAGATGTTGCCTCCTTGTTCATAATTGGCAGGGTCTGTTTTGGTGGTTGGCATTATTGGCCACATGCTGAGGCCCATGCTCCAGTGCTATTGACCTGCCCCCAGTGAGCAGTCCTGCTGCTCCCTTGCTTCTTTATCTGCCCTCCAAGTGTTTAGTTCATGATAAGGGAGAATGAACAGCAGCCTCTGCTCACCTTTCCCTTTCTGTCTGAGCATTAATGTGGATTGGACTGAGAAGGAGAAAGCAGTGAAATGGGCAGAGGTTATATTGGTTGGGAGGTGGGGGTCCCTCTGAGCCCATGAACTCCTAAAACCTAGAGCCAGCACTGCAGGCAATGACTTACCCTTGGTTAAGAGTCCTTTAAAAATTAAGCAGAATTTTAACATAAATGCAGACTTAGTCCTTGAAGATAAAAGAACTCTGCTTGTTTTTGAGAGAAGCTTTCCTGCGCAATAACTCTTAGAGGTAACATTTCCCTTTACGTACAAAAATAGCTGTACGATTTAATCAGCACTGATTGGAGGGTTGGGTATGGCTTATAGGCTCCTTGGCATACTCCCTTTAAAAGTGTATCATGGCAGTGATCCATAGATTTAAGAATTCCTTCCTTAATGTGGTAGGATAAAGTGCTTCTGCTCAAAATTATCCTTGTGGTCAATGAGGGAGGGCAGCCTAAATAATTTTAAATTGCTATTTCTCCATTTTCTGCTTGGTAAACGGATTGAGCCTCTACACAGGGTTGCAAGTTTTGCTTGGTAGATGAATCAACAATGGCTTTGGTTGCTTGATCTGTGTGGGCAGATTTAATTCATGGGGTTGCGAGTTGAGAAAGGTTTGGTTTTGAGGCTTTGTGGTTCTGGAGCATTAATAGGGAACAAAGGAGGGAATGTTAAAGGCAGTTTTCTAAGAACAAGGGACTAGCCTTTGGTGATGCAAGTTTATACCTCAGTGGCTCAATATAGACATCTTGCCAAGCTTGGTGGGTGGCACTGAACTACAGCACATATAGAAGAATGATAAGGCAAACATTCTGGTTAGCTTGACTGCTACTAATTCAGTTCCTAAGAAAACCCAAGAAGTCACTGCAGAAACCTAGGATTAACATTGACCCTACCCAAAAGCTTACTATCTGAACAGACACACAAGGAAAAAGGGAGTTAGTCCAGCGCACTTACCATATCAAATCAAAAGAATTCAAACGAAAGCCCT
>JAJKFI010000116.1:3720881-3784295 GCA_029204185.1 Lerista edwardsae
GATAGGATTGGGTCCTGAGGGGAATTTCAAAAACAATCCAAGAGATGGCCTTGGGGCTTACTATTCAAAGGGGGAACAAGATCTGATCCACAAGGATCAGTCTATCCTCTAGATCCAGTGTCAGGTGTTAGACTTGATTACATCTCTGCCAGCCTCAAAGCTCATGGCTGAACGTCACCATACGTGTGTCCTAATATTAAGGCACTCTGAATATTTTGTTTCCCCATTACCGCATGTAAGATGCTGAGTTACTGATGATTTGGTGACTAAAGAGCCATTACCTCCATTAGCAGCCTAACATCCTGCAATCAGTCATCAAAGGATTGATCAATCACCAAAGGAAGTAACAATGTGTGTGTGCAAGAAGTGTTTGTACTCTGGGTGCTTTTTATGAACCGAGCAGTGTTGGTTTGTCAGTTAATAATGATGCACACTGATGTATTAAGGGATTTTCATAGATAAAATGGAGCATTGGCGAAGCAGATGAAGTTTATTCAAGCATACTGATTGCTAGTTCTAAAATCCTGGCAATCTGTAATGCTCAGGAACTTGTCTCTGCGTTTTGCAACAAGCCAAAGATGCAGTTAGTGGGGACAAGTTGCATGAGTGGGATAAGGGCAGCTGGTACTGTCTGATGGAGAAAAAGATGGCACCGTAATGTATCCCTGAGCAACATTCAGGGATTTTTTCCCTGGCTCACCAAATGACTTGTTCTTGCTATGGAGATGAATAGGAATCTTACAGTGGTTCCTTCTGAGTGTAACTGTAAGTACATAAGAATATAAGAAGAGCCCCACTGGATCAGGCCAAAGGCCCATCTAGTTTAGCTTCCTGCATTTTGCAGCGGCCCACAAGATGTCTCAAGGAATACACAATACACGTGCATCTTGTTGCCACTCCCCTGAGCAATCTTTCAGGTTAAACGTTTCTGACCTCCAAGAATAGATGTTGGCCATTTCCCAAACTGGGTGGTGATTCTTGGGACCAAGGATAGGTAGTGTCTTGATGAGAGCTTGATTTCTACAAGGCTGGCCTTCTCTCATACAAACTAGATTAAGATCTTTCTTGCCATGTTTACTTGGGTCCCTTAGCCTTCAGAGATGAGGTATAGTCACCTGAGAGAGGGACTGTGCACTAAGAGCACTCTTTCTTTTGCTTTTCTGAGGTAGACTTTTGGCACCAGATGAAGGCCTTTATTGGCCTAGTGATGGCAAACCTATGACACGTGTGTCAAATTTTTGAGGTGACACACCAGCATTCACCAGCCCCTGACAAAAATTGAGTTTTTTCTGCTCATTTTTCATTTTTATAATTATTTGATGTTTCTTTATATAATACATAGTACCACAAATGATTGTATTTTTTGTTTAAATAAATGAATATAAAGGATAGTTTCTCTTTTGTTGGGAAGGGGGGTTAACACACCAGCAGAGTCAAGCTAAGCATTTTCCAAAGTTTTGACACACCAAGACCAAAAGGTTCACCATCACTGGCCTAGACTTTTGAGATCTTCTGTCTTTAGGCTTGTGATTTTAACCTGGTGAGACTCTTACAGTATTTTACTTTGTAGTGTTCCACTGTTTTCTTAAAATATTTTACTTTTAAGATAGCTAATAGATAGCCATTCTGAGAATTTGTAGGGTGAAGAATATCAAATATTGCAATAAGCTGTACATTTCTTCCCAAATTATGCTATTCACCTGTGACCATCTGTTACGCAATTTAAAAACAGTGAAGCAAACTTTAGTCCTTCAACAGATCAAGGACTATTTAGCCATATATTGCTAAAATCAGCAATAACAGTTTTACAAAATAAAATTGTAAATAGCTGCTAACAGTGTCATAGCTAGGGTATCTGGCACCTGAGTCACGAAAATTTAAGACCCCTGGGGGCCAGATGCCCAGAACACCCCTCAAGGCATCCAGGAAGGCCCAATCTGGTCTCCCTAAGCCTCGGAAGGCAGCATTTTGCTTCATATTTGCCACCAGGAGTGTGAGTTGGCACCCCCTCAAGGCATGATACCTCAACATTGTGCCCCCTGTTCCCCTTAGCTATGCCACTGGCTGCTAATTCCACCACCACCACCACCTCTCATTGCCACCAGCATCAAGGAGCCACATCAGCTAGTTAATATATTACTGTTACTGGCTTCCGAAATGGAACCTGTAAACCATCTCTCTTCTGTCCCAGGTGTGGGTCAAGTCGTTCTACAAGTAGCTGCAGCCACAAACTGCAAACATCACTATGGTGTGGAGAAAGCTGACATTCCGGCCAAATATGCTGAGGTATGTAGCCTCTTGCAATAGAATGCTTTTTGTTACTCTAAATTGCATACTATAAAGAGAACTTGATAAGCTTTGATAAGTGCTTTCAAGCATATCTGCGGAATCACTAGAAAATGGTCATTTAAATGAAAACCTAAACCACTAATCAGTCTTTCTCACTGTTGTCTATTCATTTTGGTAGCAGCTCTTCCCTTTCCTAACTCATTTACCTGCCGGTCTTAAATGCTGGCCTTCTGTATACAAAGGTTGCACTCTTACCACTGGCTGTGGCCCCCTCTAAATGATGGTGCTAGAGTTGACCTTCCAGGTCAGTAGTCCTGGCTGCTTGTCTGCCTATCCTCTTTCTTTTCCTGGTATAAGTTTTATTTTGTTTCTGCTGGGGTTGGATGAAATAATCTTCAGCATCTTTCCAATCCAAAAATGGTGGTGCAAGTCTTAATGATCAGGAGGTTTTGTTTCCATGCTGCCATAGTAGTTTCTTTCCCCATTTGCTGAAATGACATCAGATTTACTAATGCCAAGGTCTTTGTTTTGTGTTTCCCTTCCCTGTTCTTTCCCCTTCCACCCCCACCAAATGCCTTTCTAGACAATGGACAAAGAATTCAGAAAGTGGATGAAATGGTATGGAAAAAAAACACGCAGAATACACAGTGAGTGAAGCTGAACCATAAAGCTTAGCTTTAAAAACAAAAATCCAACTGTAATATAGATTCTTCTAGTTTGTGAAAGGAAAACGTTTCAAAGACCCCACCTTGTTTGCTTGATGGTGATGATTTACTAAGCAAACTGGAATTCCAGCCCTCATGATGTTAGTCAAACCATGGATATGTGGCCTTGGCTCAGACAGTCACAAGCCAGGAAGGCTGCTCCTTGTTTGCGAGCTTAGCCTCCAGATTCCTTGTTTCTCTTCTCCCCCCCCCTTTGTGCCCAACCCTGTCCAACTTTCCAGCGCTGATGCAGCTGTGCCAGTGGGGCACTCTCTGCATCCTATGGTGGGAGGAGGGCAGTCAGGTAGGCTTTTTCCAGGAAAGGAATGTTGTTCTTTTACTTATGGCTATATTATCACTGCATCAACACTGGAAAGTGGATAGGATTGGGCCCTTTCTATTTTAAATCTTTTATTAAAATTTAAGCTCCCAAGGCCATTAGTGTATGGATAACTATGTTCTCCTTGGAGATTTCTGCTTTTGTTTCCATTATTGAGTTAAGGCTAAAAGCTCTTTGTTAAAATTAATGCAGGCAGATGGTGTTTTGTGGTTCCAACATGGCAGTATCCCTCCCTAAACATCATCTTTCTATCTAGGGGCATAATGATGTAGAGCCACTTGGGTATAAAGTGGTTTATTTCCATGATGTCTCTTGTAATGAAGTCTCTCTCCTCTACCTTAAATGCTTCCCACTTGTCATTTTTTCTTGGAGTTTTCCTAATAAGAAGATAGGTTGCTCAATTATCCATGTACATTATGAGAAAGAAGGGCAGCAGACACACTGATAGTGGTTGCAAGGGGAAAATTATAATATGCTGTCATGTTTATGCCTTTGTGTTTTAGCTGCTCTGACTGGATTAAATTTCTAGGGAAGGGAAAGGTTATGGGGGCTGTTTTCTCTTCCTCCTTCAGGATTGTTGCCAGAGTGCAGCTCTGCAACCAAAATGGTGGAAGTTAGAACATAGCCTTGTGGTACCTTTGAGGATTTATTGTAATAGAAGCTTTTGAGGACTGGGTGCTGCTTCATCTGACAAACTGGGCTCTAGTCCAAGTCTGGAAATAGTACTCATGGAGTGAAGTAAGCCTTTACTCCCCCTTTTAGGCAAAGGGAAGAAGATGTATGATGCTTTGAATGGAAACTGCATGAATCTGGTTTAATGGTTCTCTGAAACCCAGACTTCCTAATTGGATCTGAATTGTGTGGCTTGGTGGTTGGCAAGATAGAAACACGCCCCCCCCCCCGGGGCCTGGTAATAAATGAGGCATATTATGATGGAAGTGTGAGAGTTCTATGGGGGAAATTTCCCTGCTTAGATCTCCTATCCTTTCCTGGTAATTGTGGCATTCTTTTATCTCCTCACCCCTACACCAAAGGGCAGTTTAACGGTCTGTTCTTTTTTGCAATGGAAAAATCTGGTAGGATATTAACTTGTTCCAGATATGTACGTCCCCATTTCCATCAGGAGCTGTTTAATGTTTGAAAAGCCCTCCAAACGCCTTCTATGGCTTTGAAACTGTGCCACATTCTGCAGCTTTGGATCCCTGCCGCTTATTTTTTTTTCTTCAATTTTATTTTTAAAAAAAAGCTGTGTGTGCTTTTCCAGGCAGAACAAACAATGCTTTGTGAGCCAAGTGTATTGCATGGAAGCCCTGGAACAAGGTTTTCTTGGGTGTGTGTATTGTGTCATGCACTCAGTAAGCCTGGCCATTGCACTTCCAACCATGAATCTAGGGAGGAAGAGGCTTGAATTCTGCATTTGCTTTACTTGCTTTTCAGACAATTCAGAGTCTAAACTGTCAGAAAAAAGCAGATTATTGAAAGCTGATGCTTGCTTAATGAGTGTAACTCTCCAGTAGCATGTTCAACGTTGCTGCTCCCACCCCGGGGGGGGGGGGCGGCAATCAGCTGACTCCCTTGGCCAGGTTGCAGTCATTAGATGCCACAAACA
The DNA here is from genome assembly GCA_029204185.1 of Lerista edwardsae. Classification (NCBI taxonomy): domain Eukaryota; kingdom Metazoa; phylum Chordata; class Lepidosauria; order Squamata; family Scincidae; genus Lerista; species Lerista edwardsae. The sequence continues at coordinate 3,725,824 of JAJKFI010000116.1, forward strand.
TGATTTTTGCAGTCGCTGCTTGGCCTGTTGTGCTATAGTGCCACCACCTAAATTGGGAAAGGGAATGGCTGGCAGGATTTGGAAGCGCATTTCCACTGTGCCACTTATTGTCTTGGATTTGCCAGAGTTCCTTCCTTGCCTAGGAAGACTAAAATATCTGTTGCAGATGGTCCCTCTTGTTCATTAATCACTAAGAAGATTAAGTTTCTATCTTCTGCAGAAACAAGTTGCGGGGTGGAACAGCAATGGCTATAAAGGAGCCTGTATTACGTGACGGCTGCTGTTCTAATCAGGCATGCTGAGGCTTCCTAGTGAAATCTTTGACTTGTGCAAAGAATCAAGCCTAAGACAGATGTGTGACCATCACAGTGAGGCACTCTATTTCAGAGCTTTGTTCACAGTAAAAAAAAATAGTTTGGCTTGGGTTAACTTTTAAGTTGACATGTTCTGATTCAATTTTACTTCTATCCTGTCCTTCCTCCAGGGAGTTCAGGGAAGTGTACATGGTTCTCTCCCATACCCCATTTCTTCTCACAGCAACCCTGTGAGATAAATTGGATTGTGAGAGAATGGCTGGCCCAAAGTCACCTAGCAAGCTTCATGTGGATTTGAAGCCAGGTCTTCATCCAGGTCTGACTCTTGAACTGTTGTGAAAACCATTCAGAAGCTTCCCTGCCTGGCCTCGTAAAGGTGATTTTTTTCTTCACCTCAGATAACTGAGTGTAACTGTTAAGTTTTAACTTAGTTGGAAAGTTCCAAGCCTGATCCTGTGGTGCACTTCTTCCTATTATCCAACGTTATCATCACAACAGCCTTGTAAGGTTGTTTTGCCTATGAAGTAGTGAATGATTCAAGTGAGTTTCATGACGGGGATTTAAATTCAGCTTCCCTTGTCAAGTTTAGCACTCTATCTACCACATCACTCTAATTCTCAAAAATTTTCACCATAGCTCATGAGTGCTACACTTTGCATGTATACTCAGAAGTAAGCCCCACTGTATTCATTAGGATTGCACAATAACAATAGGCAGCCCTTGAAGAAGATAGCCTATAGTTTTCCTCTTGCAGAACTTGATGCTGCTCTTTAATTCTGGTCCTTTGCAAAAAGCTTCAAAGGCAGCACTTGATGACATAACTGCTCCTCCTGTAGGAGCTCTGCTCCTTCTTGACTACATCTCTAGTCTTAAAACAAGCTGCTAATACTGGTGGTATAATTAGTATAATAGTCTCTCATCTTTTGTGCAGTTATGCTAATTCCAATACAGTGCATGTACTTGGCAAAAAGAGAAAGAGAAAACAGATTTTAAATAATGCAGGCAATTCTGCCTGCTGTTCTAATTACTAAATATGTTCCTGAGAGTGAGTGTGAGATTGGAGAATGGAGCTGTTGTTCCCTTAGTTGGTTTCAGTTCCCACTTCCACTTGTAATTTTTAAAGAGAGTATGTTTTCAGATGTAAAGGATTTTCAAGGTACTTTTGAATATACATTTTTGGACTTTACACTCTAACCTCAGAATGTAACCCTCACATAATCCAAGGGGCACCTGTACTTAAACTGGGGTATTCTATTCTGTGTTGCCTTTGGCTAATCATAAAAATAAGATATAGGCTGACCTTGGGTATCCATGGGGATCTGTTCCCAGACCCCCTGCAGATATCAAAACCCATGGATAATTAAATCTGCAGGTTGCCAATCAGCAGGGCCTCTGAAACGCAACTGGAACCATTCTTGGGCCCCCTAAGGCATTGAAAGGGCTTTTCCAATTTTCATGAAACTCAGAAGCGCCTTTCTGATGCTTCTGGGGCTTTTCTGAGGCCTCTAGAGGCTGCATGTGGCCTCTATGGTTCTCAGAAAGCCTCCCAGATGTTCCGGTCACCTCAGCTGCAGGTTTGGAACCCACGGTGGGTTAAATCTGTGGGTCCCAAATCCATGGATAAAGAGGACCCACCTGTATCTAGGATTGGGATGTATAGCCTGTAAAAATTTGACTTTCCAGAAAGGGAAGGCAGTCTCTTTTATCTCATGGCAACTAAATGGTTATGCTATAGTCATGTCCGTGATGACTTTCTATTCCAAAGGAAGAATTGAATTTCAAGGTACCATTTTCTCTCCTCTTTAGCTGGAACGAGGTGACTTTCTCTCCGAAGAATGGCGAGAGAGAATTGCAAACACAAGGTACAGTGGTTGTGGACTTCTGTGTGAGTGTAAAGATAAAAATATCTTCAAGATTGCTATTGCAATTTCTTAGTTTAAAGAAGAGTTGGGACACTCCAAATGTTAAAAAAGCTTCTCTTAAGTAGTTGGGGAAGGCAACTGTGACTTTGCATGTGTTGGAGAGAGAGATCTTCACTTGTCACCTGCCCAACTGAGCCATGAGCAATGGCAATCAGGATTGGGTTATCCTCAGTGCTTTGGGTTGAGACTGAAGGGGACTGATTCAGCAGCTTATTTGGCCTATCCCCTCTCCCTGACTCTCCAGGGCCTGCTCAGTTTCTGTTGACCTATTGAAATTTTGAAACTCACATTTGCTCCTGTCATTGACAGAGCCTACTGATATGAAATTTCCGAGTTGCACAAACATTGGTTAAGTTTTGCCATTACTGAAGCAACATTGGCATGTGGTGTTTACACGGCTTTTGTAAACTAAAGAAAGAGAAAACCTCTCTCTTGTTTCAAAGGGGCTTTGTTGTGGCTAATGTGTTTTGAGAGAGATAGTGGTATTAAATAGCCTAGCCTGCCTGATGATCAGTAAATATAAATTCCCTGATATAGGAAAAGGGCATTCCCTGCTAGATGGGATAGCCCTCGAGTCCGTAACAAGGTAGGATCCATAACAAGGTAGTCGGTCTTGTTGGGCAGAGGGCTGATGGTTACTTTTCTTTGGACTCTACCTCATAAAGAGATAGGGTGGCTGAGGGCCATCTGAGACTTATTTTTACCTTGGAGAGAATATCATTGTGGTGGCAAGAAGTCTCTATGTTGTCTCCTCCTTCCCTTTTGCTTTTGTAGTCAGGCAGGTAGCTGTAATTTACTTTCTTAAAGTGAAAGCAAGATGTCTGTCTTACTCATGTCCTGTTATCTTACAGTGTTATTTTTGTGAATAACTTTGCCTTTGGTCCTGAGGTGGATCACCAGTTGAAGGAACGATTTGCAAACATGAAGGAAGGTAATGAATCAATCCCCTTGCAACCACTGCTTTCTGTACAGTCTTCCTTAGCATGACAGTTAATGTGGTGGTTGGTATTTGGTGTGTTGAGCTGTGTGGTAACAGTTTTTGTGTGTTATTGATGTCCCTGATAAACTGACTATCTAGAACAGTGTTCTTCAGCCTAGGGGTTAGGACCCCAGTGGGGTCGTGAAGCCTCAGTTTTGGAGTCGTAACAACTTATGGGAATGAAAAGGGTTGAAGACCGCTGGACTAGAGTACCACCAGGTAAAGGGAGAGACATCTGATTTATCTCTTCAAGGTACCATGAAATAGTGTCCCAGACCTGCTCAGGTTCTTAGAAATTGTGCTAATATAACTTTCATTAGTGCTAGGTTTAATGGTAACTTTTCTGTTCTCTACAGTACAGTAAGAACATTTAGCTACAGTGTGGGCAGTGGGGAGTGGGCAGATAGGATACTGGGAGCGGGCGGGATTGACAGTGGGGTCCCCAGTCTCAAACTTAATTTTATATTGGGATTGTGGCACAAAAAAGGATGAAGACCACTGCTCTAGGACTGATCTGCTCAGCTTCCTTTTTTTTGCCCTCGCTTTTCCAACTGCCTGAACTTAAATTGTAACCTGTTTGAGTCAAGGACTTGTCACCTCCTTCTGGTATCCTTTAGAACTCTGTGTACACTGGAACCACATCAATGTTAATATTAGGGATTTCTCATGGGTGCTTTTCATAATGTCATGTGTAAATCCTTACTGTGTTCTTTACTTAGAAACGATTGCGTGTTAGGTCAGTGCCTCTGAGCGCCCATTTATACTGCTTTGAGTGACTTTCTGTGAGACTGCTTTGAAATTTGTGAGCAATATTAGAAACCCCCTTTTTTCTTTGTATGTGTATGGAACCTACAGTTTCCAGACCTCCTCTGGCAGGCAGCCAGGAAGAGTTTAGTGTAAATAGGCTCTGTATTAAAGTGGTGAAGAAACTGAGCTGTGAACAAAAGGTCCTGGATTCAAGTCTCACCCAGTGTCTCAGTCACTCCCTAGTGGTATGCCAGCAGTTCAAGTTGTTGCAACCACATCTGCTGTCCTTCTGTAAGGAGGGGCTAAGGCTCGGTGCTACTGCCCCTGCTTTGCTTACAGAAGGCCTGAAATTCTGGCATCTCCAAATCAGGCTGGGAAGGACTGTCTGAAACTATTGAGTGATACGGAGCTAGATGAACTGATTCTCTGACTTGGTGTAAGACAGCTCTTACTCTGTACATTTACAGGCATTAGATTCTCCTTTGGTTGGCATATGTGCTGACAAAGGAACCATGCCTCATAGACTAGATTTTGTCAGGGGTGGTGAGGACGTTTTGGTTGCTGACCCAATTTTAATACTGTCTTCCAAAATTTTAATGTCCTTTTAGTTTTGCTGGTGTTTGTAGTCACTCGTAATCCACCCCAGTTCTGATTCTTAAACGGAAACTTGATTCAGATTTATCTTTCTTCGTTACAAAGGAAAACTTCACAAAATGGAATGTCACATTTGCTCCTTTTTGTAATGTGATCCATTGCCTGTGATTAGGTCTAGAGTTCAGAAATTTTGTCCTTGACCTTATTCTTAATGCCTTTCTTTTTTGCTGGCTAGGTGCCTTCCTCTTTGGTGTGGCTGTGGAGAACAATTTCAGAACCTTATCTTCCATAGATGCGTGCACTTTTTCCATCACTCATAATTCTCTTTTCCTCAGGTTGCTTGAGCTCCATTTCTTGAACCTTCCTCAGCGTTTTGAAAGTTTGCTATAGGAAGATTCTGATATGGGCAGCCCAGTCTTAAGCTACGCTGGAACAGGGAGGCTGGTAGGCCTGCACTGTATTCAGCACGGTATAGGAGGCAGCTGGAGACTGCTTCTGGTTAAGGAGAGGCCCCAGCAGCCCCAATAGGGCTACTCAGTGTTGCACCAGCAAAATCACTGGTGCAACTCCAAGCAGCCCATACAAGGCTGATGGGGGTTAGGATCTGGTATAAGTGCTGGATCCTGTCCCCCACCTTTCCAGGGTCTGCCTGCCCATGGGCCTGCCCTGCTCTTTTCACCATCCCCAATCCCCTGCACCAGCCAAACTTGGCCAGCACTAGCTTCACTTACTGGGCTGGTGCGGAGGCAGGATCTGGCCTCCATGGGCAGGCTTGGCTGCCTGCATTGGCCCATCTGCCTCCCGGGCTGGTGCAGATGTTCCTTACAGCACATTTGCAATAGCACTGGTCTGATGTAAAGGACTTACGCTGCGTCAGTGCAATGATAGGATTGTACCCTAAGCTGCAGAGTTGGAAGTTACTTGCAGATTTGCTGCTGTTGTCCTGAATAGTAACTGTGAGTGGCTAACTAATTGCAAAACGTTATTGTCTATCAATTTTGTTTGCCTAGCTCAGATGGTCTTAAAATAGGGTCATAAACAGGGGTATCATTGGCTGTTCATCATGATTGTGTAGACTGCCTCTGAATATAGCGGTTCCATCTCTGAACACCAAAATGGAGAGAGGGCTGTTACCTTTGTTCTTTTCCTATATGCTTCCTAGTGGTATCTGGCTGGCCAAGATTAACAGAATACAGGACCAGAGTTGACCTGGTACAACAAGGCCCTTGTATATTTTTGTCAGTTCAACACAGTGACAATACTGACACTTGGGGATGGAATACACCTGCTTTGATTGACTTCTCTGATCTGTGGTTGAATCTTCTTTTTCATTTGTGCTCTACATGTGGCACAACTTTCTTTTGCACTGTTTAATATCATTTTCAGAAAAATTTCTCCTGTCTTCCTCCTACCCATCTATACCTCCCACACCCGCAATTATCACTTTATACATCTGACAAAGGGGATGTGGTCTAGTTGTTGAGCCAGTGCCTGCTTGAAGAAAGCTAAGCAGGTTCAGCTGCTGTCTCGTTTTTGGATGGAAATGGGAAATCTGCTGACAAACGTGAAGGCACACTGTGTGAGAGGGTGGAACGTGTGGAATGCAGAGGATAATATTTTGAGCACAGCTACTGTGAAAGTTTGAAACAGTGACCTAGACCCATGACTCGCTCCCAAGTCAGACTTGTTCCATCAATCACTTACTCAGTCAACTTGGGACCGAGAGACAGTGACTTGGGGCTCAACTCAGGACTTGAAGCCAATTTCACGTCCAAGTTGCTGTGTGTCTGTGCTTGCTTAATTTTTTCGACACTTCCACATAGAACCACAAGACCTCCTGGGTGAACCAGAAGTGAGCTTGATTACTCAGGCAAAGTGGGCAGGTTGTGCCCGCCTGGCCCAAGTGATTGTGCTCTGCCCGGTGGCTCTGGGTTGCCTGTGACATTTTGATTGCTCTCTATCAGCCTAGGTAGTAGGGAGCAGACACTTCTGAGTGCCTGCTCTTTGCCACCCAGCTGATTGGCAGCAAAGTGCCACAGCTAGCCTGGAAGCTTGACTTGAGTGTCAAGACTTAATTCAAGGATTTGAAACAATACTTGAGGTTGGAGACTAGGGTTAATGACTTGAATACATCATTGACTTGAAAGTTCAGAGCCAGCCAGGATGATGGCTCTACTTGGACAGAAAATATCTGGTGAACTGAGGGTTCTATGGGTCACAGAACAATACTGTAAAAAACCTATTGAAAAAATGGTGGCTTAGACTTGGCTGCCTGTGTACATGCCTTGAATGCTGGTGTGGCCCCTAGATAAGTAATTGTGGTAGCATGCCGCCTCCCTGTGGATTTATTATCCATGGAATTCTGTATCCATAGGGTGTCCTGGAATGGATCCCCCATGGTTACTGAGGGCCCACTGTATTCTAATTAATAGAGCACATAAGTTTACCCTCTCCTTACCACCATTCCATCTCTGAGGGTGATTGGATGTAATTTCATTGGTTTTTCTTTTCTGTCAGGTGGCCAAATCGTATCTTCAAAACCTTTTGCACCGCTAAACTTTAGAATCAACAGTCGAAACTTGAGTGGTAAGAATTAATTCTGCATAATGACTATTTTTATTGTGTGCCTGTGTTTTGGTTTTTTAATTGGATGTTTCAGGCTGGGCTCAATGCAGGAATGCTGGGTAAAGAAACAAATAATTCAAGCTCATGTATTAAAAAGAAATCTTGATTCAGGGGAAAATCTAAGGAATTCCCTGCACCTCAGTGGCTCTCAAACTACTGCATCCTGACACCCAACATTGCTGTATAAACACAAGAGACCCTGAAATGTGTTTGCTGATCTGTACTTTTATTTCCTTCCTAACTATGGTGTTCATTTTTTTTCTTTTTAAAGATATTGGCACCATCATGAGAGTTGTAGAATTGTCACCACTGAAAGGGTCTGTCTCATGGACTGGGAAACCAGTTTCTTACTACCTGCATACTATTGATCGAACCATAGTGAGTATTGGCATAGGGTGGCAGGTGTTGGCTGAAATTTGATCTTTCATCAAAAACCCAAACACATGAAGTCACTTTACACCCAATCAGTCTTTGTCTATGTAGGAGCATCTCTCCATGGTCTCAGAGGGAGCTCTTTTTCAATCCTGCTTCCCTCTTAACTGGAAGGGAATTAGACTTGGAACCTTATGCATGCAAAGCATTTGTTTCTCCGTTGAGTTACGGATGCTTTCCAAATACAGGAATCAAAATTTATAAATCAGGGTTGTACTTTGCTTTTGTTTCTAACCTTCATCTGTCCAATAATCCTTTGAAGCCACTTTTACCCACTTTATACCTTGTTGGGGACAAAGGAGTAAGGGCCTTGGTAAAGTCCTCTTAGTGAACTCCATGGCTGAGTTGAGTTCTTAATTTAGTAATTGCTCATCTCTAGGGGTATAGCTCCATTAAATTGCACCTGCTTTACATGCAGAAGGCCCCAGGTTCAATTCCTGCTATATCTGGGTAGGATGGGGAAAGACTTCTGCCTCAAACTCTTGAGAAAAATGGTCTCTCAGCACAAACAGTACTGAGCTAATGTTTGACTTTGTAAAAGGCAACTTCCTTATATTTCCAAGGTATGGTAAAAGAGACCATTATTATTCAATCTGGGATGCCTTTTCTCAGTTTGGGTTGACATATTTCAGTGTTCTGAAAGTAGTATTAAAAACTTGTGTAAGTGGTTCCCAAACTTTTTAGCTCTGTGACTCACCTCATCCTCCACAGTGGGTTGCAATGAGATGCTCCCATAGTGCTGCAGTGCCTTATTGGGAGCTCTCTGAGGGTGCTTCCAGGTTGCGCTGGGCCAGTGACCCACTCCATTCACTTCTGTGGGCCCCAGAATGCCCTGTGAAAACAACTGGAAGTGACTTCTGGTTTGCAGGCACAACTTCCTGTTGCTTCTGCAGTTGCTTATGTATATTACTAAAAAAAGTGTACCCAATGTTCTATGGAGATGCACATTCTTTTGGTTGAAGTATCCTGGATTAGCATACAGGCATTCCATGGTTTTAATTATCCACGGATACCATGAATACTGGGATGCTGTAGTGATCCTCCATCTTTTAAAAAGATGGGGGAACATTAAACAAATATTTTTTTTAACCTTGTTGCAGCAAAACCATTGTCGTTTCCCTGTCTTTAAAAAAGCGTCCCCAGTATTCATGGTTTCATACTGGGGGGGGGGCGACATCGGCATGCGGAACAGAACCCCAGTGGATACCGGGGCATGCCTATACTGCTGTCCCCCCTTTTCAGTTTTAGTCTCTCCACTGTGAGAGGGTTGGTAACTGCGTTCACCTGTATCTAAACTGTGGGTTGATTTGAACTCTGTATTGCATGCTTCTTGGAAAGAAGGCTGTAGTGCAGGGGGAGAAGGCACATTGGTGTTGCTGTGGAAAGTGGAAATGCTTCTGGTTTTGCATGCCCTGTGGACAGTCCATAGGAATTTTTTAAAATGTTTTTATTTGAAGGACTGATGCTTATTTGTTTTCCCATTTCAGCTTGAAAACTACTTCTCTAGTCTCAAAAATCCAAAACTCAGGGTAAGTTATAGGATTTTGATGAGCTTTTAAGTTGTGGAAGCATAAATAACAGTGCTGGAGCTCAAAAGGCTTGTACATTACACAGAACCTTGATTTGCACTAACTACACTGTATAATTGACCCATTCATTGGGAATAGTAGTTAGGAACTCTTTGCCTTTTGTTTTTTTATCTATTTAGCACTGAAGACTTTAAGCGTTGTGAACTTACGGAGTCAGAGCACCTATGGTCTTTCAGTTTAGCTGTTATGCAACAAAGGTTCTTGCTATGTAAGCTTTCTGCTTGCAGCCAGAGGCGGAGCGTGGGTGTAGCCCGGGGCGGTGTGAGCCATGGGCGCCGGCAGCGGTGGGGTGCCATTGCCCGGAGTATACCACGCGCTAACTCGTGCTGTTTGGCCAACCCGCCCTCCCTGGTGTCCGTTCCGCTCCAAAACGGAGCTATTCCAGGCGCAGGGAGGCGTGGCATGGCGATGCATGGGGGCGGGGCGACTTGCAGGGGGCACGGTTTTGTCGCCCTGCCATGGGCGCACTCGGCGCTCGGTTCGTCTCTTCCTACAGCGCCTGGTTTACAGCACGATAAACGATCCTTCACAGGACTTTAAACACAAGGTAATCAGTGCAGGGGGCTATAAAAGTAGGGTTCCCGCATATCCCAGTTTCTGGTATCTGCCGGGGAGGCAAGGAACGCAGAATACAAGAGTGATTTTATTTGAGACTTAATAGCAGTCATCTCTTTTCCACTTGTATGTGTTCTCTCCCCGTCAACATTTTCCAGTATTGTTTTCACCAGTCTCTCTTACTCTCTGTAGGAGGAACAAGAGGCAGCTAGGCGCCGACAGCAAAGAGAAAACAAGAGCAACACGACAACCCCTACAAAGGTCCAAGAAAACAAGGTCTGGTTCAATAAATGTTCTGCTTCATGCTACCATCTCCATTGTTTAAATGTTGAACTTGGGCTGCAGTGGCATCCTCTGGCATAAGTCAAGTCTCTCAAAATGGTTCAGTGCATTGTCACAGGAACAATTATGTACACTGGCTTTCATAGGCAACAGAAGACCTCCTGTTCAGGCTGTTAGGTTGGCTCAAATTGCAAGAACTATTCATGTTAAAAAATTCACCTTTAAAAAACCCTCTCCAAGAATTCTAATAATCAATTTCAGCTTGTAGATAAATTACTGAGAAGAAAAGGTACAATATTAATAAGTCCTGTCATTTGGCAATGTAAACTTTCTATATGTTCCAGCACAGTTATACTTGGGAGCAGCCTCATAGCAAAAGTAGTTGAGTGTTCCCCCATGTGAAGTATTTCCTGCTGGTAGAAAATGAGCAGATACAGGATAGCTAGATTATAATCCTTCTCCCTGATATATGTTCGGGCAGAAGATTTAGCCGAGAGGGTTAATGCCTCCGTTTGCCCGAAGATAACAACTAAAGATCTCAAGGTCATGAGCTCGGGACTCCCGGAAGTCTGTGTGAGCGGCAGACCTTGCAAAATGTGGTTGATTAAAAGCTGAGTTTCAGCTGCCTCGTGGGAGGAGGAGTGTGCTGAACGCAGCTGCGTCTCTGGTGAGAGCAGGGAAGCCTCATCAGCCAGCAGACGACAGACGGGTGGCTAATATAAAGAAAGAAGGCTAAATCCAGAAAGAAAGATCTGTTTGAATGTGGTTCTTGGAAGATAGAACATTCTGTAAATTGTAAAAACCTTCGGGTTTGTGAAAAAGTCTGCCTATGTAAACCGCCTTGAGTTGTAATCATTAGAGAAATCTAGTGACTTTAAGAAAGGCGGTATATAAATACATGTATTATTATTATTATTATTATTATTATTATTATTATTATTATTATTATTACTGTCTTTCCTACAAGCAAGGGACTTCTTTTAAAATGTGCAACAGCCCTCTGATCTGTAAATTTCAACAACACCATTAAATTCAGATCAGCTCTTGGTAGACCATGAAAAATACAAGGCAAGCAGAAAAATGCTCCTAGAGAAAAGAGGCTGCTCCTCTCTCTGGTCCTGTGTGGACTTGAGATTGAGCCATCCATTGTTTAGGACAAGGTCTAAATATTTATTCAGATCATAGTTTGTTTATATTACTTTTCTTCCATCAGGGTTGAAAACCGCTCAGGGTGAATTTCAGTAGGGTTTAGGGTTTCTCAAGGACCAAGAAGTAAAAACATGGTTTTGAAATGAGTTTGTAAGTAACTTGGCATCATGGGGTAGTATTGCACTTCTGTTGAGCAAACTGTGGTCAGAATAGGTTTTCCCCATTTCTTTCTAAACTGTGACTGCCCAGAATTTTTGCACTGCATTCTATGTTGTGCAATGCATAGGACCTGGGGATTTCTGCATGCAAAGCTTGTACCCTGTACCTGAGCTATGAGTCCTCTCCATAGGGAGCATTGGGCAAACCTCTAAGTAGAACAGCTTAATAACACTTTGCATTATCTGTCTCCTGAAATATTTTTTTAGGACTATGGTGCTGAAGAAGAGAGAAATCCTGGGGCTAATGCCATCAAAAAGCCATCTCCGTCCAAAGCACGCAAGAAGAAACTGAGCAAAAAGGGAAGGAAAATGGCTGGCCGGAAGCGTGGTCGCCCCAAGAAGATGAATGTCGTGAATTCTGAGCGGAAGACTAAGAAGAACCAAACTGCCCTCGAACTTCTCCATGCTCAAGCTGTGTCACAAACATCCTCTCCTCAGGGTAAGCTCTGAAGCCAAAAGTTACCAGTGGCTGCTTTAAGTTAGCCAGTCCTTCAACTCAAAGCAAAGTAGAGGTCCATATAAATCTGGTTTTTTTAGAGGTGTGATTGAGAGCAATGGTTCTCAAACTTTTTAGTACTGGGACCCACTTCTTACGATGGCAATCTGTCTGGGACCCACTGGAAATCCTGTCATTGTGATTCCAGAGCTGTTGCTTCCCTGAGAATGCAGCAATAAGTTGGGCTATTTCTCAGCCATTTTCCAATACAAAGTGAATTAGAAAGGAAAAAAGCCCATTTACAACCTTGACACAAGCAAAACAACCGCATAGCCCTCCCCTTTCCAGCATTCCATATTTTCAATATAGCTGCTCAAGGTGCTTCGCAACCCACCTAAAATTGGCTTGTGACCCACTGGTGGGTCCCGACCCACAGTTTGGCAACCACTGGTGTAGAGGTTACTAGGAGACATTCTAGGATGTGTGAACAGTTCACCTAGGGTAGACACCTCCAAACTATGACCCACAGGCCCGATCCGGTGCCTGCGCCAGCCCTTCCCCCATATGAACAGAGCTTACTATCTACATAGTGCCTGATCACCCCCAAACGTGTTGCCAGCCAGCTGTTTCCCCATTGTGTCGCCTCAGCAGGCTTTGTGCCTAGATCTCTGGGTAGATGTGGCTGGCCAACAACATATTTGGGGGTGATTGGGTGCAATGTTGAGAGGCTTCCTGGGGAATGGTGAGCTCTTTTCAAGCCAGGGACAGTTTTTTCAGCATCCAGCAGTCTCCATTTGGGAGACTGCTGACCTAGGGCACTGGTCAGTGGGACCTTGTCATTGCCCCATATTGACAAAGAGAATGCATCCACATACTCTACTGCAGCCTGTGTTGTAGGGTAATATTGATAGTGGTGAATGAGCTGATTTTCAGGAAAAGGTATTTAAAATACACTAACAGGTAAAAAAAATCTGAAAATTTATTAATAAGTAAATCAGAACATGGTGTAATGAATAAATGTCGGGTCAGAATTCTGGGCCTGAACACTTTCTAGAGGTGGCCAGCAGGATCTTTCCAGGACAGAGTTCCTTTGCCTGGGCACTCATGGAAAAAGTTCTCCTGCTGTGCACACATAAGCATCTATGATGGCCACAAAGAGATCACAAAGTAGATTCTCCCCAGGATGAGAGTGGGTTGGAGGAGAAAAGTGACATCCACTTTCCTGATGCTTTACAAAGAATGAGTGGACAGGTCTCTGCTTTGAGGGGTTTTCCATCTAAATATTGACAGAGGAAGGGGAGAGATCTAGAATAGGCACAAGGGAAATGACAGAGGAAGGTGATTTGGGGACAGGAAAGGTATACAATAGTCCTTTAACAGGGACATACTGATCATCTTTTTGAGGAGCCCTATAAGCTCTGAAGGAACCCTATCACAACACCAAAAAATCGCCTGCTTAAGTGAACATGTGTCTTTTTGTGGAAAGCTACATCTCTTTGCTGAACTAATGGTTTTCTTTTATTCAACTTTAACCGCCTGCATTCTCCTTCCTTTTCAGATGCATACAGGCCACCTCATAGTCCATATTACCAACTACCTCCTAAAGTGCAAAGGCATTCATCAAACCAGCTGTTGGTGACTCCCACCCCTCCTGCACTACAGAAGCTGCTAGGTGAGGGGGGATTTTGTCACTTCCTTGTCTGACTGCACTCATTAATGCCTGCTGAAGCACTAGGCCAGGGTTTGTGTGAGACTTGTAGGAAACACAAAACAAAGGAAGGACCAATGGGCATGTTTAATGTAATGTGTATAGATATACCTTCAATTTAATGGACTAATAGTGGAGAAAGGGGGTGTTAATTCTGTCAGTCCATTAAATCCCAATGCGTTGAAGTCAGTGCATATGTGAATGCACAAAACATGGAACTAGTTTTTAATGAAGCAGAAAATGTCTATTTCTGGTCTGTTCATAGAGAGTTCACTGTAGAGTCCTGAGATATGCTAGGCTGACTTGGGCAGAAGTTGTGAGCTGTGACAACTCAGCTGTGACACAACTCTGAGTCACAAAGCGGTCTTTCTTTTCTTCCTTGGTCTTGCAGACTCTTTTAAGATCCAGTACATGCAATTCATGACATACATGAAGACTCCGCAATACAAGGCAAACCTTCAGCAGTTATTGGAACAGGAAAAGGTAAGTCTCTCCTGGTATCTTCCAGAATGCAAGCTCCCTTCCTACAAATAACTAGAAGGATGTGGGGACATGTGCTGTCTTGTGTAAAGATCTTCCCTGTTCCATCTCTGTAACTGAGAGCTGTTATAGGAACAGAAGAAGCTACCTTTATTTCGATGCTGACTGGTGACGGCTCTCCAGGGTTGCAGAAGTTGTTCCCACCCTTACTTGGAGATTGAACTGGGGATCTTCTGGGTTCAAAGCTGCTCTGCTGCTGAACTACAGTCCCTCCCCTTATTCTTTGAAAAAGAGCTGACTTGGCAAATGCTGCTCATTAGTGAAAGCTTAGATAGCTTGGCCAAAGTTCACAATTGAACCAGGGACTTTCAGATCTTCAGTCTAACATCACAGGCTGTGGGCTGAAGGCACATGATCTAGCCATCTGGAAGCAAACCAGGTCTGGGTCTCGTAAGTGGGAGCCCATCCGAGAACTCTGTCTATGCCGCTTTGACTTCCATTATGGATAAAAGATGGGATGTAAATGTAAAATTAGGTCACGTGTGAGATGCTTTGGTTGTACATGTTGCATTATGTGGAATGACATGATGGAATTCTTCAGTTTGGTGTTTTTAGAGTATAGGTGAGAAAGTCCTGTTTAATGTCCACTTTCCCCTGCATTAAAAAAAAACCCCAAACCAACTCTCCCCCTTTGTTTGCAAAGGCTCCTTGCTTTGTTTCGAAAACCATCTGGGAGTGAGTCCCATTGTTGGTACCAAAGTTGATAAACAAGTTTCACTTGGGTATTCTCATTAGTGATTAGATTACAAGATGAGTTCTTCTGGATTGGATCAGACTTCCTTTCTAGTCCAGCATCCTGCAGTACACAGCAGCTGGTCACATTCCCCTGAAATATCGCAAAACATGAAGACTTCGTTTGCCTCAAGGGTCTATACTAGTCCTTTTAGTCTAGATTCCTGATATGCTTGTTCTCATCAATGAACGTGTCTAATCCCCCTGAAAATTAGTGGTTTTGCTAGAGCATTGTTGTAAAATTGCATCATAGCAAAGAGCTGCAAAGGATGCTAGTTGTTTTTTGGGAGTATGCACATTTGACTTCTCTTTCTCTCTTCTAGGAAAAGAATACGCAGTTGCTTGGGAAGGCACAACAGTTGTTTACTCACTGTCAGGCTCAGAAAGAAGAAATCAAGCGATTGTTCCAGCAGAAATTAGATGAGGTATGGGAAGCCTTGTGGATTATGGCTCCTGGCAGGGCAACAACCAAAAGAACTACTCAAGAGACTGAGCCCAGTTAGCCTTGGTTCTGCAGATCCAACCAGGTAGCTGGAAGTTGAAGCATGGATGTGTCCACCTTTTTTAGTGCATGTTCTTGGAGTTCTCAGCCAGGGAGTCAGTTGCCAGTGAAACTTAAGGGGCAAGGTGAAATTGGAATAGGTGAAAGTCAAGTGAGAGGGATGGATGGGGAAGAAGTCACCTGCTATCCACAATTCGTGGAAGTTATTTACCTGTTTTAAATAGGTTGCCTGATTAATTGGAAATGACTTTTAGTCTATTTAAATGGTATAAACGGCATTGGGTCCTCCCTATTTTCACGGGAACAGTGTGATGTGTTCTATCTAACCACAGTCTCTTCCCCCAATAGCTTGGTGTTAAGGCGCTGACCTACAATGACCTTATCCAAGCTCAGAAAGAGATCTCTGCTCACAATCAGCAGCTGAAGGAGCAGACCAAGCAGCTGGAGAAAGACAATGGTGAACTCAGGAATGAGAGCTTACAGCTGGTATGTACTTCTGACTATGTCTGTCAGTCCATCCAGCAAGTGTTGGTTGACATGACATTGGCTGACTTGTTAGGCTTCCCCTAATGGCTTCAGAATTCGGTTCTTCTTGTACTTAGGATTTTAGCTCTCCTCCTTTAAGTCTAAGGATAGGAAGGAGCCATACCTCAGTGGTTGAGCATGTGTGTTGCAGGTGCTGGGTTAACTCCTGATATATTAGAGCACAGGCTTTGTATGCCTTCAAGAGTCTTGGTTTAGTCTCTGGCACATTCAGTTAAAGGAGAGTTTGGGGTAGTGCAATTGAGAAAAGGCTTCTTTGTGCCCCCCAAAATTGGAGAGCCTTTTTCCTGTTGGAGAACATTGTACTTGGCTAGATGGATCGATGATCTGACTCTTAAGAACATAAGAAGAGCCCTGCTGGATCAGGCCAAAGTTCCATCTAGTCCAGCTTCCTGTATCTCACAGCAGCCCACCAGGTGCCCCAGGGAGCACACGAGACAACAAGATGCTTGCATCCTTTGCCACTCCCTTGCACCCGGCACTCTGAAGTAGCCTACTACTAATGTAAGGAGGTTGCACAATCCATCTTGGCCTATAGCCCACGATGGACTTTTCTTCCAGAAATCTGTCCAATCCCCCTTTAAAGGCATCTATACCAGATGCCATCACCACCTCCTGTGGCAAAGAGTTCCACAGATTAATTACCCGCTGGGTAAAAAAGTATTTCCTTTTATCTGTTTTAACTATCCCAACACTCAGTTTTAGCAGATGTCCCCTGGTTCTGGTGTTGTGAGAGGGGGAAAAGAACATCCTTCTATCGACTCTATCCCTTCTGTGCATAATTTTGTATGTCTCAATCATGTCCCCCCTCAGGCGCCTTTTTTCTAGGCTGAAGAGCCCCAAACACTGCAGTCTTTCTTCATAAAGGAGGTGCCCCAGCCCTGTAATCATTTTTATAGCTCTTTTCTGCACCTTTTCCAGCTCCACTATGTCCTTTTTGAGGTGCAGTGACCAGAACTGTACACAATATTCCAGATGTGGCCTTAACATTGATTTGTACAATGGCATAATAATGTTGGCTGTTTTATTCTCAATCCCCTTTTTAATTACCCCCAGCATGGAATTGGCCTTCTTCACTGTTGATGCACACTGGGGCAAAAACCCAAAACTTCACCTATAGGCTAATGGGTTCTGAGCTGTCTGACAGCTCAGAACCCATTAGCCTATAGGTGAAGTTTTGGGTTTTTGCCCCAGTGTGCATCACTTTATATTTGTCTACATTGAAACGCATCTGCCATTTGGCTGCCCATTCCCCCAACTTGGAGAGATCCTTCTGGAGCTTTTCACAATCCCTTTTGGTTTTCACCACCTGGAAAAGTTTTGTGTCATCCACAAACTTGGCCACCTCGCTGCTTATCCCTGTCTCCAGGTCATTTATGAGCAAGTAGAAAAGCACCGGCCCCAAGACAGATCCTTGGAGCACTCCACTTTTCACCTCTCTCCATTGTGAAAATTTCCCATTGACCCCCACTCTCTGTTTCCTGGCCCTCAACCAATTCTGAATCCGTAAGAGGACCTGCCCTCTTATTCCCTGACTGTGAAGTTTCTTCAGCAGCCTTTGGTGGGGGGCTGTGTCAAATGCCTTCTGAAAATCCAGATATATGATATCCACAGGTTCTCCCACATCTACGTTCCTGTTGACCTTTTTAAAGAATTCCAAAATGTTCGTGAGGCAAGACTTACCCTTACAGAAGCCATTCTGACTTTCCTTCTTATGTTTCCAGGGCTGAATAACTTAAATGTGTCCTAGCGTATGTTCTGTTTTTAAAAAAAGCAAAACTGTAAAACTCTGCTGATCTTCTCCTCATCCTTTCAGCTGAAGGCCAGATGTGAAGAACTGAAGCTGGACTGGTCAACACTGTCACTGGAGAATCTGCTGAAAGAAAAACAGGCACTGAAAAATCAAATTACTGAGAAACAAAAGCATTGCTTGGAATTGCAGGTAGGGAGTGTAACTGGTCTGAGGGACCCCCAAACCCCTTCTGGGACATTACTGCTAGTTTCTTCCTGGGTTTTATTTTTTGCTCATAATGATTTAAACTGGTCTTTTTCACCACTTCATGGTTCAGGGAGTGTAAACTTGGCACAAGTCTTAGTCCTGTGTCTGGGTTACAGACAATAACAAAGCAAGACTTTGCACCCTCGGTTGGTGGGTCAAATATTATTTGAAGCCAAGAATACATAGGTAGTGGTTTGCCCTTTTAATAATAATAGTAATGATGTCTTTTGTTAGTGTGGTCTCTTTGCCTGCCCCCTCAACCCTGTTGTAGTAGGAGCAGACTTAGCAAAGCTTTCCCCTTGTGGTCACTGTTGGAACACAGATATCCTTGAACAGAAATGGTCATTGGTGGCAAATCACTGTCTAGGGCTACCCACCTCTTTCTTTTATGTCAAGAACCAGGGAGTGTCTCTCTTGAGCACACACCCACACTCTTTCTTGCCCCCAATATGGTTGGTCTGCTTGTTTTGGCTTCAGTGGAACTCCAGTTCTAACCTTGTTGGGTTTTTCTGTGGGATTTTTGTGTTTTTGCTATCAGCAGGCTTCATGTGACATGTGACCTGTGTTCATTTGTTCATGTGACAGTTTATTTGCCTCA
This sequence comes from Lerista edwardsae, assembly GCA_029204185.1. Taxonomy (NCBI): domain Eukaryota; kingdom Metazoa; phylum Chordata; class Lepidosauria; order Squamata; family Scincidae; genus Lerista; species Lerista edwardsae. The sequence goes on from JAJKFI010000116.1 coordinate 3,744,288, forward strand.
GATAAGGGAAGCTTTTGCTGTCTGTCTCTGTGTGCTCCATGGAGGAAAGAGCTTGATCTGTCTACAGAGAGGGTAAAGCACTCAGTTTACTTTTGTGAGCAAGGTGACAGAATTAACCCAGTTATGGAACAACCTCCTTTTGGCTCCAAGGGAGCCAAATTTGCATGGCAGAGGAAGCTCCAGTCAGATTAACCTTGGAGATTCATGCACTGGTGATACTGAGATTAGACTACTGAAACATGCTGTGCATGTGGCTGCCCTTGATAACCATCCCAAAACGCCATCCAGCACTAAATTTGACCATGTGAGGTGACTGGGTTTGACTCTGTCTGACCTAATAGCACTGGCTGTCATTCTGTTTCTGAGTGTAATTCAAGGTATTGGTATTCTTTTAAAGCCCTACAAGGCTTCGGCCCACAGCACACCTTGCCATAAGTTCATTTGAAAGGGCCCTCCTGTGAATGCAGCCATTAACTGAAGCTCATTTGGCAGCACATGGAGGGAGAACCGTCTCCATAATTGCACTGCAGTTGTGGCATTCTTTTCTTGAGATCAGCAGTCTCCCTATTGGTGTTCTCTTGGGGCCTGAAGACCATGTTCCATTCTGCCTTTCTGTTCTTCAGAGTTTGGTTTTCATTGTTGGTTCATGACCAGTGTTTTTAATTATTTAATACTGTATTTTAATGTTCTATTTTATATGTTGGTCTCCTTGGGGGTGTATTTTTTAGAGGGGAAAGACGGGAGTATAAATGCTTCTTTAAAAAACTGTTCGTCTAATAATGTTTACTGTGTTCCTAATGTTCTGATTTTTTCCCTCCCATTCTAAAGATTAGCATTGTGGAGCTTGAGAAGAGCCAAAGGCAACAGGAGCTCCTGCAGCTGAAATCCTATATGCCGCCTGACGAATCTCTGCCAGCACACCCACGCCATAAAAACCACCTGAGTCGTGAGCCAGAGCCTGACAGCAGCATGTTCCACCTGGAGCTGGAGTGCTCCAAGTTCCCTGTGCCCCATCTAAATGGCATGAGCCCTGAGCTGTCCATAAATGGCCACGCAACATCCTATGAGATTCACAATGTCCTCAGCAGACCTTCTTCCAAGCAGAGCACCCCCCCAGTACGCGACGTCTCACCCGGACCAAGAAATAGTCCCTTGTACCCCAAACCACAACTGTAGGCAGAAGCCAGAGAAGGCCTCTAGTTTATCTTTGCCAGATTACACCCGGTTTTCCCCAGCTAAGATTGCTCTCCGGAGGCATCTGAACCAGGATCACACTGGTGGTGGGAAAACATCAGCTAATGAGAATCATCCAAGGTGAGAAAGAGTTGGTTTGTCAGCTTGGAACACAGGTGTGGTAAATTGCGTCTCCCCTCCCCCAAGATTCTTTATGGAAAATGTGGCTTTCACGCTTTCATTTGTCAAAAGTGATACGAAGGGTTCATTATTAGAACAAGATTTTTCCAGCATTAAAAAAACCCAAAATAAGCTTGTGCATCAAGATGTATAATGTCAAAAATTAATAAAAACTTAGTTTTTGTCTAGTCCCTTGATGGGACTAGATGTATGGATGTTTTTGCCATTCTCAAACTATGAGGAACATTCATCAAATTCTTCTTTTGAATGGGTATCTTAGGTGGATCCCATAAAATTAGTCAAGTGGCTCACTTCATATTAGGATCTAAATTCTCTTATCTTTACTAGTGCAATTGATTATGTAATCAAGTGGAAAATAGCAATGGATGTAAGGGAATAAAGTAGCCAATTACTTTTCTCCACCAAGTTTTTAATTTTTTCCAAAAATGTCCTTGCCAAATTACATTCCTATGAAATGTGATTTAAAAAATCACTCTTCGGGCTTTTTAACTTTCAACAGTGAAAACTTACCATTGAAAACTTGATGCACCAGTTGCAAGAACCCAAGTATTTTAGAAAACAGCCACCCATGTTATACTCCTGGTTCCCCAAGGCATAGCCAGACCTCTTCAGCATCCTGGTTTCCCCAAACAGATTGAGAGTATTCCGTACAGCAATGGTTTCCAAACTGTATCCAGAATACAGTTTGAAAGCTCTCAAGTCACTACTGTTTTTAGAGTGACTTTCAAAGAGTAGCTTTGAGTAGAGGACCAGACTGAGCGCACAATCCTATCCAGCTTTTCAGCACTGACTTAGCTGTGCCAGTGGGACATGTTCTGCATTCTGTAGTGGAATAGTAGTCACAGAGGTCTCCTTGAGGTAAGGGAGTGTTTGTTCCCTTACCTTGGAGCTGCGTTGCCCTTACCCTGGTACTGGAAAGTTGGTTAGGATTGCACCCTGAATCATGAAGGCGAAGTCCATCAAGGACCTTTAGGCATGATGATGATCTAGAGCAGTGGTCTTCAAACCATGGACCACTGCTGATTTAGAGGTTCAGAGTCAGTGTTGCTTTCTATCACTGAGGAGGAAATAAGGGAAGGAGGACTGTTGCCTTCCTGTCCTGCTTGTGGGCTTCCTGTGGCATCCAGCTGGCCATTGTAAGAAACAATGCTAGACTGGATAGATTTTTGGTATGAATGGAACAAGAATGCACTGGAAGAAAACACTTGTACAAACACCTTGATTCAAATATGGAACTTGTCTGAAGTTGCGTGTGTTGAGATGGGCATCTTTTGATTCTTTCCATTGACAGAAGAAACGTTAGCTTTACAACTATCCTTTTTTTTGTTTTAGAACTGAGCACATAAAAGAGAATGGTATTATGTTTCCGAGTCCTATTATATCAAACGGCATAAAAATGAGTCCTCAGGAACCCCAGCCCTCCTCTCCAACAGCCTTGCCAGTTGCTACTGAGAAGGTAAGGAAGCTGCTGTCCCAGGACCTCCTGGGCACAGTCTGTTACCCCCATAGCAATAACCAAGTGGTGCTTTGAACTTGTTTATCACCACTCTTTACCCAACCAAAAAAAGTCTGCTGAAGTCACTCAAATCATGGAAAAGGTGAAGTGCGGCAGTTTATTTTATGCATCTAATCTCCTAACCATGTTTGGGAGGTTGATATATCTTGAATAGACCCTGGTGTGTCTCCTCCTCTGAATAAGGAAAGAATGGAGGGCAAGAATTAGAGAAAGGAGCAATGCTCCCTGTTAAGGGAGCCACAGCATGCCGTGGGCCCTTCCTGCTGCTGGATGACATAATGACTGTCGCACTGCTGTTCCCTGATTATATTGCAGTCATCACTGAACTTCTGAGTTGCTGAGCTCCAAGCTGCACAACCACATGGCCTTGCGGCTTAACGAGAACAATGGAGATGAGTCTTTGGAGCTGCACTAAAAATAACTGTGAAAGGATTTATTGATTTGATTCATTTTGCAACTTGAGACTCCCTCCTTCAGCTATCACGGGCTTGGTCCTGCCAAACAATAATGAAAGCCATCTTTACTTCCTCAGTAATCCTTCAGTGGCTTCCAAAGAAGTTGCAAGACTTGAAACAAATTGAACCAATACATTTTAGTGCATTTGAAATCTTTTCTCTTCACTGATCTCTTCTTGGTGTGGATTGATACCATCCCTCTTGGTTCTGTTCTACCAATAGTATATAGGAAATGCTTCCCTGTGTACCAATCATAAATAGTACTGCTAAGTGCATATGCCTGACCTTTTAAACGCTCAAGATGGAGGGAATGTTTGCCATGGTTATGCTAACTCATTAGAACTGTATTGTGTGTGTGTGTGTGTGTGTGTGTGTGTGTGTGTGTGTGTGTGTCGGCTGCCTGATGCAATTGACCATGTCTGCAATGTGCCTTACATGTAACATAGTTTGGCATTCTTAAGCATACTTGTGGTCAGTGGAGCAGGGCAGTCCTGGGGGGTCAGTGCCTGGGGCACACCTCCAGGGGTATGCCTCCCAGCACGTTTTGCCCCTGCAGCCTTGTACGGCTCCAAAGGACTGACTTGCCCTTCTCAGAGCAACCAGATGCTGCTCTGAAGGGCCGGCCCATCCCTTCTTGGAGGGGTGGGCAGCCCTTCAGAGCTGCGCCAGGTCGCTCCGGGAAGTGATTTCCGTGGCTAGAAGTAGCCATGGAAGCTGCTTCCCAGAGTGGCTTTGTGCTCCTAGGTGTGTGTGTGGGGGTTGTTGGCATTGCTGCCATCCCCACCCCAGCCATCCCAGGGCATTTGCACCCTTTGCCTCCCCACCCCTGGTCTGCCACTGCAGGGGAAAAATGCTTGCAACTCTGAAAACATCCACTCTCTTTAAGTGCTTGCACTTCCAGCAATGGCCTGGAAGTACTGGCTATAAGATGTGGGCTGCATTTTGGCGTTTGTCTGCTTTGTGTGTTTGCAGGCTTTGAGAGAGAGGACGTCCACGAATAACGGGGAGACGATCACCAGCCTTCCCATCAGTATTCCCCTCAGCACAGTGCAGCCTAATAAGCTCCCTGTTAGTATCCCCCTGGCCAGCGTAGTCCTACCTAGCCGTGTTGAGAAGGTGGTGAGTAAGGGTGCCTTGCTGTCTTTTTTTTTCTGTAGCCTGCTATGTCCAGACTGGAGACTGACCGTGTTATGCCCTATAGTATATTTAAGTGTGCTTGTGGGGCTTTCTAAGCTTTCACCCCTCACAGGTAAAACTGACACTTTCTGCCTCTTCCTGAAACATTTGTTTTATCTTGAGGGATCCAATGCATGGCACAGATTCCTGAGAATTTATACTTCTTTTTAATAAGCATGTTTCTAATGAATTCTAGGTAGCATTCTACGTGCCTTCAGTCTAACATTCAACATGGTAAAGTGTTGCATTTGAAGGCTGAAAGCCCAGGTTGCCACTAAGAAGCTTTGCACTAGTTGCTGGGGCTTTAGCCTATCCTATGTTAGAGCGGTTTGTTTGAATACAAGAGCATAGTCTGTACAATGTATAAATTATTATAACCTGGTAGGGATGAGTCATGCAAAGGATAGTTTCTCTTCCTAGTGGCAGTTGGAAATGGCTCCTTCTAGCAAAGAGTCTCTGGAATAAATGTGTATTTTCTGACCCCATCAAACTAACTCTTTGTGATTATTACCTATCAGTAGTGTAACCTTTTACATGAACAGCAGTCAAAACTTTACTTTCTCTTCCTCCCTTCTTCCAGAGAAGCACACCTAGCCCTGTCTACCAGAACCGTGACTCCTTTCCAACACTTGAAAAACAATTTGGTGCTAGTTCTCATGGCAGCGTTAGTAATGCTGCTGGCAATAAGCCACTGACTTTGGCTACCTCAGGTGAGTTTCCATTTTTTTCTCTTGGCTGGTTTTGAGTCTTCTGGCCATTCAGATAAGAAAAATGATGGGCTTAGAAATTGCTGCAAGGATGAAGTGGCACTCTTGAGCTCTGTAATGGAAGATTGGGAATTCAGGTGTAATATCTTGTTTATGAACACTTGAACAAAAAAGTTGCACGTATTTATAACTCTTTGTAATTTGTAAGATACGTGTATGTTGTAATTCTTTCAACCTGCAAGTGAAACCAAACCTGAAAATGCAAAACAAGTTCAGAAAGGTTTTTTCTCAGTGAATTGGAGGCCAACTCTTGGTTACTTTGCACATGAGCTGGAACCACAGAGTGGTCCCAGTTTGAAAATAAGTGGTTTGGGCACTCAACGTCTATATGATTTGTTTATCATATCATTATTTCCTTTTAAGAAGTTGTTATATATTTGAATAAAATGTGTTCTTTGTATAGAATTGCATTGCAAGCAAGAGTTTGATTATTTAAGTTCATGTCTAAACTGAGAAACTAAATACTGATGAACCAGAACAAAACCCAAATGTTTAGTGGTTCAACTCCCTGTGGTCCCCACAGAAGCCAACTGGGGAATATTTCATTAATTGAGATTTCTGCCCCTTCTGTAAGCTTTTATGTATGCAGGATAAATGGTAATGCCCAAGAGGCATGAACTAGTTGACTGCAAGATGATTGACAAAGGTGTTTACCCCACAAAGTGTTCTTTACGAAGAAAAGCACTGTTTCACAAGTTCAGAAGGGGGTAACAATTTTAAGAATCCATATCTTAAAATTCGGTTTTAATTTTTTATTAAAATAATATCTCCTTTAATATTTTAATATTTGGGTTTATTTTAAAGTAATTTATATTTTAAAGGGTTTAAATCTGTTACTTTAAGAAAGGTAAAACTTGTGATTATGGATAAAAAAATTGAAATTTGATCTACCTTACTACTGAATCGCTGCTGATTCACATTGTGTTGATTTTCTGTGAATATTTTTTTTTTGCTGCCTTATTTGCCCCATTTTGTTAAATAATAGCAATTAGCTGCCTTTGAGATACCAACAGGAATGGAAAGCTGGGTTAGAAACATTGCGAAATAAAAATAAATCATAGATGTTCTTACCCTTTTGTCCAGGTTTTTCTTACATGTCTGGCTCTACGTCGGTTAACGGGACTCTTTCAGGCAGCCCTGCCCAACTTAACCACAGCCTTGACCACACAACTCTGGAGGATGTGTCGAATTCGGGAAGCTTGTTCAATTCTGTGGGGTCTCGGAGCTCCACACCACAGCAATCCTCATTACTTCTAATGCCGTCTCGAAATTCTGGTCAAAACTCTCCTGCCCACCAGCACTCTGCTAGCCCCAGGTTGAATGGGGTCTCCCAAGGCCTGGGTGGGGTCCTACAGTATGTGGACTCTCAAAAACTGTTTGCTGAAGGAACCAGGAGTGATACGCAACCAGACCTGACTTTCGCCGATCCAGAAAGTGAGAATAAGCGGAGGATTATCTTCACCATCTCTCCTGCAACAGGAACGATCAAGCATTCTCCATCCAACAAGCACATGCCTCTAACTGCAAGCATCCGGATGGAGTGTGGCCCAGCATATGGACAGGATGGGAAGAAGCGTGGCCGGAGGAAGCGGTCCTCAACAGGGATGCCAAGTGTGAACTCTGGGGTGTCACCAAAGCGCAAATCACTGCCAACCGTGGCAGGTCTTTTTGCTCAGCCTTCAGGGTCTCCCCTTAACATCAACTCAATGGTGAGGACTCAATCCGGAGTTCAGAGTGGATTGACTTGAAATTGGCCAAAAAGCAGGGAGTGGGGGGGTGGGTGGAGGCTAATGAAATAATTTCAATTTAAAATTTCCAATTTTATATTGTTTTAATACTCCCTAAATAAGATTGATGAACGGTCTAGGATTTAACCCCCACTGCTCTTGGAAACTCTTGCTATGGATTCTGTTGGTATGTGATTTGGGGGAGAGGGATATCTTTATCGGCTTTATTTGGTTATATTCAGAGAAAGTGAATTGTGACTGAATCTTATTGATATTAGTGGGATTTGAGTTAGTCATGACTAACTTCTCATTTATTTCAATGACTTGGAGTCTCTTGGGATGCAAACCATCATTTTACATTGTGATGATCACCGCCTTGAGCATCTCATTATTGGTTATAGTAACCTTAAAAATTTATTTAAGGCTGAGTCTATAGATAACGGGGAGTATACTGTAAACTGAGTATGTGTATTGGTACGGTTCGAAGACTAAATTAATTGTATTTAGTCATTGGTAGACCTTTATGAGAACATTTCTGTTTGATGATACGAAAGGTCCATTCAGGTTCAGTGTTCCGTTCCTTACAGATAACAACCAGATGAATCTGGGAAGCCCACAAGTAGAGCATGAAGGCAACCCCCTTCTGTTCCCTTTTCTCTTTACACTTGCCTGCCTGCCTCCAGGAACCTGGTATTCAGTAGAGCCTTCCTCTGAACAAGGGAACAAGACCATTGTCAGGTCTAACTTTTTCCTTGCATTTGGTTCCTGGCGACCTAAGTGTGAATCTTACTGCGTGATAGCATTGTCATACAGGATGACCATCATGAACCAAGTTATATGTGTGGCAAAATATACTTCCAGCCTTTCTTGACCATTGTCTGGAGAACAGTGTATTGCTTTTCTTCTCTGTTCCTAACAGCATAGAAGTTGGCCAATTTGTCTTAGAATACAAAACTTTTCTGTTGAAAAGAAAATGAACTCATCCCCACCTTCCTAACAAAGCCAACTATTTCTCCTCCTTCCCTGCCTTAATGTTTTTTTCTTCTGTCTGCACTCCTTAGGTCAGTAACATTAACCAGCCTTTAGAGATAACAGCTATTTCTTCCCCCGAAAACTCCCTGAAGAACTCTCCTGTTCCATACCAGGACAATGACCAGCCCCCAGTGCTGAAGAAGGAGAAACCCCTTGTACAGACCAATGGCATCCATTACTCACCACTGACTTCTGATGAGGAGCAGGGCTCCGAGGATGATCGCAACAGCACCCGGTAAGCCCAAGTGGCATTGTGCTGATAGGGGCTGTTCTTGCATTAGGGATGCTTCACATGGCTTCACATCCCATGCCACCTTTCCCAAAACATTTTAAGATCAGGAGTAGAGCTGCAGTTTTTAAACAATATAATCAATTAGCTTGATTAAAAACAACTTTGTAAGCTAAAAAGGTGTTCCTGATTAACTGGGCAACCATAAAAAAATTAATACAAGTATTTTAAAAACCAAAAATGGTGTTCGCCTTAGAAGAGATTCCCACTTTTCTTGTAGGAGGGGGAGTGCCTCTTATGAGGTGCCAGCTACACACGCACACTTATGCGTTCTTCAGAAGCATTGTGAAAATTGATTTTGTTTATTTATATACCAGAGTGCCTTCTCTGAGTGCTTTCTCATACTTAAGATGGTTTACATAGGCAATGAACATAAGCCTCATTTTCTAATGGGATTTTTACATGGAACTCCTATTTCTCCAGATGTTTCTTGCACTTTCTGAACTCTTGCAGGCAGCTGCACCAAGCTTCAGACTGATTTTTCAAAGATGTCATCTGTTTTTTGCCGGCTGACTTCTCCTCCACAGAGATATTGCAGTTTAGTCTTTTGGTTGCCTGTCCAGCAGGTGATCTTGCTTAGCTTTTTAAGGCAGGGCAGCAGCTCAACCATACCACACCTCTTGCCCGAGAATATATTTTATGCATGTACTTCTAATAAGTAGGGTGCTTTTCAGCAAAAAAAAAACCCCAAAGGCCAAGTACTAGATAGTAATGCTTAAAATGCAATAAGAACAACATATTATAGAAACGTTTTAAAAATGGCACAGGAACGTAAACTACCATATAGTAAGAGTGAAAATCAAGTAAATTCAGTAAGACAAAAATAAGCTGAGATTTCTGAATGGCATGGGACTTTGGTATCTAGACTCCTTTCTCCCACATGTGCCTATTCCATCATGTTAATGTTTTGAGGCCCTTTTCAGAGTTCTCCTGCTGTCAGAAGTTGGATGGGTGGTGACTACAGTTGGGGCTTTCTTGGTTGTGGCATCCCATATCTGGAATCAAGGTTCACCTGGTGTCAAATTTGCCTGTCGGAGCAAAGCCTTTCAGTATTAATTAGTTCACTTTAATTATTTCTTACCCTTCCATTTGGTGTGTATGGCTTGTATGCTGAATTACTAATACTGCATTATTTGCCACTTCTAGCTGAAGTGGCATACACATTCTAAAAATAAACTATCAGATGATAGTCCTGTTTGGCAGACACAGCCTCACTTTGCATTTCTTTATTGTCCAAGGTATTTGCTTTGGGGTGACCAAAAGAGGTATATTTAATTCTGAGATAATAGAACTGAGTCAAGTAAATCCCCATTTTCCCCCTTTTCCTTCCTAGAATTGAGAGAAAAATTGCAACAATATCACTGGAAAGCAAATCTCCACAGAAACCAATGGAGAACAGTAAGTGTGGCAGTGTTGACTTATTTTTGGTGTTAATGTCAACATGACAGAGTCAACTTGGCCTGTCAGAGCAACTTGGTGGGGAGCCTTCTCAGCATGTTCTGTCAGGACTTGGCCAAAATGGAACCCTCTGGTGATGGTGTCCAAACTGAGAAGGAAGATGTTTGTGATGGTAGAGTTCCCTTTGTGATTCACCCTCTACCCTCAGTGCTGTGAACACTTGAAGCTGCCTTCTGAGAGAGTATTGGCCTGTGTAGGCCTGACAGGCAGCCACAGTGACAGCATTTCTCCAGGGCCCCAAGCAGAAAGATCCCTCTGTATTGCCTGCTACCTGACATTTTTAACTGGAGATGCTGATTTCTAAAGAGCTAACCATTTCTCTCAAATAAAAAGTCTCTCCCTCCCTCTCTGTGCAATGTAGGCATCAGCTTAGCTGGGAGGAAGCAAGCCAGCGAGAATATGAACAGCAGCAAATGGAAATCCACCTTTTCTCCAATTTCTGATATCAACTTGACCAAAACAGTGGACAACCCTTTGCAGGCAGTGCCATCTCTGAGCCAGAATTCCCTCTTTGCCTTCAGGCCACCCTCCTCCGAGGACAGCTCAGCCAGCGACACCAAGGGTACCTCTCATGCAAGGAAACACTCGGCTCTGTCCACCACTGGGTCAGAAGGGCTTGGCCAAAGTACAAACTCCATGAATGGATTTGCTCACAATGGCGGGCTGCCAGGGGACATTGGTTTACATAGCTTTATTGATGGTGCTTCGCTCCCGCACAAAGCCACTGATGTGATGGCGCCAGTGCTTGGGAGCTCCTCCTCTCTGGGGTTTCTGGGGCAGCGGAACAAAGAGGCTGGGGTCTCTGAAATGAATCCCTTTCTGGGAAAAAGGCAGCTAGAGAGCTTGGGTATCTCTAAAGGAGAAGACTCAAACTGGCCAGGCCCCAAAAGCAGAGAGTCCAACGAGCTGGGTGTCCGTTTAAGTGGCTCTTCAGAGAAGGCCTTGGTGCTACACAATGGCAAAATTGGCAAAGGGCGAGAGCGGGACATAGAGTTAAAGAATGGCCACAACATCTTCATTGCCGCTGCTACCGCTACTGTACCTTCAGGTGGCCTTCTCAATGGCAAAGGTCTCTCCACAGCTGCCACCATCGCCAATCCAGCTGCCTCCTCTGCTCAGACGCACCATCCTTTCTTGAACTCCTTAACCACTGGCTCACAGTTCTCCCTCAGCCCAATGGTGACAAATGCCTCGGTACTGCAGTCCTTATTCAGTTCAATGCCAGCCACCGGTCTGGTCCACGTATCATCGGCTGCAACCCGTCTGACCAACTCTCACACGATGGGGAGTTTCTCTCCTGGGGTTACAGGTGGAACAGTTGGAGGTAAATGGGGTTTGAAGTGCTTTTCTAAGTCATCTGGGGGTTCAGGGCATTCATTGGTATCTAACAACTTTCCCTCTGACAGGCAATTACAAGCCTTTTTCCGTTAAGGGGAACTTTTTTCCAATGTGATTTCATTTGTTTGAGGACCTCTGTGTTTGGATTGCTGTTGATTCTGGGGCATGTGATTGTCAGTTAAAAGGGGGGAAAGACTATGTGAATTTTGGTTTCTGTGTGGATCCATCATCCACTCTTCTGGCAGTTCTACAAATCCAAATTCCTGTGGGATTTGGGAGGAAATGGCAGTAGTTTCCTATAGGAAGTTGTTTTCTAGAACAGCACTGATAAAATTTTTCTCAGCTGCTTAGTCCAGTCAAGGAAGGGAGGGGGTTATAGCTTTCTGAATGGTTCCTAGTTAACCCGGTAACAGTTGCCAAAAAGGTTGATCAGGAATAGAGCTAACAGTTGGGTCATGGAGTCCAGCCACCATTTTCTTCTTGGAGCTTCTAGAAGCTGAAAAGAGGCAGGTAAGTGAGTGAGTCTCTCTCTACTTCCTGGGTTATGTACCATCGCTGATCATTTGCCTGCTGCTGTTTTTCATGCTGCATAATGTACGTTTGGCTGTGGCCACTACAATTTTAATTTTTTTTTGCTTGCTTGCTTTTTTGTTCTGCTTTTCTCACTGTGACGGTATAGATTCCATCTGCTGAGGGTTTTTTTCTCTCCTGTTTGCAGGTATTTTTAACCATGTGGTGCCTTCTGCCTCCTCTTCCTCCTCCACACCCTCTCCTTCCACTTCCTCTTTTTCCTCCTCCACACCCTCTCTTCACTTTGGAGCCACTCTCGGCAACAGCACTGTTTCCAGCTGCGCAGTGCTAAGCTTAAATCCTTTGCAGATTGCAGCCAGCTCTCCATCATTCCATGTGCCCCCTAACCCGATGCCATCAAGCGAGACCCAGTCTGCTCAGAATATCAACCGAGCAGTGGCACGCACCTCTCTTCGTTCCCCTCCTCCTCCTAATGTCTCATTGCCCCCTCCACCTCCCCTCCTTGCCTCTAACTCTGAACCTGTCCTTCTGCAGAGCTTGTCATCCCTGCCGGCTGCTGAGGCATTCTTGCCACCATCCTCCACTGCTAACTCAGCTTTGTCTATTAAACTAGCTTCTCTTCAGCACAAAACTTCCCGCCCCTCCTTCACTGTCCACCACCCGCCTCTGCCCCGCTTGGCGCTGGCTCAGGCCACGCCTGGGATCCCACAGTCCAACGCAGCTGGCACGCCTGCGATGTGGGTCACCCTTGGCATGCAGTCTCCTTATGCTTCGCACCTCTCTGGCGTTAAGCCGCGATAACAAGCTCAGCTTAACTTAAGCGTTCGTGCTTTGTAAGGTAAGGCTGGGGGAGCGGGTGGGAATCAAAGGTTTGTCCTACATATGGAATTATGTGCCTTTGCTTTCAGTGTTGGTTGTTTTGCCCTTTCCCTTGTCTCAGGAAGTCTAGGACCTTGACGTGTGTGTGTGTGAGTGTGAGAGACAATCCCCGAGTGGTAGAGCAAATGCTTCCCATATAGAAGGTTCCATGTTCAATCCCACACACCCCCAGTTAAAAGGTTTAGAGCTTTTTGAAAGCTGCCTGAGACCCTGGAGCTACACCTAGCTAAGACAGTAGGAAGGATCCATCTCATTCAGCATTTTTTCTCACAGATGCCTCCAGGAAGACCACAAGCAAGACTTGGAGGCAATGTTGTTCCCTAAGAAACTAGTTCAGGGAGAAACTGCCTCTGGAGATTCTATGGTAGGCATCATGACAAATGGCCATTGCTAGACCTATCCCAGGACAAAACTGGAGAAAATGAAGCAATGTTCTGACTTCATGTAAGAGAGATCCCGTAGTTCAGAAGTAGAGCACTTTTTTTTAATGCAGAATGCTCCTGGTCCAAACCTTGGCATTACCAGTTAAGAGATAGTTGGGCTGAGAAAAACCCTTGGAAAGCTACCAGTCGTAGACAAGACTGGGGTAGGTGGATCTTGGAATAAAGCAGCTTCATATTATGTTTATGTGATCAATCAACTTGCACAAGGGGAACTTGCTTCCACTGGCCGTTTTAAAGGGGTTCATGCTGGTTGTGGACGATGAATTTTGAAGGTCCCTGTAGTCTCTGATCTTCCAGAGGCTGCAGGGACTGCAGGTAGCAAGACACTTCAGAAATGGTGAGATAGGTCCTGCTCACAAATAGGTCTGAAGCTTCCACCAACCAGTTGGGGTCTGTGCTGGATCCATTGCACCCAACCCCATTGTTCCCATAGGATCAATGGTTCAGCATCTACAAATTCACTCTGAGCTATGTTTTCTCTGAACCTAACCCTAGTGGATAATGAGAACAGACTGTATTTAAGATTTCTTTATAGAATTATATGCCCTTCAGTACAAGATCTCACAGTAGTTTCCAGAATGAAACAGACTGTATTTAAGTCTGTTTCATTCAGTTTCATTCATTTAAATGAGAACAAACTGTATTTAAGATTTCTTTATAGAATTATATGCCCTTCAGTACAAGATCTCGCAGTAGTTTCCAGAATGAAACAGTGCTGTGGGTATGGCAATACTCTTTTAGAAGCTCCTTACTAAGTGTCCCTGCCTGCTGGGATTGTCTTTTTCCTTCCTAGACCTGAACTACTACACCAAAAATTATACTCCAGAAACACATGAGGCAGTATTGATTCTTACTAAAGCAAACACAACCCTTTGTGAATAATTATTGAAAAACAGAATGCTTAATAGTCACTAATTAAAAATATCTATCACAGGCTAATAATGTCTAATGGATTCTTAGCCTACTCTTTAATCTTTTCCCTCAGCTATTACTGTTGTTTTGTTTCATCTTCCAACTTCCTTGTAAAATATTCACAAGCTCCTTTGGAAAGCAGCCTCTTCCAAATTCCAGTTCAGATTTTAGCTCCCTTCTGGCTTACTGGATGCTCTTTACGTAAATGTGTTATGTTACCATAAAATACCTTTTTTTAAAAGCCACTAGAAAGCTTTAAAGAACATTGTTGGGGCGGAGCATGTCAGTTGTCAGCAGTTCTCAAAGGCTTTCTTTAAAAAGGGCAGCAGGATAGACGGCTATATGAATCTCTCTTGAAAGCTTTGGGGATGCTGCTGAGAAGGACCTTTTCCTTGTGGAGGCAAATTAGCTTCTCTGATGCTGGAGCAGGGCCTCCCTGGAAGGTTTCAGGTGCTGGGGATTCCCTGCTTTTACTCCTGGTACATTAAAAGATCTCCGAGAGGAAGGGCGTGAAGAGTGCACCACTGAGGCAAGTGCCTTCCATAGCTACCATGCCTATCTTTAAGCAGTTACAAAATGGTAGAGGGAACGATAACGAGACACCAAAGAAGGATATTCTATAGCAGAATACCTATAGTGAGGGTTAAGGATGTGATTCTCAAACCTTTTAGTACCTGGACCCACTTTTTAGAATCTGTCTAGACCCACTAGAAGTGATATCATGGCTGGAAGTGACATAATCAAACAGGAAATTTTTTTAACCCCCTCCCCCCATATGATCAAAAGGTCAAAAGTTTAAGTTTTGAAACTTATTTAAAGAACCCTCCTAACCTTCCCAAGCAGTTGCTGATCTGTTTCATAAAATATACATTGAAATGAATGGGGACCCACTTGAAATCTGCTTGCAATCCACCTAGTGGGTCCCTACCCACAGTTTGCAAAACAGTGGGTTAAGGTATGGTAGGGGAGGCAAATAGAAATAGTAAATTGTATTTTAAAATGGTGGTTGTAAGCTACTTTGAGGACCTGATGGTCAAAAAGCAAGATATAAGTATGGTAACAAGAACCTTCCAAAACAGGATTATAAGTACTACAAAAATGTTTACCTCCTTCACCAGACTTAATTTCTTATTTGCCATATGTAAGAAATGAGCCTTGTACATTTCTATTGATACTACATGATAGCTGGTGAAGCTCTGTATCCATTGTCTGAATTTTTTTTTTAACGCGAGCCTAAACTGAATGGCATCCTTCTCTTTTCCTGTCTTCCCCTATCTTTTGTGTGTCACAGGTAACTAGGATTTCTACCTCAACCCAATGTGACCTATGCAAGGACAACGTGGACCAATGTCTCTCAGCTTCCACTGAAGGTGCTCTCCTGGAATGTTCAAGGGTTTCTGCTTTTTTTCTGTCCCACTCTCGCTTACTCTCACTACTGGACAAAAACAACATCAAAAAAAGGAAAGAAAATGCTACTGTGAATCTAAGTTAAAAAAAATTATATATATATATATTCAAACTGCAGAAGAAAATGCTTAGAAATTGCTCCAGTTTGTATTGTTGATAGGTTAGATATTTATATATTTTTAAATGTTTAAAATGCATACACAATTTCGACGACTTTGTTCCACCTGAAGTTGTAGAACTGAAAAACAGGATGAGTTTAATAACTAACATTGAAATCTAATAATTCTTTCTCTGACTGAAATAAAGGACTGGCACATCAGCGGAGATGTAACAAGGCTTCTTTTGGTGCTATTAACGTCCGACAGAAACTGTGCCTCTCCAGTCTGATCTCATGGTGCTTTCTGCCTGGCGAGATATCCAAGCCACGTGTTCTTTGCCTACATTTGGCATCTTATTTATTCCGCCTGCTCTTGTTGGCATTACAAGAACTGGCTGGCTTTTGTAAGGGAGTGAAATGTTGGGTGGTTGGCATGCACAGGCTCTGTTTTATAGATCCAGCCATTGCTGTAATGCATATTGCAAGCAGGAAGACTATAATGACCCCATTCCCTGACTGAGTTACAGCTTAGGTGCTCAGTGGGAACCTCCCCCACAGGTGTTCAGGCTCACAGGTGCATTTTTGAACAGGTGCTCTGCCTTAACCATGTGACAACCAAAGTGGTTTCATTATGTTGAGAGCCAATCCACTGGACAACTTTTCTTCTTTTTCTTGATGGCAGATATGGTGGTTTTGTTGCAGAGATCCCCACCCTTCTGGGTGGTTGGTTTACCTTGGGCAATAAAGTATTAGAAGATATTTCCATACTAACAGCTACTATAGGACCGTTTATCCTTTGTGCTTCAAAGTAGTACAGGGAAGCTTTGGTCTTTCTCTCCCAAGTTCTGTTTCCCTTCTGTTAAGACTCCAGTGGTTTAACAGCGGTCGGTTTTTCTCTTTTCCTTTTTTGTGTCTTGACATGTCATCCTTCATGTTTGCATTGCTTGGGAATCCAGTCTTGTAGACTTTTCCCATGCACCCACATCCCCATGGTGGACAATCATCCAACCAGTAGTTTTGCCTTCTTGTGAGGTGACAGTAGGCAAATTTAAGGTGGTTGATTCATTCCTTGGTCCTTAGGAAGCAAGGATATTCCCATCTACCCTGGTGCTTTCCAGCAATTCATTCCTTGTGGATGCCCTAAGATGAACTTGTTCTGAGGGCATTGGCCACCCGTGCGTGCCATGTCATGGTCTCGGGCGTTGATCAGATCATTTTCAGTAAAACTTGACAACATGGATAAACTTAATGTTAGGGCAGAATAATCTCAATTTCATTTTTTGGTTGGTTTGTCATTAGCAACGTTTTGATACTTGATTGAGAAATGGCTTGGTCTTTTTGTATATTTTATTGACTTAAAGTGTACTTGCTTTTTGAACTGCTTTTGCTTTCAGGTAGGTTTTAATGTTTCACACCCACATCCAAGAAACACACACCAACCTCTGGATTAATCGTGTTGCTGCGTTTAACAAATAGACTTGCAGGGGATTGTAATTTGTGACTTGGTGATGTTCGGTATATAGACAAAAGGCACGCTACTTCTGGGAAGCAACTAGTATTTTATAGAGATGTGATGACAAAATTTATAAACATTTCATATGCTTTTTAGTTATTTCTATTAGATTGTTTTCCTAGTAAATCTGGGAGGGTGGATATAAAGGGTTGCTTTTCTTTAATTTATTCAAGTATGTAAAAAATGATGGTGGAGGTGACAACTTTGTGTTAACGGAACATCACTCTTCCTGTAGGATAGCTTTTGGACTGAAGCATGCACCAAACAAATTGCAGTTAACAACAGAAGTGAGTTTTCAGCAGTGGGAGGTAGAAGCATGTTGGTGCTTCCATATAATGGATTTCTGGTTTTATGGTGGAAGGGGTCTGGGTCACATCAAAGGTGCTCACTGTCTTTGTCCTACTTCTGTCTACTTGGGAACATGGCTAAGTTCTGTGTTGCCCTCTTGCATAGTAAGGTTTTCTGGCTCTGAGAGCAACTTTTGACACATCCAGCAACAATATTCCTAGCCTCCATCTGTTCTCAGCTATCTTATTTTGGAGCTCATCCTGCACTACTTATGGGTTTGACTGAGGCAGGGAGGGACAGGTGCCCCACCAGGTGTGTACAGGCCCCCATTTCCTAAGGAGATAGTCCTTCCTTCATTAGGGTTCTGCAAAAGCCATTGTTGCAAGAGTGTATCCTAGGTTCAATATGTTGTCAAGAGAGGGGAAACAGGTTGGGTTTCTCTCTTGTAGGAACTACGTATTCCTATTGTAGAGTCTAAATGGAGTCTTGTGGAAGACCCAGCAACAATATTGTCCAACCTTGCTACCTTGTCTTTGCAGACTGTTCAGGGGAAAATGCCTCTCCAGGATCTATTTATGTAGCCATCCAGGTGTTCAGTAGTCACCTGGCACTTCCAGTGTGATGAAAGGTGTATTCCCTGTCTGTGAGTGGTTCATATGCCACACAGTTCTGTGTGCACAATCCCCTCTGCTAAGCATCATGCATTTCTACAGCTTTTTCTTATCTAATAATTGTATGAATAGGCTGCCAAATTTGTATTTCACCTTGTCCAGTTTTCCTTGGTGTTGGGTGGGGGGAGAGGAATTCAAACTCTAGTTGACTTTCTTAGTCGTCTGGGGGAAGGTGCATTCAGAAGCAAATTACAACTGAGAACACTCAGACTTCCTGTGGCTTCTAATGGAAGTCAAGTACCATTCTATGCATCTGGATCAAGGCATAACACACTTATCCACAATTACCATCCACAATTCCTATGTGTTGGGAGCGACTCATGTCAAGTCCTTGGTACCTTCCTTGGCCAACAGGAAGCACTTCATTTTTAGCAAAATGGTTAAATACATTTGTACCATGCAGAAGCCATGGATTTTCTGTACATGTAGCATCTAAACATCACTGTTCTTGTCATCAGTGTGCCATTTCTGTTGCACTGTTTGTGCAGAACAATGCAGCTAATTTGACAATCTTATCCCTTGTTTGCACTCTAGATGCCATTATTTTGCCCTGCTTATCTCAGTTTATCTCGTATCCTTGGCTGCAGGAGTGCCATTGTTTGAGATTTCAAGGCCTGACCCATTTCTTTTAATTTTGAGAAATCCACTCTAGTGTCCTAGTGATGACCCTAGGATAATCTTCATACCAGCTTTCTCAGGCCATACAAAGAGACAACTCCCAATCTTTTTCTCAAGGTCCTGGATTTTCCTTCAGGATTCCAATGATCTTGTGACTGAAACTGGATTCTCTGAACTTTTAAGTCTCCTTAACACACTGAGTTTCTACTTTGCTTGGGAAACCTTGCTGATAATTCTGCCTTCTCCTTATGGTCCATTTGGGGAGGGTGCCCTGACTTAAGTATCCAGACTCATGGTGGTGGATGGGCATGTTGCTCCTTAAAGAACTGTGATAGGACAAACAAGTCATCCTAAATCTTTCCTGTAATGTAAGCCAAAACCTTGATGAGGCAGTAAAATTGCATTTCACTGAGCTTGTGCCTCTCGTCATCTTAACTTCATTGGCTTGCAAACATGTTGACAACCTTTTCTGATTCTGAGATTCAGACCTGGAACCAAAGGACTTGGTTCTGGAATTGTCTTTAGACAGCACTGATAGTCCTTAATTTGCAGAAGCTGCACCTGTGTATCCGATATCACTGGAATGTGCAAAGGATATGCAAACAGCAAACGATGTATTGGCAGAAATCCCTCAGCATGTGCTTGCAGTTCTCTTAAACTTTAGATGCCACTTATTTGAATAAATTTCTCTTGTGTCTTGCATCAAGGTCGGGTAGTATATAATTCATTATTCTGTATTTCTCAGCCACATTGGCTATGTCAGAGCTTTGCCAAAATCTTCACTTTTCCATCCTGCTCAGATAACTCTGTGTGGTCCTCTGTGAAATTGCAAACTTAGACAGCAGAGGAACTCCCTCTTTCTAGGAGTACGGTTTTTTATATTCCCAGGCTTGCCTTCCCTTTCCTGCCAAACACTCTGGTCTCTTGGCAGAGCTCCCCCCCCCCCCATGTACAGAAACTGAAGTGTTGATGTGCAAATACCCTCCCATGGACAGAGTGCATGTGAGCCAACTGTGATGGTGGGATCCAGAAAGAGCTTCAAAGGCTGTCCGCTTTGCCCAGCTGTGATAGAAAAAATATTTCCAAAATCTGCTTTTCAAGTTGGTTGGTTATAGACAGACCCACATGTTGATCTTAATTCCATCAGTGTGCAAGAAGCTCCATCTGACTTTCGCTTTTCTTACATTCCCTTTCCAAATGCCTTCAAATCTTTTCAGCTATATTTGAAAGTTTATGCAGATTTCTCAAGTTCTCTCCTTTTCATATGTCCTACAGGATTTTCTTTTAAAGCCATAAATTACATTTGTTTGCACAGCATACACTGCCCCTTCAGTAGTTCCATTCCTGGTCTATCACATCAATTTGTTGGATCGGGGATGAACTGGATTGCTTGTCCTTCCTTCTACAGAAGGTTTCCTGGCATTCTCAACCACAGTGCCATTGATATCCAGACTAGAAAACTGGTTTGAGCCTTCTCCACAAATCAGCATTGCAAGCAATGACTTTGATCTGCATTTGCAACTGTGGTTTATAGGAAGTACTCAAGAGAATTTCCTAGTTTGGATATTGCAGCAGGCTGTTTTAACAAATCAATAGTTGATGAAGTTGGACACCTGAGGGGGAAGCAGAGGAGGGAGCAATCAACTTGTAGCTCATTTTAAATCCCAACAAGTGGAGTGGTAATGGGATGCATTAGCTCAGCTGTTGTCGCTTCTGGGTGTTGAATTCCCCCCCCCCTACTCATGGCAGGGGTAACACTTGAAGCAATTCTTTTGAGTTATATCCCCCACCCTGATGTTTGCTGTACTCTCTGGCTGTGCAGTTGAGGTACCTCCCTTTAGCAGCTTTCAACGAAGTTGGTGACAGGATCTTTCTGTTCCCTATAAAATAGCATTTTATTGAAGTAAAATAGAAAAAGCATTTTATTGAAGTATTATAAAATATATATCCACTAAAACATGACTTGAGCCAGATCACTTATATTTTAATTAGGCAGTTCAGATTTTGAGGTTACAAGGTTATTAAATTAGTGCCTGTGAGGATGTTCTCACTTAGGGGGCCCACCTTAGTCTTCACTCAGCTTATAATTCTGGTGGTGCTGTTAGTTTGTGAGAACTTTTGATTTGTGAAGTTTGGCTATTGCAAAAATCTTCTGTTCAGCCATGTAGTTCAGGGCTATTTAATAACTTCTCTGCTCCTTCAGCCCTCTGTGTCACCATGCATGCAGTACTTGAAATGCACTGTTTTGACGTGGAGACCACAAGGGTGGTCTGTCTGTTTAGAGAATTGTGTAGCAAACAGTTGTGATCCTCCCTGACCAGGTGGCAGGGCTTCATTTGAATGGAGTTGGCCATTGATGTTCCCTTTTGGATGTGCTGGATAGGAAATTTCACCTTTTGTGAGATGCTTGGCTGGTTTTGCCCCTCCCTTTACCCAACAGGTGCCAGCTGCAGCCAGGTTGCATAAGGGAAGGAGGAATATAGGGCCTTGTAAGTTAGAGACCCAAAGCCTGTAACGTATCTTCTGCCCTTAACCACACTGAAATTCTGTCAAGTTGCAAAGGGAAATCATTGTCCATTTTGCTGTAGTTCGGTTTTCAGGGTGTCCGTGTGCTAGTTCAGTCACAAAGTCATCAACCTGACCCCCCCCCCCATTCCAGTGTGGAATATGGTGCTATTTCTCTCCCACAAAGTTGTCTCAATGTAGTGCGTGTTCCCTCACCAACCCAGGAGCCGCCTTATCTATGGTTGTCTTCAGTTGTTTAAGCAAGAGTTTAGGTTACATGTTATGGTGTCATGGATCACCTGCTTTCCTTTTGCTGATTCCTGGCATCAGGTTCCTTTTAGATTTTTTTGGCCAAGAAATCCTGGAGATCCATGTGCTTGCTTTCTGTGTTTGAAGTATCTGATCTTTTGGCTAATCTATGTGGCAGGGAGTGTACATCTTTGAAATCTGAATCCCTTGTCATACCTTGCCTTGTCTTCCCTCCCTGTGTTTTTAAATAGCTTGCCTTCTGTGTTTCTCTTTGGGTCTGACCCAGAAACATTCTTAAGCACACACATACAGTGCAAAAACAATGAGTTTTAGTTTATGGATTTCATAATGATTTTAAATAATGGATTAATTAAATTGGAGCTTTGGGGTAAAGTGTTACTGTACTTCTTCTTGTGAAGGAGTGGGATGGGGTCTGTGCAGATACACATTTAGCAGCAGCAGCAGTGGTGGGGGGAGACAGGCTGCAATCGGGGCTTGTTTTAATTTTACCGCACAAATTGCTTCAGTGTAAAAACATTTGGGAGATGCTTTGGGGACAAGACTCCCATTATTTCAAGAAGCCTACAGTCAAATGAGCAGGCTTTGCTGATGAGATTTTTACTTTTTAAAAAAAATGAATTTACAGAGATTAAATAATGCAATTGAAAATGAAAACACTGGGCCACAACCTTTATGCTTAAACCAGTTTCGTTGAATTCTTAATATTCTTCAAGATCATTTACTAGCATGCCTGCCATTGTATACCTAGGTTGGGTATTTTTGGTAGGGAAGAGAAGAAATCAAGTGTACCAGTTTACAAAATTTGTCCATGACTGGTTGCCTGGAAGAAAGTCTTCATCACCAGAAGTAACCAGATGTATGGCCTTTTTCTTTTTTACAAAGCTTGATCTATGCTGAATCTCTCCTCACACAACCCAAGTGGTGGTAGTGGTTCATGACTGTTTCAGAACTTAACGATTTAAACCCAACTTTTGCCCCTCAGATTGTAATCTTTTAGTATGGCCCCATTAACTCTCTGTAGCCCTATGGGATGGCAATTATGTCTGAAACCAATAAGGGAAAAGTCGGGTAGAATGGTCTAGTTCACTTTGCTACTTTTCAGCCTTCTGCATTGAGCTTTGAATGAATGCTCTTTGCAGGAGCCCTTAGGCTGGTTACGGAAATGATTGGGGTAGGTTTTTTTTTGTAAAGGGGCAAAAATTTATCTCACTGATTTGGGAGAGTTGAAGGGGAAATTCAGTCAGTGATGGAAATTGCTGTTGCTCAGGAATTCATTTGTAAAATGTAAAAAAATGTAAATCCATTTCTAAATGGATTGAAGAGAGTACCCATTTTCCTGCTTAGAGGTGATGATATGGGATGTTCTTTTCCTAGGGACTAGGAACTCGTTTTGTACACATTAGTCCATGAACATGAAATTTATTTAAAATTCAACGCTCTCTCTAATATATCTTGGGTTTGTTTTTGTTTAATTTTGCTCTGTAGGTTAACTGTCATTCTTCAGCAGAATTCATGTGAAATCTTCTGGCGTGTGTATATATGTATGTAATAATAATAATCTTATCTATATATTTTCAAACCCATGTTTTTTTTCCAATTCTTTGCACTGCAAAGTTTTATTTTAATTTTTTGGATTCTAACATTCTCACTTTGAACCTCCCTGCACTTCACCTTGATTTGTAATTGAAAAAAGGCTTCAAAGTTTTGTCTTTATATTAAAAAAATGTATGTATTTTAATACACTGTACTGTTGTGGCGTTTCTGTCCTTTTTGAAGTTGGTAGCTTCTTTTTCAGAGGCACATCACTGTTTGGAGAACTCAAGGCAATGAAATACAAATGGTTAGGACTGTCTTTAATGGCTTTAAATGAGATGTGGATTTCCTTCTCTTTGAATTTAATTATCACTGAGGATAGTCCTAAATGGAACCTCAGTGATCAGTGGTCTACCTCTGAATACCAGATTCTGGAGAAAAATAGAAGGGGCTGTGGTTTTTATACTTGGCTTGTAAACTTCAAGAACAGTGCCTGACCACTCTTTGAAACAGGATGCTAAGCTGGATGGTTTGATGCAGCAGGGCTTCTCTGAAGTTCATAGATTGTATACACTACAGTATTAGCTATGAAAGATGGAAGTTCCATGTTCAAAGCAGCCTACCTCCAAGTACCAGATACTGGCAACGAACATTAGGTGTACTATTGTCTTTATATCCTGCTTGATGCCCAGAGACATCTAGCTGGCTCTTTTGGGTAACTTAACAGACTTGATCCACTATCGTCCTTATGCTCTCAGTCAGCAAAGACAAGTGAGACCTCTCTATTCTGAAGCATTTTATCTTTCTCCTAGCTCTTATAAATAATGTAGCCCTTACTTACAAAGGGGCAGGATGTACAACTCTTACGGAGTTGAGAGGTTTACAACTCCTACCTAAGAGTAATTGACTGTAACGCCCCCCCCCCCAATCAAGACCTCATCCAGGTCTGCTTTGATACCTAGTAGTCACAAGCACACATTTCCTCATCACTGAGGAGCAGCTGCTCGTTTGGCTTTAGGATTTTATCATAATCCTAAAGGCTATTGTATTAGTACCAGAGCTTCAGAATTTTATTTGTTTTCTGTTATCCCGCTGCAGGTACAAGTTGGTGCCATTGCTTGGTTCCAAGTCATGTCCATAGGAGCATGGTGGTTGAGATCATGGTGTAAAGATCCTTGACTTAGTCGACTAGTCAGTCAACTGTTGCCTTAGACACATCCCCAAAATTTAAACATTTCTCCCTTGCATAAAGGCTCTGTTCTGTACCAAAGCCTTGTTCCCCCCATACAAACACAATTGTTTTCCTATTATATATTGAATCAGAGCCTTCGTCTATCTAGCACAGCATTGTTGATGCTGATCACCAGTGGCTTCTCCTGTGTCTCAAACAAGAAGCTTTTCCTACCCTATCTGTAGATACCAGGGATTGAACTTGTGACCTTGTACATGAAAAGCACATGCCCCCGTGTAAAAGTTACGTCCCCATGCTTCAAAGAGAACATCCTCCTGAATGTGTCCCCTTTCTCTTCTCTCCTCTTCCCTTTCATGACTTTATAGCATCTTTGTGCAGTGAGTTATCCTATAGGAGAAGTGATGACCCAATGTCGCATACAGTGAGCTTAACCTTTGTGCAAGGCTTTGAACCTGGGACTTCCTGCATCCCAGCTAATACTCCTTTTGCTTTCAAAGTGTATATTCCAGATGAAAACAGCTGCTCCAACACTTAATGGTAAGAGAAACAGATAGTTTATTTGGGGGTAGGGAGAAAGGAAGAGGAGAAAAAACATGATTCACATGCCAAAAACAAGACATTTCAATGAGAAAATGTGTTAACATACAATAACACCAGCCATGGAAACAAAATGGGTAATTTTGAATATAAACTGGCAAGGGGTATACTTTTGACTTCTAAAAGCATCCAAAACTTCTGCATTAGAATGCCCATATTGAGAATCACAGCTTATTTCAATACATTCAGCTGCCAGTTTGAGGATTTGGGTAGCGGGAGGCCAACCCATGTCCAAACCCAACATGAGTTGTGATTGTTTGAGGAAATTTCTACAACAGCAGCCAGGAATTGTGCTGGGCCATTAGAGCAGGAGCATAGCAGCCAGGGGAATGAAAAGATGGTAGTGCCCCTTTATTTAGTACTAGATTGATTTCACTATCCTGCAACCAGCGTTTGGCATTCAGCTTGAGAGAATGGAAACAGGATGTCTGTAAGTGTGCCTTGCCATAGGAACCAGGTTGCCAGCAAGGTACAACCCAGCTTAGATTCTCTCCACCCCCACCCCAGCCCACCCCCATTGCAGGGGCAGTAGAAGACTGCACAATTAAACAGCAGCACTCTACTATTCTTCACATGAGTGGCAGGACTAAAGGCCTTCTCAGATCATCATGGCTATCAAGTATATCACAACCACTAGGGAGGCAGAACGTAGGGCCATGCTTCTGTAGTAGTTGTGGATTCAATCATCTGGGGGTCCTCTCATGCCCCCATTATAGGTACCTTTTATTTTGCAATTGTGCTTGTTAGTAAGTTTCTTTACATTCTTGCTAAACTGAAGAACTGAATGTGCAGGCAACTGCCTAGCTAGATGACAACTACCTGAACTCCTGCTTCCTGTTAGCGTTCAGTTAGTTTCTTCTCTGTAGAGTGCAGGCTTTTGCCTGCACACTAAGTTCTTCAGTTTAGCAAGAATGTAAAGGAAGACACATTTGCACTGCAAGCACAACCACAAAAATAAATGATACTTGTCATGAGTGCATTCCCTCATACCTGTGGTTTCTGGTATCCAAGGGGCAGGGCAGCAACACATCTCCTGTGGGTACTGGGGCCTGCCACTACTCAAAAACCTCCCTTCACCAGTATTGCCGATCCAGGTGTCACATTGCCAATTTCTCAGGCTTCTAAAAGCACAGCTTTGTCTCAACCAAGACACTTGTACCTGAAAAGGATTCCTCCTGGACCCTATCAGAATGAAGAATTATATACCTCCTCTTTCTGCATGAGTCACAGCTGTACATGGGCCTCTTCTTTTGGAAGGAGGAAAAGCCTGAGGAGTGGCTCACACAGCCTCCTG
Source organism: Lerista edwardsae (assembly GCA_029204185.1). Taxonomy (NCBI): domain Eukaryota; kingdom Metazoa; phylum Chordata; class Lepidosauria; order Squamata; family Scincidae; genus Lerista; species Lerista edwardsae. Next base: position 3,770,170 of record JAJKFI010000116.1, read on the forward strand.
AGCATGACTAACTCTTCTGCACTGAAAACACAATTATCCCCTAGCAGAAGCCTCCTGGAAGGTGGTTAAACTAGAGCAGTGAGTTAAGCAGAGATGCAGCAGGCAGTCTCTGTAAGGGGATATGTTAGACTCCCAGGAGGAGTTCACAGATTTATATTGTCTCTAATGCCTTCACAGATGCACAAAATCTAATAGAGGGTAAAAGATAATTTCTGCAGTGAGGATGGGCGCTCACTTTTCCTTGGTTATCAAAAAGCATTCCTACTGATGCTACATAGGTCTAAAGAAAAACTTACAGATCCACTTAGTAATGACCATTTCTCCAACAGATTAAACATGATGGCCTATAGTGTTAAGCAATTTCCTCCCTTCTTGCAAAACCTGCACTACTCCCAGCAAGCAGGCCACAGTAACAGAGAAAGTGAACAGAATGAAAGGAAGAGGAGCTTGTTTGATGTGTGGGGAGAAGAGGTTCCCTTAAAAAAATTATTTCCGTGAGTGCATTACAAAAATATATATATATATATATAAAGAAAAAGTCACTTGGTCAACTTTCAGCAGTGTAGAAGTCCTGAGCGGCAGGAGCCCAACCTCTGGCACTGGTTGTGGGTTACAGCTTTCGGGCCCCTAACTGGAAACGAGCTTCTTCGGAGATGCCATACTGCTCCAAAGGGTCCTGTAGTCCAGAAGAAAAATAAAAGTTTGACTCAGAAAAACCTGGGAGTATTCTGGGAGACAGTTCTAAGCAACTGAACACAGGAAAAGCCATCCCTGGTATGACCAGAGCTTACTGCTCCACCTAGGCGCCCCCTTGCCGCACTCCAATTGCTCCGAAATTTTGAGCTAGCCAGCTGTGTTTGGAAATGTGGGCAAAGCCTGCTGGGATGGCAGAACCCAGAAGTGGCTGGCCTGTGCAAAGTTCAAGGGTGAAAGGAAGCATGGCAAGTAGGCTCGCCACAGAATGGTAAGCTCTGTTCACCTGGGGGACAGAGCTAGACAGACACCGGATCCAGCCAACAGGCCAGGATATGGAGCCAGCTGTTCTAAGCACAGTGGGACAATAAGGTTGAAGGGGCAGAATCATTTAAAAAGCACAGCAGACTTATGGGGCTGTGGGAGGCAATTCTAGGCATCAGTGGCAGAATTGTGTAAGAGACCAGGGGAGACAAGGTGGGAGAAAAAGCAAGGATCTCAAGCCATGAAGTCATGACTAAGGCCACAGACAAGTTGATGGCAAGGATGAGATCCTGACATGGGCTGAAACCTTAAAGGAAACTGTTACAGTTGGTTTCTTGTCTGGTTTAGAACTTCTCCAGGGAAGGTCTTGCTTCAAGCCCCAAATTTTACAAAAATTAAATGCATCTGCTTCTGTAAGGATTTCCCATTAATACTTCTTGCTACTGGGGACAGTAGAAATTCTTATACAAGGACAAGGCAAGAGCTGCTCACCTTCCCAGTCATTTTCTGAATTTCGTTCCGATAGAAGATCAAACTGTTTCTCATGAACTCATAACTACATGTAAAAGAAAACAATGTTGTTGAGCACAGGGCTGGTAGTGGAAGGGGGACAGAATTGGCTGCCGAGGGGCCATGAGATTTGACTGGGTTGCTAATAAGAAATCAGAAGATGGGGCCAACCTGCCCACTACTAACACACACCCCAAGTAGCTGCATCAAAGCAGGAATGACCAGGTCCTGCTGTACCCATGACTGGCATTGGCCTGGGTCAATAAACCCAAAAGGCTCTCTTTAAAAGGCCTTCTTTGCTCATAATATTAAAGTTTTCCATTATTCATATTTATATATTCCTTCCTAAACAAAAAAATCACAAATTGGTTACAAAGAAGATTGAAATTTTTTTAGCCATGATAAATCACTGAAACTTTCAGTGGTAGTCTACCTCTGAATAGCAAATACTGGGGCAGAAAAACAGAGGGCAGTTTCATTTATATGCAGCTTGTGGGTCTCTCAACCATTGTTATTGGAAGCAGGATGCTGGGTTGAATAGACCTCTAGCCTGACCCATAGAATAGCGCTTCTGGATCAGGCCAAAGATCCAGCATCCAGTTTCCAACAGTGATGAGTCAGATGCTGTCAGGTCCAAAATATGATAACACTTTTACTGCAAAATCTATTTTACGCATTCATTTCACCTGGCTTTATGCAGCACCTCGATCCACTCCTCACACTGCTCTTCCGAGTCACATTCAAAATAGTACTTCCTGTCTGGCTCCTCTAGGAAACCTGAAAATGAAAAGCAACCAAATCAAATTTTCTACAACTGAGCCACTAATTCTGAGTCAGGAAAAAAAGGCTTTGCAACTTTCTCTTATGGAAAAAACAGCAAACTGATCATTGATCAGAGTTAGCAAAGCATTTTCCTTAGACTCCTGCAAGCCGACTTCCCTGCAAATCTTTCCCACAACCATCTAGTCTCCCTCCCCTACCACAACCAAGCTAACAGCCCAATCCTATGCAGGAGCACATTGTTCCGCTTTCACAAAATGGTCACCAACAGTGTGCAGAGCTCTCCATCCTTGGACTTCACTAAGCTTGCTGGAGCAGGTAAGGCAGTGGTAGGGAGAGGGAAGAATGGGGGCAGGAGGCTGCAGGAGGAGGTGGACCTGGCAGCGATGGTGCTCATCAGATCCTATCCCCTCTTTTGCAAGCTTCCCCACCCTCTCTCTCTCCTTAGATTCACACCAACTACAGAGCTGGTGCAGGTCCAAAGAGACCCACTGCAGAGTGGGAGGTTTACACAGGGATAAGGCAGGGGTCTCCAAACCTCGGCCTGTGGACCAGATCCAGTGGACCGCTTGAAAATGGAGCGGTGCTACCACGGAATGGTAAATATTGCTCAGAACAGGGAAGGGTTAGCGGCAATGCAGTAGTCACGAGCTTGGAGACTGCTAGTATCGGGAAATAATTCCCCTTCTCAATCCATCACCACCACCCCACTGAATACAGTGTGCCCCATTTCAGCATGGCTGCATCACTGTGGGGCAGGTGAGGAGAGGATTCTAAGCATGCGAAACTGAGATAATGGCAAATACTTCCCCCGTCTACTCCAGCCTCCATCTCTGTCACCCTCATGTCTATTTTCTCTATTACAATCCCCTTAGGTCAAGAACCTGTTCCCATTTTCTATATCAGGCCAGCTGTGCTGAAATAATGGGAGCTGGTACAGATATCCAAACTGATATTTCATCTTTCTGATTGTAGTTTCAGTTTGATGCCTTGGGGAATCTTTTTTGCATTCAGAGAGTTTTCCGTTGCTGATGGAGACACCGTGCAGAGGGCCTTACTAGGCTGACAGATACAGCACTGGCCTTGGCCAACAGCAAGGGAGGGCCTTTCTTCCCCCCCCTTCAATTACTGTACTGATTCAACAATTGTTGCTTGTTAGACTGAAAAATGTACCATATATTGTTACTATCTTTACAAGGCCAGGAAAGAGGACAAGGGAGGGCTTCTGTGTGGTTTATCTTCCTGTTCTTTTCAGCCACAAGGAGGTGTGGCACATTTGAGATCACACAGCTGTCTCAGCCCCATTCCAGAATTTACACAGAGACATTTACAGCTGATGCTTGCATCTAGGTGGAGAAAATATTGCTCCTTATAACCGGAGTTCCCCAAGTATCCCTTAATGGAACTTCCAGCTCCTATTCACAGAAACCTTTTACGTGCCAAAGAAATGCTCATCTCCCAGGTTTTTGGAAGGAGGCAAAGACTCAAGCACGACATAGTCAGAAGCCTCCTCCAAAGATAGGCTCTCCTGTTATATCCCTACATCAGGAGTAACTGACCATTGCAATCATAACCAATGCACAAATGCCCACCCCCAGCAGAGGCTGAACAGTACTAGGCAAAGTTTTATGAACAGCCTCCTCAAAGGGCAATTGATTGTCTTATCCTTCACTTGTCTTATCCATGCAGGGATATTTATCTCTATGAAATGATAGCTGATGCCAAACCCCAGCCCACCCACTTCCTGGTAGAAGTTTATTGAAAGGGATTAGAGCCAGAGCACTAGTTCAGGTAGAGTTGTAATAAGCAGCCTATGGGTGGGTGGATGCTTTGGGTACCCAAATCTAAAAATATTTTCATTAACTAGTTTTCCAAACACACAAGCTGTTCTCTTGTGGTTATTACTGATACATGAGACAGCTAGCACACAGATTCTGGGGTGCAATAATGACAGTAAAAGGCATCCAGTCAAAACTACATTCAGGATTCAACCACATGAGTCTCTGAGATTTGCTCAATCTGAAATTGAGCGTCTTCCCTTAGCTATATCTTACTAACACTAATACAGGAAGCATGGACAGGAAGACAGACCAATTGCAAACTGGTTTACAAGGCAATCACCCCCAGACAAAGACCCTCTGGATCCCTTTCTGCAAAAAAATTAGTTACATGCTTTCAAACAAACATTCCATGATGGAAATTTACAACCCCCACCTTGAAAGCCTCTTTTTCAAGCACTTACTGATGGAGAAGACGTGTCCTTCTTCTTTGTTGATCTGGCAGTGTTCTAACAGCAAAGCACCAATTGGCTACAGACCCGAAAGAGAAATTTTAATATGTGGTCCCCAGTTCTGACCTAATATGCACTCACTTTCCTCAACCCAAACTGCAGTCACTTTTATTTCTATCCCACCTTTTCTAAGTAACTCAAGGCAGCAAATCATTCTCTTTTCAATTTTCATCTTTATTATGACCCTGTGAAGTAGGTTAGGCTGAAAAAGCATGATAGGCCCAATGTTATCTAGGGAGCTTTATGGCCAAATTGGGACTCTGATCTTCCTAGACCTAGATCCACACTAACCACTATACCATGCTGGTTTACAAGTCATATTAGACAAGAAACTATTATTCTGCTCTGATGTTAATGCCTCTCTAGTTGTCATTGGCTTCCCTACTCCGATCACAAGAAGCAACAGGATTATCAGGCAAAGTAGCTGAGTACCAGAGAATCCCTAAATAATTAGAATTCTTTAATTCAACTTTTGTAAAATAGGTCATGACCACAATCATTTGAATGATGCCTTGATAATTAGCATAAAATGGCTAAGAATTTTCAGAATCCTGAGATTCCCATCCACCCCTGGGTGCAAGAGCATACAGCTGCCGTTACCTCAGCTTCATCTGTTCGGAAATAAAACAGGAAATTGACAACCAGTTTCACCAGCCGCTTCTTCAGTACTGCGGAGGAAAAGAAACAGAAGATGTGCAATAGCCAAAATCTGTTAAGATACTTAAGAGTGGCTGGAACGGTAAAGCTGTGAGACATGTCAGACATGCACAACACATTGAGCAACAACTACAACCCCTAAAAGATTAATTGGGGAATTCATTGATAGGGCTGCAGTTCAATGGCAGAAATGAACCAAAGGCTTTGCAGGGTTCCAAGCCCTATTTGAAAGTGTATCTGATAACAGGGTTCGTAAGGACCGCCTCTCCATCAGCTTTGCTGGAAATTAATAGAGCCAAGTTTCTAGTCCTCAATTATTACGTTGCCATTGCAAGGAAAAGGCCAGGAATTCCGATCCTGGCCCACGTGATCTGTCATCCTGACAGCCTCCCCGCAGAAACCAAGGAACGTGAGGTCACGCTCTTCCCCTCCCTGCCACGGCGACGCGACCAGGCCTTCTTTTCTCCTCACCACTTCCCTTCTTTGGGGCTCGCATGAGAATTTCTGCCGCCTTTTCGGCCGGCTGCCGGGACAGAAACAGCAGCTCCCGCTCATTGTACCTCATCGCCTCCCCTCACGAAGCCACGCCCCCCACTCCCTTCTGGGCCTCTAAACTTCACCCAGTCGGGAAGCGGCTCGCAGTCGCCGCCGAGCTCGGAAGCGCCCTTTTCCTCAAACTTCCGGTTAGGTGGCTGACTCCCTGCACCATAGCGAAGCCCTCAAGGAAGCCCTTCTCTCCGTTCCCCGCCAAAAAGGTTAGATTGACTGGAGTCAGCATGACGTCATTTTTTGAAGCTTCTGGATAAACAAATATGGCTGACGCAGATCATCGCCGCGAAGGAGGATTGCCGCGAATTCACGAATAAAAATCTCCCTGCACGCGTGTAAAAGTTAATTTCAACCTCTTTAAGCATGCCTGCGTGTTCCGCATACGGGTGTGCGAATCGCTGAACGAAAAATGGGGATTTAATTTCCACGGAAAGATTCATGTATTCACATTACATCGGTTCAATAAAACGACCGTTAATTGAAACAGTGAGTGCCTTTTTTTTGAAGCTGTGTAATTCCTTGTTGTTCCTAGCAGTCTTATTCACCATTTTCTGACACCCATTTTCTGTTAATGGTGTAGAAGGTAAGAAAAAAAATATTCCCCCCTCCTTTTTTCCCCCTTCCCGTTTACACTTTTTTTCCTGCCTTCCATTTTCTACGGTAATATTTTCGAACTTCTGGACATTAACAGAATTTGTTTTTTTGGGGGGGGGGGTGAGTGTAGAAGTTTTCAAAAATACTCTTCCTAGTCTAGAAGTAAAAAAAAAATTCCTCTCATATTGACAACTACTTGTGTCAGGAAGAGATTTTAATGTAATTTTCCTACTGTAATACTTATGAAATTCTGAACATTCTTTTTATGGGGCATGGCCGTTTTATTTTTGCTTGTGTAGATTTCAAAAAATAAGTCTGTCAAAACAGTGCAATCCGAGTTTAAATAGACAGCAAGTAGCATTTCGTCCGGTATGTTCAGTAATATAATTATGTGGAATTAAACTTTGTAATTGCATATTAAATCATAATTAGGTTACCAATGATGTTTCCACACGATCACATGTTCTTATTTTCGTAAGTTTTTATTTTTATTCAGTCCTAAACAGTACGAGAAAAGCAATCTGAAATGCTTGGAGTAAGGATTGTTTTGAGTCAACCAATATGGCTGCTAAGCCCGCCCCCTGGCTTCACTAGGTTCCTATTAATTCGACAGAGACGCGGACTCCAGTCATTCTACCTTCATGTTCCCCGCCCCTTTCGGGGGCCCAGCGAACCGGAAGCTCCAGCGCATCACTTTCGGGCACGTGGTTTCCGGTTAACCCGGAAGTGGATGGCTGCAGCGCGGCCTGCTTGTCTTTCTCGGCTGCCAGAAGGAGCCGACTGAGGGTAAGTCGCCCGGCGTCTGGTTTATGCGTGGCTGAGGGAAAAAGAGGGAGGCGGCGACGCCGGAGAGATCTGGGGGAGCCGGAGGATCCTAGGGAAGGGAAGAAGAAGGTGGAGGGATGTGCCTTGGAAGATCCCTGCTAGACTATTATTACCAATAATGTTTTCTATTGTTATTGTTGTTAATGAGCCCTCAAAGAGTTATGACTTTGTTGTTGTAATTCGTGCAGCAAACCTCGTAAGGCAGTTATCCCCATTTTATAGATGGAAAGGCTGAGGCCTGCCTAGCTAAGGCCCTTCCTGAGCTCATGACAGAGGTGAGAGTCGAATGAGAGGCGATTACAGCTCAGGCTGCAATTCTGTGCATACTTACCTGGAAGCAAACCTCATTGATTATAATGGGACTTATTTCTGAGTAGACATGCCTAGGATTGAGCTGTTAAGTCTCGTAGCCTCTGTCCTATGTTAGCTCTCATCTCTTCCGTCATACCAGAACTTGGCTAGTGAGCTAGTGGACCTGATCCAATGTTCTATTTTCAAAATTAACTTGTGCTGGAGGGGAGGAGTTGAAATGGGGTGTGGAGAGAGTGGCTTTCCCTTTTGCTTGAGAATAACAAGGGAGATCTTACCTTGATGTCTAATAGGAGAGGCAGCTTGACCTGGAAGTAGCTGGGAGAAGGATGATGCTTAAATGAAGCTGTTTTCTACCAAGCTAGATCTTTGGTCTGTGCTGTTACCCAAACTGTATGTCTATGGCCCACCAGTGGGTCGCGACCCAGTTTTTGGTTGGTTGCAAAATTGACAAGGCAGACTAGGCTATGTGCATCAAGGGTTAAACAAACTGCTGCTTGGGGGGGGAGCACTACCTGACCTACATACTGGTAGATCTACTGGTCTATGAAGTCCAGTATTGCTTGTTCTGAAGCAATCCTCCAGGGAATTTTCCCAGCCCTGCTACGTCTGATCCTTTTAACTGGAGATGCCAAGGATTTAACTGGGTCCTTCTGCAGGACAGAGCAGGGTTTCTGCCTCTGAATTATGGAGAAAGAGGGTAGAGAGTGAACATCATTCCCATTTTAGAGTTGAGTTGACACATGAGAAGTTGGAGGCAGCCAGGCTACTGATGCTGTAACCTGGCTAGTCTTCTACCTCCAACCACACCTATGCAGACTTAGACTTACACCCTCCTGGCAGCCTTGCAAACAAGCTTTGAGCTTTTCTACGCATAGGACACTGATGGGTAATGCTAACGTCAGGACATAACATTGATGACAGAACCCTTTCCTCCTGCTTCCATGTGATGTGTGCCATCTCTGCCTGCTCACCTAGAAGAGATCCTTAACTCATGAAAGGTGACCAGGAAACTGAAGATAATAGCTCTTGTGCTCATGTGAAAGCCTTAATTTTCTTATTTTTTACATAATCCCTTTCAAGGCCTGGCAGCCCCAAACACTGAAAAGGCCAAGAGTTTTGAGTTTTCATAAACTTCATGATACTTAAAATGAAAAACCATCCAAAAGAGCCAATGTTTTTGCCTGGCACCTAAATCTGCAGATGAATCAACAAGGTGGGAACTTAAGATTCAGGTCACACTTTGGCAGTGAGATTCCTGAGTCATAGGCAGCCCTGAGCCCAGACCACTCTGGTTTTGTGATGTACATAGGTTATTACCGGAGAAGTTGCCTGTTCAGGAGAGGACTGCAAATGTGCATACTGGTGGCTTTCACCAGCTTGCTGTGGTTTGCTGTATAGATTTTTTTTTTTGAGGCATTGCCAGTGTCTGCCTTCCCTGGGTAGCTGTTGGGCTGCTTTGGGCTGTGTACTTTGAACCAGGAGCAGGTGTTGGTGGTCTATCTGTGTCCTGCTCCCCCCGCCCCCCCCAGTCCTGTTTCTGGTGCTATGCTACTTTTCCCTTTTCCATCCTCTTCATGTTCACCATCTTTTGAAATGGACTTTGGAGAGCTGTTAATTGAAAGTGAACTTGCTGCAAGATTAGCATCTTAGAATTTAACTTTTATTTTCTCCAATATCCAGCCTTTTTTCCTAGATTACTTTGAAGCACAAAACCATTCACAATGGATTTTCAGCACCGTCCAGGAGGCAAAACGGGTAGCGGAGGTGTTGCCTCTGCCTCAGAGAGCAATAGAGACCGCCGAGAAAGGCTGAGGCAGCTAGCCTTGGAAACTATCGATATCAACAAGGTGAGTTTCTAGGGTTTTTTGGTGTAGTGTGGAAGGTGAGACGCATCATTTGTAACTGACTGAAAAACTTAGGAGTTAAGGACCAGACTTTGTATGGTTCCAAAAGGGCTCCTATTTGATAACGTCATGTATACATGTTGGATAGTTAACTTTTGTATAATTAAGACATTAATTATATCTTGTAATTAATCTTTCAGAATGATAAATGATATTGAGAAAATTGCACGAACTTGCTTGCCATGTAAAACAGGGTGACATGTTGTATAATGTTTAACAAGAACATTCGAACCCTTCTGGCTCAGACCAAAGATCCATTGAGTCCCACATCCTGTTTTCCACAGTGACCAACCAGATGCTCCTGGAGGCCCAATTACCTGGATGGAGGCAGTAGCCCTGCTGCCCATTCAACAGCAGCTGGTATTCAAGGACATCCTGCCTCTGAACCTGAAATGAGATTTTTAGACATTATGACTGTTAGCCATTTAGAGACTGCTCCTGCGTGAATATGTCCAGTTCCCTTGTAAGGTCCACTTACAGTTCCCAGTTCCAGTTCACTTAAGCCGGTGACCATTGCCACATTTTGTGGCAGTGATTTCCCCATATTGCTTATGCACTGTTGAAGGGCATTTTTTGGTCTTGCTTGAATCTGCCAGTTGGTTTCATTGGATGTCCCTGGGTTATGGAAGAAGGAGGAAAACTTCAGTCTCTGCACTTCATTCTCTAAACCCCTGTCACATGCCTCCCACAACCACCTCCATGTAATGTCAATTTGTCTTTTTTAACTAAAAAGGCACAGATGCTTCAACCTTTCTTCATAAGGAAAGTACTTAAACCCCAACCTCAGTAGTTTCATTGCCCTTGTCTCGCTCTTCTGTGTTCCCATCCGGCAAGTTTCATTTCAGGTAATTTAATCAATGCATTGGGATTCTATACCGCATAGAACTGAATATCTATTAAAGAGCACAGTTCAGGCATTGCCAAAGATTGAGAGCTCAATTACAGTTGGTTGCAATAGAACAGTCAGTTGGGACTGTGCAAGGTTTTGTGAGCTATTTCTGCAACATATGTTTTTGTGTAATGTATGTTTTCTTTAGTGTTCATCTAGGTAAGCCTAACATAGGTTTACCAGGCATTGGTACTTGCTTCATTTGTAGTTACAATACATGGTGGCAATAATATTTCATTGCACTTAAGAGTATCTGTATTTTTCTAGTTTTTTTTTAGTTTTCCTGAGTCTTACCTTCTTTTTGTAACTTAAATATTCCGTGTGATATAAACATCAAATAATTAAAAACAACTCAGATATAAAAAATGCAGACTGAGTTTTCTAGAAATACAGAAAACCTTAATGCAGGTTTATCTCCCTCAACATGAGGCCATGTCTTAGGCCTTTTGAAGACAGTTCATAAAAACCTCTTTTTTTCTCATAGGAATTCTCTCTCCTTAATATTCAGCATGAGGAAAAAGTCACTTTGTATTCACTGGTTGAAAACAATAACATATTTTTGTTTTAAATTCCCCTTCCAGGATCCGTATTTTATGAAAAATCACTTGGGCTCTTACGAATGCAAGCTTTGCCTGACGCTGCACAACAATGAGGTGAGCTTCTACTTTTCTACTGGCGTTCCATTCTCCCTAGCTGTACTTGTAATTCCAGGCCATAGCCCTGATTTGAAATTAATGTTTCTCTTCCCTCTTTCCCCCCTTCTCATCCTACAGGGAAGCTACTTAGCACACACCCAGGGGAAAAAGCATCAGACCAACCTGTAAGTTGCTGACGTACTCTTTATTTTATTTAAACAGCCTCCTATTTAAAGAGCCCTCATGATTGTGGAGTCGTTATCCTTGCCAGATTATTTTTTGCTGCTCAAATCCAAATTATCCTTGAGCTTTAAAAAAAATCTAGATGTTGTCATCTCCCCTTTGTCCATCCCCCATGGCCTGCTTGGGTAATTTATTCCTTCTCTGCCTTTTCAACTAAATCCAGTTGCTGAACAATCCACCACAACCAGTTGCCCAATGACTGCAGATTTGGTATAAGGCAGCTTTACCTATGAGCATCTCAGATGTTAGTCCGCAGCTTCTCCACACATGCATGCACAGGCACAGCATTTCAGATGTTAGTGGCTTCTGTGGCACAGCCCTCTAGTGCCCCGCCTAATAAGGGCTTCCCTCACAGCAGTCTCCCCCCCCCAAAAAAAAACCCACCAACAAACTGGGCAGTAAAGATGATCATCCATAGGAGGAATCCAGTAGCAGTACAGTCAGCATTGTGGCTCACTATTGACCATGCAGTCCTATGCATCTTACTCAGAGCTAAGCACTGCTGCATCCACTACTGCCCTATTCCTTCATCCATCTAGCTCAGTACTGTCGACACTGACTGGCAGCGGATCTCCAGGATTTTGTGTTAGCTAACTTTGTGTTAGCCACAGCAGCTCCTGGAAGGGAATTGATGGTATTTCCCATCTGTCTCCCCCCACTCTCTGTTTTCCAGTCCTCCTCATTTTTCAGCACTGCCTGGTCTGTACGCCAGCTGCTGCCAAGTGCAAGGAATGTCTGGGAAACCAAAAGTTAGCCATAGAATGACAAGAAGCAACTGTGCCTCTTTGGAGGGGTGCAGCCTTGGTGCTGTCTAGGAAGTATCACTTTGATGGCACCCAGCTGTCCTCCTCCACCTGATAACAAACCGCCTTCACATAACATCTCGAGGGCCTTGGCTGGAGAGGGAGAGAGTCTGAGTGCTGTTTTTTCCTTCCCTCCTCTTGAGACAGTGTGTGCTTGTGTGAAGTTTTTGTCTGAAAGCTCTTGTTTGTCTAAACAAGCTCTGGTTTTACACCAGAGGAATTCAAGGTCATACCTAAATTGGCGGTTGCTTCTGTTGTCATATAAAAGAGAAATTTCACAGCCTGGGACCAAAGAACTGGGCAGGTTCTGGGGACGGTTCTCTAGCTCAGCAGTGGAGCACCTTCTTTGCCTGCAGAAGGTTCTGGGTGCAATCTCTGACACATCCAGTTAAAATGGTCTCAGGTAGCAGGACTGAATGGGGGGGGACTTGTAGCAGCTCTCCAGGGGTCTGAATGTTGGACCAATGGCCTCATGTGACATAAGGTCCCTTCCTTTGTTTAGGAGTATAGCAGCTCTTTTGCATTCAGATGGCCCCAAGTTTGCTTTCCAACGTACAATTTTCAAAACACTCCAGTTCAAGGACTGGGAAAGATGCTGGAACCAGTTGGAGTCATAGATTCATATAATATTAGAGTTGGAAGGTACCCTGGAGGTCCTCCAGTCCGATCCCCTACTCAGTGCAACAAAGCAGTCCAATTCTGTTGAAGATCAATCAATCAATCAATCACTAGTATTTATATACCGCTTTTCAACAAAAAGTTCACAAAGCGGTTAACAGGCAAATAATATATATGAAGATATTTTCATATATGCATTTCTGCAGCCAGTTCCATTTCCCCCCGCCTCCAGATGCCTGGTGTGTGCTGATTATATATGAAGATATTTTCATATATGCATTTCTGCAGCCAGTTCCATTTCCCCCCGCCTCCGGATCCCTGGTGTGTGCTGATTGTGGGCAGCGTGGAGAATACAAGTGACTTTAAAAGACAAAAGATAATTACGTGGGAAGTAATGAGACTCGATATTCATTTTAACTCATCATTGGGTTCCCAGCTGAGGCTAGCCATATGCTTCCGGCAGCCCTCAGGCAGGGCATGAAGGCAACTACTCTCCTCTTAATGTTTGCCCCAAGCTGGTGGAGTGCCTCTGAACATGGAGGTTCCGTTTACCTGTCGAGGCCAAAAACTGCTGAGAGACATATTCTATATTAATGCATTACATCCATTAAAAAAAATAACATCAGCTCTGCTGGATCAGACCAAAAGTACATCAGCATTCGGGGGAAGTGAGCTCTTGGAATTACTTTTGGGTTGGGTCAGCCAGAGGTCATGCATCCCGTCCCCCCAGCTGCCCAAACTTGGACTGTCCTGCACTAAGACCTCTAAGTGTCATAAAAGAACAACTTGGTGTAATGATATTTCGTACCCAACCTCCTTCGTTGTGGCTGATAATAGGTTTAACCAATACATTTGAACCACCTCTTTATGGTCCTGTGTCCTTGCCTGCGGCCATGTGCTCAGTGCATCTGATCCTTAAGCCCCATGGCCATTGCCCCATCTGGTGGCATAGAAGTCTCTGGGCGGGGACAGAGCTGAAAGTGCCAAAGAAGCTCCCTTCAGTAGTCGGCCCTCTACAAAGATTTCAGCCCTTGTGGTTCAGGTGAGATTTCCTTTTCTCTCATTTTCAGGGCACGTCGAGCTGCCAAGGAAGCAAAAGAAGCCCCAGCCCAGCCTGCGCCTGAGAAGGTGAAGGTGGAAGTGAAGAAATTTGTGAAAATAGGCAGGCCAGGTTACAAAGGTAGCTAAAAGTTAGGTGATTGCTTTGTTGGGCTTGGTTTCCACATTCTTGAAGGCATCGTGTCATAGCTCAATGCCAGAACATGCATCTTGGGATGCAGAAGGCTTTGAGTTGAACTTGAGTTTCAAGTCGCAGCCAGCAACTAGACCTCATTGTAGCCAGTGTTCCTAAGCCAGCTGGGTACACTCAGTGCAACTCTACAGAACACTACAGAACATTTCTGTAAATTGTAAAAACCTTCGGGTTTATGAAAAGTCTGCCTATGTAAACCGCCTTGAGTTGTAATCACTAGAGAAATCTAGTGATCTTAAGAAAGGCGGTATATAAATACATTTATTATTATTATTATTATTATTATTATTATTATTATTATTATTATT
>JAJKFI010000116.1:3784305-3796529 GCA_029204185.1 Lerista edwardsae
TTATTATTATTATTATTATTATTATTATTATTATTATTATTATTATTATTATTATTATTATTATTGGTCATGTGGAGGGCCAGGTCCTGAATGCCTGGCCTGCCCCAGCCCTGGAAAATCTTGTTCAGCCACCCTTCTCTCTGGGATATTAGTAGGCATTGCCCATATACTTGCATGTTTATCTTTAAAGCCCTAAACGTGCTTTTATTGATTGCTTTTATTGATTAATCAATTTTCATTGATTAATGAAAATTAGAATTCTTAGGAAAGTTGAATATGTGTTTTTTCTGAGCTCCTGAAGAATTTCAGCCCCAGTGGGGTTGGCATCTCTCTGCTACCATACTTGCCCATACTTATGCAGTCTTCCTTCCGCCTTTGCTTTTAGTGACCAAGCAGAGGGATCCAGAGACAGGCCAGCAAAGCCTCCTTTTCCAAGTAAGTTACTCTACAGCAGGGGGCTGTGCCTCTTGTCCTTCAAAGGATATGGGGGTGTTATTCAACTGCACTCCTTTTTAAAAGTCTTATGTCCTCACTCCAAGGTATGGGCACAGGGGGAGTATTTGCCTCTAATAGAGAGCAGCGCAAGTGCTGGTCAGGCCTGGGAACATACAGGCTGGACTATATAGCAGGACCAAGTACTCCTCTTGCCAGTGTCTGGCAGCTGGGTTTTGGGATCTGGGGAAAGCCAACATGGTGCAGTTGTTAGAGTGTCTGAGACTGGCGGGACCCCGGCTGGAATCCCCTTTTTGTTGATTGACTGGCCTTCAGCCTGTGTATGTGTGAGCTTGGACGGCATCAGAATGCATGTGAGGAGGGAGGAACACCATACATGCCACCTTGACCTCCATAGGGATAAAAAATAGAATAAGCTGGCAGTCCAGCAGGGCAGAGCTAACCATTTTGACCCTGCCCCTGTGCAGATTGACTACCCTGAAATTGCAGAAAGCATCATGCCCAGGCATCGCTTCATGTCGGCATACGAACAAAGGATTGAGCCTCCTGACCGGCGCTGGCAGTACCTCTTGATGGCAGCTGAGCCCTATGAGACCATCGCTTTCAAGGTGATTGCTGGGTGGAGCTTTGGGAAGCCAGAGCACAGTGTCAGGAGTACCGTATTTGGGCAGGCCGTGAAAGGAAGGGCTGGATCTGGCTGGAATAGAGAGAGGATGGTTGGTGGAGCTTGCTGGTCCACAGTGATCCAGGTTAGAGGAGAAATAGAGAAATTGTGAGGCACTCACAATACGATGAATCTAGACATTGGTTCTTTGATGCTGAATTACAGCTCCTAAAAATGTGCCATTTGAATATTATGCTGGTTTGGTTTTTTTTTTTACCTTCCTATTGAATAATGTTAAGTAAACCATTTAATTAATGCTGTTGCATGTCAACTGTCATTCACCATCCAAACCTGGGCTGATGCATGTCAAAGGCTGGCAGATAGCTGCAGCCACAATAAATATATGAATCTTTAGGACATAAGACTCATTTGCATTTGAAAAATAGTTGGCTGTCATGTGTTAAGAGCAGTCAGCAAACATTCAGAGGATATTTACCATCAGGTGCTGGCAAAGGAGATGTAGCTGAACCGAGAATCGGGGTTGGTTGTTTTACAGCCCTATCCTATGGGTCACTGTCACTAACAAACATGCCATAAAGAACATTTGCAATGACTCAGGAGTAGGCAGCGGTGGCGGGAAGGCTGTGCCTTCAAGAGGCACTGGAGAGTTCAGCACTGAGCAGTGCAGGGATGGAGGGAGGTTGGAGAGGGGATGTAATGGGGCAGGAGAGCAGAACTGGTGGGTGGGGGGTTCAGTAGAAGAGGCCGCCATATCCTAACCTAACCTTCCTGGGCTGGGAATCTACATGGGGCTTCTCGAACTTGCGCCAGTGATTTTTGCTGGTGCAGATTTGAGCAGGCTAGGGCTCTACATGGGGTAAGGGAACAAATGTTCCTTCAAGACCTCCAGCATGCTCAATTCCAGTGCTGGATAGGATACCATGTAGCCCCGCTATGCCAGCACTGGATAGGATTGGGTAATCCAAGAGGCAGATTGCCTTTCCCTGCCTTTGCACAGGGTTCTGTTTCCCTGGTCACTTTTAGAGTTGATGTGATGATCAGAGCCATCTTGGTGCCCCCTTCTTTTTCTTGATAAGATTGTCTCCTTCTTTAGAGCACCGTGTCTGCTAAAGCTTCCTGCACCCCCTGAGCAGCTGAGCTTTATGCTCAGTTTCCTGAAACTGAGAAGTTTTGGGGTTGTTATTAATGGTTTTCCTTTTCTGCAAGGTGCCAAGTCGAGAGATCGATAAAGCTGAAGGGAAATTCTGGACCCACTGGAACCGCGAAACAAAGCAGGTAAGTCAGGCTGGTGGGGTTGGATCTCTGTTTGCTTGAAGCCACCAGACATCGTAGCTACAACAGCTTCCTACGGTGCAGAGTGATTAGGTTTTTAAAAGTAAGAATCTCATTCACCAGGGCAGCAGACTGGCAGAGCAACCTGTGACATCTGTTCAGGTTGGGAATGTAGGCTGAGGGAGGGTGACTTGCCTAAGCTCGGGAACTGAGTCAGAGCCTCCTGGTAGATCAGGCTGGAGTCCATCTGGACTACAGATGTGACCAGCCAGATGCCTCTAAGCCAGCAGTTTTCATTTCACAGCACACTGGCGAAAATTGTCAAGACACACCGCACTGCTGAAGGGAGCTCACATCCCCAATGGCCCTACTAATAAATGACCCTCCCCCAAACTCCTGCAGCACACCTGTGGACTATTCCACAGCACACAGGTTGAAAAAAGCTGTTCTAGAAAAAACATGCTTCCCCTGCCATTTGCCCCCCCCCCCCGCAATCTAGTGCTTAAAGGTACCAGGCATGTCTTTGCAGATGGAGGTTGCATTTATCACCCCCAAGGACATTATCTATAAAATGCATGAACCATAAAATTACTGTCATCCAAGCATCTTTTGCTATTAATTTGAAATTTTTTGTAAATTCCAACAAACTCCACACCCATTTTTAGAAAAGTCAGTGCAGTCCAGATGACACAGGAGAGTACCATTGATACGATAGATTTTTTTCACAGAGAGGAGAAGCTTTTTTAAAATACAAAACTTGCAAGTAGGCACATCATCTTTTAAAGGAGGTGTCCTAATACTAGGTAGGAAATCAGAGTGTGTCTTATAACCACAGCTTTTAAAAAGTTGGTTAAATAAATACCCTAAATGAACATAACAGCATTATACCCCTGTGCCAAATTGATAAAGCCATTCCTTTCTAGATGGGAAACTGCCATCTATGGATTTAGTTTAGACTATTGGCCTATCTAGCCCAGGATCCCGAACTTTTCAGCTGCCAGGTTCCACATCACTCTTATGCTGGGGCTGGAGCATGTCAGTTATATATAACTCCAGGAGTGTTCACAACAAGAGATGACTATTTGCAGCTGCAGGGTTGCTTGCCATCTTTCTCTGAGTGAGAGCAATTCAGCCCAGCCTTTGCTTCATCTGGCATGAGGAAGAAGGTGCATGGTGGGGAATGGGGAGAGAAGAGGACGGAGTGGGGGTGCCAGTGGGCTGGTCAAAATGTGCTGGTTTGCCAGGTGTGCCCTGCAGGCTTTAGTTTAGTATCATTAACTCTGCCTGGCAGTGGCTTTCCAAGTTCTCTGGCACCTAAGAGACCTGTCCTTGTTTGACTGCCTGTGACCCTTTAATTGAACAGGATCTTCTGCATTCAAAGCCTGTGTGCTATGCACCCTCTGCAAGAAGCATATAGGAAGTCTCACCCTTCCGCGATGTCCGTTACAACCCACTGTTTGTCAGTAATGCTATCCCTTCCCTTTCCCTTCTAGTTCTTCCTCCAGTTCCACTTCAAGATGGAGAAGCCCCCCGTGCCCCAAAGCATCCCTGCTGGACCTGCCACCGTGAAGAGGCCGCCGCCACCCCCCCCTCATGAACGGCTTGCCTCCCCGGCCACCGCTTCCAGACACCCTGCCGCCTCCGCCCCCCGGTGGCATGGCCATGCCACCGATGCCTCCCCCCACAGGGCCCGTGCCCTTGCCGCCAGGGCCGCCACAGCTCCCGCCAGCTCCTGGCGTTCCTCCTCCTGCTCCGATGCCTCCCATGTTGAGACCCCCTCTCCCCACAGAGGGGCCCGGGAGCATCCCTCCACCACCACCCACCAATTAAGGTGTCTTGCCTGGGGACTTTTGGCATCACTTAAGACGCAGCGCCGTGATCCTGTTTGTTATAATTTTTTTTAAAAAATGCCCCCGTGATTCTTGTTCAGATTCCTGTCGGTTCATTAAAAAAACTTCGGACTCCATTGTATGGCTTGCTTTTCACTGCTGAACAATATCAAGCAGTAATGTCAGCAAAGACCTGGCCGTGTGTCCGGAACCTCCTGTTGCCCAGCGCCCTTTAAATCAGTCGTTTCAAGTGCACCCCGAGGAACGAATTGATTGAGAGGTTCCCATAGGGCTGGGGCAGATGCTCTGTGTGAGTTATGGCTCTGAACTCGCCACCTCCTTTCAATCAGAGGTACACCCAGAGCCATGACTTGTGCGGAAAGAACAGGGAGTGGAATCCTGAGGGTGGGTTGTGAAGCGTGGGTACGTTACATGTCAACTACTACTTAGATGTGTCCCTGTCCAAGGAGATTCATTTAGCCATTGTGGATGGTAGCTATTGAGAGAGAGCTATCAGTTTGTCTAATCACATTTTTAAGCTGTCTAAGACCAATGGGGCAAGGTAATTAGACGGATGATGGTATCTCAGCTCCAGGGGGTCCTGGATAATATTGATTATCTGGACTCCTTTCAGTCCAGCTTCCGACCAGATTGGGATTGAAACAGCCTTCATCACCCTGGTGGATGATCTGCCCTGAGGACTTGATGGGGGAGATCAAGTCTTTTTGGTCATGCTGGCCCTCGAAGCAGCTTTCAACATTATTGACCATGGTATCCTTCTGGTTCAGTTGTCTGGGTTGGGGCTTGGGGCAACAGTTTGCAGTGGTTTCAACCTTCCTGGCTGACCTTCCCAGCTGAAATCTTTCAGAAGGTGATACTGGGAGACACCTGTTTGGCACCCTGGTTTTTGACGTACGAGGTGCCGCAGGGTTCTGTCCTATGTTTAACATCTCTGATACTGCTGGGAGGTTGGGAATGAGACATCATCAGTATGCTGACGTCAGCCAGGTTTATCCCTATTGACTGATCCCAGAGTGGTGGCTGAAGCACTGGAGCTCTGCCTGAAGGTGCTTGGGAATTGGATAAGGGTAGGCAAACTGAAATTAAGTCTGGATAAAACAGGTCCTCTTGGTTCAGAAATCAATGTCATAGGGATTCAACAGCCAACCTGCTCCGAATGGAGTTGCCCTCCCTCTGCAAGAGCAGGGGTTCTCAACTTGGGGGGGGGGGTGTCCTCCTGGAGTCATCACTCCTGAATCAAGAGCTGGCAGCAGTGGTTGGGGATGGGGAAGCCTTTGCCCAGCTAAGCCTGGTGCAGCAGCTATGGCCAGACTTGAGCCAGATGGAACTAACCACAGCAGTCCACGCTTTGGTAACCTCAAGACTTGACTACTGTAACACATTACACATGGGGCTGCCCCTGAAGACTGTCCAGGCCGTGCCATTAGTGCAGAGCACTGTGGCCCAGGGCTCAGAGGTTCTACTCTGTTGAACTGCTGCTCTGGTGGCTCAGCTGGCTGCTGGTTCATTTCCAAGCACAATTCAAGGTGCGGTTTTGGTCTTAAAATCGTATATAGTTTGGAACTGTGCTGCCTTCTGTACCCTTTGACTTGCTCCCAAAGGTCATCAGAGAGGGCTCTGCTGTATGTGTCAACCCTGGCTAAAGTCAGGTTGATTGTCACAAGGGGTAGAGCATTCTATTGAGTGGCACCTCAGCTTTTGAACTCCCCTTTAAGCCAAGATCAGCAGCACCCTTCCTGTTAGCCTTTGGGTGCGGGTTAAAGATCTTCCATACCCCCCTACCCCCCCCCCCCAAAAAAAAAAAACCTCTCTGGTTTTAGTTGTGGTTCAATTGCTGTAAACTGGATTGTTCTAGGATCATCTGTTCCTATTTTTCTTTTATTTTTATTCATTTATAACTTACTATTCTGCTGCTTTTTAGCTATTGTGACTTTAAGTGTAGTGTTTTAATCTTTTGTTGTTTCTGCTTCGGCGTTCCCAATTTATGGAGGGAAAGGTGGGATAGAAATGTTTTAAATAAATAAATATTCCAGAAATAGGACAGTTGATCAGAGGCAGTCTACATTGGCTAGATGCTAAAGACAAAAGGAGAGCTATTCTCTCCTGGAGGCATCAAATTGGCTGTTATGGGACACAGGATACTGGACTGGGTGGCCTTCAAGTATATGAAAGGGTTTCCATTGTCATTTCTATAAATAATGTGTGTAGCTGTATAAGACCAGTTTTTTGTCTGGTCTTATACAAGAGGTTTTTTTTGCAAGAGTTTGCCATCTTGATGTATCAATCTCAGGAGATTCTGAAGTCTAGACTTGGGGGGCAGTATTTATACATCCTCCATCAGTCCTTTTGGGGGCTGCTGAGGGGGGAAGTTTTTGAAGTCAAGGTTGAGTCCATTCTGATGGCTTAGATTTTCTAAAACATCCAGACTCTAGAGATACTGAAAGCTGAAAATAGAACAGAAAAGCTTCTTTGAGCTGGCCCTCCCTCCTGGGCAACACTTTGTGCTTGTGAATTCCCGAGGGAGGTGCGTTGTGTATTGTCAATTCAAGGACACACAGCCTTAAAGAGGGAGATGCTCTGTGCGGGTTTTTTTCTCCCTCATCTTTAAAGGATGCTGTTGCCTGGTTCTGAACTTCTTGGATGAATTTTGGAGAAGCGGTGGTAACGCTTTGGAGGAGCCCATCATGAAGATCACCCTCAAAAGTGTTCTTTGGGGCCTGTTACTATTATTCAGGGCTGTCTCTTTGTCTAGGGAGGGCATTATTCCTGGAGAACGACCCCACCAAGAATCTGAGCTTTCACCTTTAAGAGAATCCCAAACCAAAGAGGAGGAAGAAGTCACAGAGGTTGCACATGTGTCGGACCTCAGAGGACCACAACTGAAAGTCTTCATTGTTCCAGAGACCCTGGAAGACAATTCAAAAGGGTACCGACATCGTCAGCTTTTTGCGAGAGGGGAGGAAAAGCACTCAGGGCCTGGATTTGGGGTCCAATCTGTGTCCCACAGAGGTCCAGAAGAGCCTGTGTGTAGGGTGAAATTAGATGGTGGGAGCATCTGGGGTCTGAACCATCTGGAGGTGGTGGGTCTCCTCACCAGCTATGACAACGGTTTCTTGAAAGCCCTGAGGAAGTCCACATGGGGTGAAGGGGAACTGGAGATCTTTGGGATGTGTTCCTCAGAGGTCCCACATGGTGTCCTCTCATCTCTTCGGCACATCAGTGATTATCTGGCTAATCCGAGGGAGAACCATTTTCTCCTGCTTCATCTGGAGGAAGGTAGATGCAAAATGGAAGAACGAATAATTTTTCTAACCTTATAGGAGTTGTATAGATGTATCAAATCCTTTTCTGATGAAACAGAATAAGCCAGGCAAAACATCCTACTAAGTCAATAGTGATTTCACACTGCACTCTACTTTTAATCCTTTTCTCTTGTCTCTCTTCAGCCTACTTTCCCTCTTCACCTCTGTTCAGTACAGCTGATAGCAATTTTACCAGAAACAACAGATTAATAGCTGAAAATCTTTTTGGGAAACAATCTAGTAAATTGTTCTGACTTATAAATATTGAGAGAGCCATTTTCTTGGCCATAATTTTAGTGCCAGGCAGGTCTGCGATAGCTTCCCATGTGTGCTAAAAGCTGCCTGGGTGAAAAGTGCAGCCAGGGGTTCAGCAAATGTGTGGTGCTTCTTGGCAGGAGCTTTGTCCCCCAAGATCTCAGCTGTGTTTCCTGACAGATCTGCACTGGACAATTCTGGCATGTTCATCCACAGGACCGTTATGGGAGTTGGGCTGAAGGGGTGCAAACTGGAGTGTGTTTCAGGACTAGGGGGACAGCTTCAGGAGGTGTGAGAAATGCTGCATGATTGGGGAAAAGGATTTAAGTAAGATTTCTCAAGAAGGCACTGAACAGGTGAGGAGGCCCACATAATTCATATCCTAGCCGGTGGGGGGGAGGAACCCCTTACTTAGGGCGCACTCCTAGCCAATGTTCCAGCACTGACATAGCTGTTCCAATGGGGCATGTGCTGCATCCTGCAGTGGAGTAGTAGTCACGGAAGCCTCCTCAAGGTAAGGGAATGTTTGTTCTGTCACCTTGGAGCTGCATTGCCCCAACCCCACTGTTAGAAAGTTGCTTAGGATTGCGCCCATACAGCCCAATCCTATCCATGCTTCTGGTGCTGATGCAATTGCAATGCAGCCCCAAGGTAAGCAACTAAATGCTCCCTTATCTTAAGGAGACCTCCCTGATTCCCCCTCCACCACAAAATACAGCACACAGCTCACTGGGGATGGCTACATCAGGGCTAGAAAACTGGGTCGGATTTGGCCCTTTGCTGCTGTCAGTTTGAGGGAATGAAGCTTCAGCTTTGTATAACAAATTGAAACAGAAAACAAGAATGGCTCCAGTTAAATAGGGGCAGCTAAATGGTTTGAGGACTGTATGTATCTGCATTTATGTTTAATGCACAGCACCGGTTTCTCCAGCCAAAAGATCTGCTTAGCCCGGTTCCTTTTTCTTTTGCTAGTGAAATGGGAGGCTGAGACGAAGCTCAGATTTACGCTGACTTTTCAAGAGAACGTGGAACGGTTCCTTGGCCCCCTGCAGCTTGCCGTGCTCATATTTTACCAGGGAAAGGAGGAGTGGGTGGGGGCCAGCCCCAGAATGAAGTTTCTCATGGGAGGGGAAGGCCTCCATCAAAAGCAGGTATGTGAGAAGCTGTGACACCAAGGATTGCACAGTGTTGCACAGTGGCTTTTGTTAGCTATGGTAGGTAAAGCTTCCATGTTACCAGTTCAGTCTATCTGAGTACCAGATGCTGGAGGTGAACACAGTGGCATCTCTACAGGGAGGGCAGAGCTCTAAGTTTTGCAAGAAGCCTTACCTTGCAGTGGAAATCACTCCTTTCCTGCACCGTTTTAGCCAATCCTCACAGGGAAAAGCAGCATCTTGGCATTGCTTACTGGCTACAGCAGCAAGGGAGAGGAGGGATTTACATGACAGGGTAAGGCTCCTTGCAAAACTTAGAGCTCTGCCCCCCCTGTAGAGACACCACTGGGTGAACAAGAGGGGAGGATTGTTGTCCTGCTGGGAGGGGGCTTCTTTGAAGCAGCTGGCTGTGCCCTCTTGGAATCAGAATGGTGGGCTTCTGCTCTGTTGCAAGAAGGCCATTGCTTATGCTTTGTGGTGGGTCTCTCCTTGAATGTTAACCATGATACCACTGTGGAAACTTCCTGTACAGAAGCAGTCTATCTCTGCATATCAGATACTGGGGGAGAGGCAAGTATCTGATATGGAGGAGGGCTGTGGTCTTCGTGTCATGCTGGTGGGCCTCTTGGAGATACATGATGATCACTGTTGGAAACAGGAAGTTAGGTAGATGGATCTTTGGTCTGCCTTTTTTTATCCTTTCCTACCAGCACTTCTAGGGTCATCCCCATCTAGGAAACATGTGTTAAAAAAAAAAAAACCTGTCTCTACTTCTGTGCCTTTAACAGCAGCTTGCTCTGTAGAAATTCAACAGGTGAGGTGTTCTCTGGAGATAATGTGGACCTCCCCACCACCACCTTAAATCTCTGTGCTGGCTTCCTGTCTGCTTTTGGACCCTGCACAAGCTTCTTGTCTTGATAAATTCCTTACCTTTCTAGCTCAGCCGTCCAAAGGGCTCTTGTTCCCTTAAATGACGTTGTCCTTTCTCATTTGAAACCCCCCTACATACAAACAATGCCCCTTTCACTTCCTTCAGATGTCTCCTTGAAGCTCACTTTTTCCATAAAGTCTTTCGCACAATCCCTTTGTCCCCACGCCCTAGAGCAGTGGTTCCCAAACAGGGGTCAGGACTCACCAGTGGGTTGTGAGCCAATTTCAGGTGGGTTGTGAAGCACCTAGGGCAGCCATATTGAAAATATGTGAAGATGGAATGCGGGAAAGAGGGAGGGCTGGGTGGTTGTTTTGCTTGTGTCAAGATTGTAAATAGGCTTTTTCCCCTTTCTGATTCACTTTGCTATTGGAAAATGGCTGAGAAATAACCCAACTTATTGCTGCGTTCTCAGGAAAGCAGCAGACTCTGGAGTCATAATGACAGCACTTCTGGCAGGTCCCAGACAATCATTCTAAAAAGTGGGTCCTGGTGCTAAAAAGTTCGAGAACCCTGCAGTAACTAAGCCTAAGTGCACAGACTTGAAATAATTGCATATTCATCTGTGGTTTGTCCCCTGCTTCTATCTCCTCTTCCTCTGTTACTTTCTCTTTGTTAAATTATAAACTGTAAGCTCCTTGAGGCAGGGGCCTGTCAACTTTGTCCTTTTTCAATGTGCCATGTACAATGAGGGTGCTATATTAAGACGTAACAGAAACGTCTACCTGACAAGCAACCATTAAATGCGCAGTGACAGATCTAGGAGAAAATGGGACATGGTTGATACTTCTAGCCTACTTTGCACATTTGACACATCTTTTTTTCTCTTTTTCCACTGCTCCAGATTGTCTGCCTAACTAGGGAGACACGATACCTAGTCCTTCAGGGCTCAGTGATATCTGGCAGACGTACACCTGGACACCTCATCTATGAAGTTTCCTTGGCAATCCAACATCAAAGCAACAAGGGTATATATGGGGCAGGGACAAGAAGCATTCTAGGTATTATTCCCCCTATCAGCAGGTACAGCTCTCTCTCCACTGCCACCACTTCATTTCATGAAGGAAAAAATGCTTCTGGGGAAAGTGCAGAGAAGAAAAGGTGTTGTCCCTTGTTTGTATTGATTCTCTCTTTGTACTCTGGTTTTGCAAATAATAAGCTAGGAACTTTGCTTTTTAATTTGCTGGCACAGGACGTAATGCTTCTGTGAACTGTCTAGAGACTCAGGTTTAGCACGACTTAATTCATTCCCTTGCAAAACGTCTGTAGTCTTGTAGGGTTGCTTTGTGGCTGTGGTTAGCAGCACAGGTTTTGAAAAATCACTGACAAGCACCTGCTGTCTTGCAAGCTGACTTTGCTCCAATCTAGTGAACGCCACCAGAAAGCTCACCTTGTTTGCTCATTAATTTTCTTTAGAAAACAACAGTGGAGCTTTGTTGGGACTTGTACAAAGGCATGCTGAGATTGCAAAGTACATGCATGAATGGGAGGGAGAAGAGCCTGCATCCCTTGAACTGTTGTTCCAAGAATCTCCCCCAACCTTAGTCTATATAGTGAATATTTGTTTACAGCCCCTTTTTAAAATTGCTGCTGTCACTGTCTCCCATGAATTGTTTTTCAAAAAGCCCTTTCCACAGCTTTTTTTCTGCTGTGATTTCTTTTTAGACTTGCAACTTGTTTTAAGTTATCTTCCCCTCATTGTCCTTCCGGGGGGTTGGGAGTACATTGGCACCATGATGGAGGAAGACCCTCTGTTGGCTGCTGCCTCCTTAACCAACCCTCCCCACTCTTTTGATTCTCTCCTGCCCAGTTTCCTCCCTCTCTTCCCATGAGGTCCAAGATCTCCTGTTTGGGTTTGATGCAAAATGCTTCACCCGAATGACCCCAGCTGTCCTGCTGTTGGCGAAACGAATGCCCGAAGACACCAATATTATGCCCTCGACTTTCCTTGCCGCTGATGGTGTTCTGGACACAGTCCCATACCCAAAGCCCAGGTGAGTGGCTCTGTCCTTGGGCATGCCTAATCTAGCTTGGCCCATAGCTAAGAGGCTACATGTGTGTCTACAGACTCCTAGCTTGAAGGAGATGTTATTCCAAAGGAGAGGAATGTTGCCTGGTTTAAGCTTCTGACTTAAAAACAGTAGGTAGGGTGGCCTCCCAGCAGGTGAATCTACTTGTGAGTTGGTATCCCTGCTTCTGTTTCAGGCAAAGAGTTTGGAGATCTTACCTTTTAAGAATTCCTGTGTAAAGATGAGAGGGGTTAAATTATTAATCTCATCCATATTTTCAGCACTGAAGGTTAGGGCAGAAACTTAACAGTGCTCTTTCTGCGCGCGCGCACACACACACACACACACACACACACACACACACACACACACACAC